>JACDOX010000364.1:374307-429402 GCA_014549065.1 Cardinalis cardinalis
TGCCTTTCCTGGTGGAGATCAGGTGTGAAGATGCAAGAGAAAGATTGCAATGAATTTTTGTGTGTCTAGTGTAATAATGACAAGTGCACCATTTTCTCACCTTCCATACAGGATTTAGTTTTCCATCTTACATCATCTCTGCCTTCCTTGCCAGATACCCAGCATCTCCCATCCATGGAACACGACAGTGCTCTGGCTTTGGCTCTCCAGCAGGAATCCAAGGAGGAAGCCCTGGCAAGCCTGGAGGATGCAGGTTTGTTCTTCTGTCAGATCTGCCAGAAGGATCTCACAGCCATGAACAGCCTGCGGCGAGAGCAGCACGTCAACAGGTCAGACACCAGCAGGACCTGTCTGTCCTTCCATCCAGCCCCCAGAGACTCCTCACTCAGCCCAGCCAGGGAACAACCAGCCCAGCCAGGGAGCAGGGGTTCTGAATAAGAGTCTTTACCTTTAAGGCTTGAATTGAGGAGTCATTTTGGTGGGAAAGCAGAAGCTGATTGTCTTGCCCTGCAGGGCTTCTGTGTGTGTGTGGCCAGGCCAAATCTGCTTTCATTAGCAGTGTGGCAGAGGAGCTGCCATTGTAAAGGAACTTGGTGATCTTCAAGGTCTTTTCCAACCTTAATGATTCCATTAGGGATGACTCCCTAATGCAAATTTTGAGATCTACTGATTTCAGCCAGCAAAGTTGTGTTTGCTSTGTTTTGCTAAGGACATCTGGAATGTCACTTTGTCTGAGCTGTTTGCTGAGGGAAATGTGATGCTACTCATAGAGATGACTCAGTTGAAATTACTGCCCTTCATGTAACAATTTCCTTAGTGATTAAAATCAAACACAATATATTGTGCACAGGCAACTCTCTGGAAATTGAAACTGCTTTTCTGTTGACAAAGAATCAGAAACAACACATTTGAATGATTAAAAATTCTTAATTCAAGCACTTCCAGATAGCAGGAGTGATGTAAATTGTCCAATCCTACCTCATGTTACTGACTGGCTCCCATTGATCAGGCTTGTTTGCACCTGCAGCTTTCTAGGTGTTACTGTTGTTTCTGTTTTCAGACAATTTGTGCTGCTTGAAAGAGCTACAAAACAGTGACAGTGCTAGATATGTTTTTTGGAAGGTCAGGCTTTCTGAACTATTCACATGTAATCATGTGTTGAGATTRCAAGGTTATATCAGCCAGGGATTTTTTATTGCAGCCTTCATCTCAAGAGTGGAGCTGTAGATGGACAGATGCACTGACACACCAGTCATCACCAGTGCTGAATGGTGTCTTAGCACAGCCCTGTGTATCATTACCTAACCAGGGAGTGACTTTTCTAATAGGTCCTGCAGATCCAGGATTTCATACCTGAATCTCTTTGGAAAGAACAGAAAAACAAGTACAAATTTTTACATAGTTTTGGCCTGCCAGAAGTTATTTGAAGTTCATCATGCTGCRCTCTGGAGCATGGTGTCAATTCAGCTGCTCCCTTTTCTCTTAACAGGGGTTTGTAAATGAGCTGGAATGTTAAAATGAGTGCAGGAGGAGGGATTGGGTGATGGACACACATGAAGTGTGTTGTTCAGAGAGGCTGTGGACTCCTTATTCCAAGAGATGTTCAAGGCAGGGCTGGAGTAACCTGTTCTGGTGGAAGATGTCAAGATGTCCTTTAAGGTCCCTTCCACCCCAAACCATGTGGGATTTTATGGTTCTAAAGTTATTCACTGCACTTGCCTTTGAGCAATATGTTTTTAATGTGCCTCTGAGACCATTATCTCCATGTAACTGTTCCATGTTGTGTTCATCACATCAGTGGGCTCATAGTTCTTGTTCCTTTAGTGGATGTTCATGGCTGTTACTGATATTAGAAGTGATTGTGCTTTCTATTAATAATATCAGTATTAATTTTGATATATTAATGGCTTCAGTCTTAGCATGGACCCTTCAAAGTCTCCATAGGTAAGCTTTGCCACTGTCTCCCAGGTGTCTGGATGAGATGGAAGAAGCACAGGTGTCATCCTGCAGCAAACCAGTGGTCCCTGAGTGTCCCATCTGTGGGAAGCAGTTCCAAACCCCCCAGAGCCGAGTCAGCCACCTGAAACGCTGTGCTGTGGAGATGGAGGTGCCTCCTAACCTGCTGCTCCAGGCAGTGCAGCTGCAGGTGGCCACTCTTGATGATGCAGCTCTTCAGTGTCCCAGGTAAGCTGGTAGAAGAAAAAAAAAAAGATACTGGTTGCTTCATTTGGGCTGAGAGGTGTTGGAGGTTTGGAAGAACAGTAGATGCAAGGCTGACTCCCACACTGGATGAACCCTGAGCCATGACCCAGTGAGGAGGATGTGRCAGTCAGTTGGAGAAATCATCTGAATTTCCCTCAGAAGAGGTCAGGTGGTGGATGGCTTTAAAAGCCAGCAGGCAGGAGCAAAATGGGGAGTAAATAACCTTGCAGTGGTTTGTCAGAATGATTTGTGCTCTGTGAGGCAGTTGCTCAGTAAAGCTGAATGGATGTGTTTGAGCTTATTGAGTGAACCACARAGTATGAGTGTGGAGCCTTTCCTGAGATCTGTAGTGCCAGAGCCTCAGCTCCTCAGTTCATGGCTSTCCTGGGAACATCCTTTCATCCTGAGCCAAAGAGGAAGCAGATGTGATGTTTTGGAGTGTGCTTGGTACAGAGCTGCTCGCTTGAATTTGAGCAGAATCTTCAGAGTGCTCCAAGTGGTGCCTGAGTGAGTTTGTGGAGRGGCTCCTAAGTCCTGTTGTGCCAAGGAGGGACCATTGCCTGTTCCCTATGCAAGCAGAGGAGTGGGAAAGCATTTTCTGGTGATCTGGTTTTCTCCCTGCTTCAACTTGTTTGTTCCCCTTTGGTAGAAAAAGTCATTCAAGAGATAGCAGATGCTTATATCCCAAAATAAGACTTCTGTAAATTGCTCTAAATTGCTCTAAATTCCATGAATGATAAATCCTTTGCTCTCTGCTAGAAAAGAAAGCACGGAATGGTTTTTATTATGCTTGACATGGGAATCTCTCTGAGCAAATGGAGCAGCTGCTCTGGAGTACTCAGTGGTTGTTGTCTCTGATCCAGCCACATTAACTGGGGCTTCCTGCTGCATTCTTGGATTTCAGCAATCAGCCCAGCAGGGCAAAGAGGAAAGGCCCCTCCAACGAGGACTTGAGGAAAACACAGAAGAGGGCCAAAATRGAGCCTAAGGATGAAGATTTGCAGGTTGCCATGGCAATGTCACGCTCTCTGTTGGAGCAAGAAAAGCAGGAACRAGCAAAATCAGTTACAAATGTGAAAGCAGTGGCTGCTTTTCCAATCAAATGGAAGCCAGGATCAGGTATGTGTTACAGCAAGTTAGTGTCTGARGCTGTGGTATTGCAGGAGTAACAGGGCTGGTCTCCACCAAAACTTCCCTGATGGATACAGGAAGGATGACAGCCCTGTTTCTGGTTTGTTTAAGCTGTCAGAGCTTCAACAGTATGCAGTATCCAAATGCAGTCAAGAATGACAGCAGAATGTCCATGAGTTTCAGGAATCCTGTGGTTTTTTTCACTGATTTGTTCTTTTGAATGTGTAAAATAGTCTTAAGCTGTTGTTTCTTGTAAACTGTGGAAGTGAGGAGAAATAATATGAAAATATTACTGTTATTTMTCCTGTAGTAGATTATTTTCGTGTTCCTCCTGCTGCAGCCTGGATTAATGCAGCTTTTTCAGCATTATCTCATATCATTTTGTCCTTTCTGCAGTGCCATGTGTGTCCAGTGCATGCTGCTGAGCAGGGCCTCACCATTCCAGAGTGCAGAAGGGTTTAGAAAGGCCTTTGGGGAGAGGGGAGAGGGTTGAGAGCTGTCCAGAGAGGAGACTTCACTCTTCACAACCCTGCTCCTGCCCATAGGTGCTCCCAGTTGGATTTGGGGCCAGGCATTAGTAAGGCAAAGGTAGTAAGACCATTTCCAAGTGGAAGCTGCCCAGTGTTTGTGTGAGCTGTGGTTTGATCTCACCCATGACCAGAACACAAGAAAAGGACCCTTCATGGGGTTGTTGGTGGAGGTTTTGGACTACCTGCACAATCTTAGAGTTGTGTTCCCATGTCTTTTGCTTGTCACTGATTACAGCACTGAAGAAGCTGCTGTGTTGATCTCCTCTGCCCTGTGTGCTCAGCTGTTTACTTACTTGGGTTCCTTTTCTTTTAAAGAGAAAAAAAGGCGTAGGAAAGGCACCAGTGCCCCTCCACCTCTGCTGCTCCAGGACCCAGAGAAGGTCCACAAGAGGATCCAGGAGAGAGTAGCCATGATGCTGACAGAAGAGGTGGAATTCCCTCCCACCCCTCAGCTGCCCATCAGTAGGATTCTGGAGGATGAATCTGGAGAAGCAGCCTGGCTCATGCCATTGTGCAAAGCCAAGAAATGCTTTTTATGGAACATCAGTGCTCTGACAGGACCCTGTGACCCAGAATCATTCTACACTGAAGCCTTGACCCCTCCAATTGTACCCTGGAAGCCTGTGCAGGTGGGGCTCTGTTGTCCTTGCTCTGATATGTTGTGCTCTAGTTCTTAATACTTGCCCTGTATCCTTCTGTTTCCTGGTTTGGAATGTAAACCAGTGATCCCCTCTCTCTGCAYACTCACTGCCCATGACCTGTTCTCCCCTGGTCTTACCCAGTCAGGTTTCAGGATCTTGAACATTAATTTCTGCCTTTTGGAGAAGAGAACAAGGTCCATGTTACTATGGTTTTTGAGCTTTCAGAAAGTAAAAGGGATGGAAACAGAGAGTACTGAGTTAAGGGAGCTCATCCTGCTCATTAGTTTGTCCATATTTACAGCAGCTTGGCTCTTGTTTTTGTACTTGGCACTTCTTTCTGGTCATTTTTAGTGTCAACTTTGCCCATGTTGCACTCAAAAAGGACTGGGGAGAAAAATTTAAACTGAAACCTGATATTTGCTAGCACAGAGAAGGTGGRAGGCCTGGAGTTGTACAGCAAATCATTTTCACTCAGGCTTCCCCTGTGCATCCCACTGCCTCCTGCTGCRTGTGAGCGTAGTCCAGGTCTCAGTTCCATTCTTTCATTTTGGTTCCACCTGGATCTGCCTCTTCACTCTGTATTTTTATAAAATGCCCACAGAAACAGACAAAGCTCTTTCAGTCTCTTTTCTCCAAGAAGGATAACACTTCTCCTTCTTCCCTTTTTCTTCTCTTGAAAAAGTGTTTGTTGCTCAAAGCACCTGTTCAAAATCTACTGTGCATATTTTGSTGTTTTATTTAATACTTCTTCTCTAGTCAAAGCCCAATGTTTCTCTGGCTTGTTGCAGGTTGAGTCTGGAGAGGAGGGACTCCATTCTAGGAAGTTTTGACCTTTCATTCAAGCCAGAAACTGCCAGAGAAGTTTAAAAATAAAAAGCAGGAAGGTCTTTAAAATCATGGCAAGAGTGTGTTTTTCCTCTRATTCTTTCCATTCGCAGAAATGGCTGAACTATTTTTACTTAGAAATAAATGAGCARAATTATTTTTTGGGAAACAAAGACCAAACCTGGAAAATACCCCCTCCAAGGTGTAAGTTTGATTTAGTTACATGTAAAATGTAAAAATGCAAAAGCATTTCAGAACTCAGAACAGAAGCACCTGGASAGCTTCAGCTGTGACTTTTGCCAGGAACTCCAGCTGTAATTAGATATTKAGATGTTGAGTTGGGAGTATTTCCCCCATCCTTTCTCTCTGCTTGGCAGTTGCCTGCACAGACATGCTCCTGGAGAAACCAACTTTTCTGCATTTTCCATTGTAGTTTTCTTTCTTCTGTTCAGAGCTGTCTTATCTCTGGAGTTGGATCATAGTTGTTCATAGAACTGCAGAGAGCTGTTCCTCAGAATCCCCTGTACCTGGGCAATGCTCTGTGATCCTTCACAGATGTTTCAGGAGTATGAAGCAGACACTGTACTCTGAGCTTTGCAARTACATGAAAGAAGACCTAATTTATTGATGTCTTTTTTTCCTCCTCACTTGATCAGAATAAGCCAGAGAACCTTCAGCCATCAGTGGGATCTCATCAGCCAAAAGTATGCCAGCAAACTCAGCCTGACCTCAGCTCTCAGGAGCCTTCCTGCACAAAGATTGGAGGGCAAACTTCTGATGGATCCAAGCCAGGCCCTGAAGGAGATGGGCAGCTTTTATCCCCAAGCCAGGACATTCAGACCCTGCAGGACCTGGTGGACTTGGCCAGGGAAGGACTCACCCTTACCCAGTGGAACCTTGACACTGGCCATGCTCAGGCAGCAGAGCAGCCAGGTGAGTTCTGGCAGCTTTGTGAGCCCTGCCCCTGGTTCCTTCAGCTACACAGAGCCAGGCTGTGGCTGGGCTGACTCAGAGAGCCMCAGCAGCACCCACAGGTTGTTGGTGTTGATCTAAGAGGTGATGTTGTGGGGGCACATTTTCCTGCAATAGTATGTAGATACAATCAACCTGATATTTCTGAAATGATTCATAAATCCCAGCTTTTAAGAGAATTCCTGGACAGCAGATACTAAATTTTATTTTAAAATTAAAGAAATCAAAGTATTTTCTGCCAGGAGGGAACCTGGATATGTTCAACAGCTGGAACAAAGTCTTCATTCCTGCTTATCTTGGGCACACAAGAGAGCTGGAGAGGGACTTTTCACAAGGGCATACAGGACACGGGGATTGGTTTCAAACTGAAGGAGGTTATATTTAGGTTAGATRCTGGGAAGGAATTCTTCACTATGAGGATGCTGAGGCCCTGGCACAGGGTGCCCAGAGCAGCTGGGGCTGCCCCTGGATCCCTGGCAGTGTCCAAGGCCAGGCTGGACAGGGCTTGGAGCAACCTAGGCAAGTGGAAGGTGTCCCTGCCATGGGAGGGGTGGCACTGGATGGGCTTTAAAGTCCCTTCCAACCCAAACCAGTCTGTGATTCCATGATTCTACCTGGACAGCCTTTCTGTTCTGTGCACTGTTTTCAGGTCTTGAGACAGTTGGATGAGAGATGCACAAGAGGGATGATTCTGTGTTGGACATGGATTACACAAACCTGGAGTTTATCTGTGCCTACTCAGGGCTGAAAAAATACAACACCTGGAATTCCTCTGTGGGCARCTCTCTAATGTCCCCAGTCACAGTTGCATGTGGTGCACAACTGCACATTTTGAGGGCAGTGGTACCCCTTAAAGGGCTCTGGCTCTTCAGCAGAAYCTATTGTGTCTCCTGYTCATCTGTGAAAGAGAACACAGTTYCTAAGCTCACCTGTCTGCATTTSMACTTGGATATAYACTCCTCACTTCCCCTGCTCAACTGCAGCAGATGGTCCCTGGCCCTTTAATGTATATAAATAACAGTGAAATGGTGCTTAGGTACCCTCAGGCTGTCACAACCCAGAGCCAAACCCTGCAAAAAGCCATGAGGAAGAGGCTGAACCTTCAGCCCAGCCAGCCTGGTCACAGCAGCTGTCACAGCAAGGATCCTCTTAGGAGTTCTTAGATCATTCTGTCTCACAAGGAGGTTGTATGTGATTTGTGATGTGCATTTTCTTCCCTGAGGAGAAGAACTGACTTCCAGTGATCCTCCACTTAGTGGCTTTGTGCCCCCATCCAAGAGGAAGAGCCTCCTCAGGAGCAGCACTAAAAAAGTAAGGATAACCTTTTTTCTACTCTTCATATATTCATCTATAACAATTAACAACTGTTGCCTTTGTGCAATTAAAGAAGTGTGGAATATTTCCCTTTCCTGTCTGTGGAAACAAAGTGGTGCTTAAGGTTCAGAGTGACTTGAGGATTCCTCATGGGCACAGGTGAGATCAGCACACCTGGGGTGTTCCATCCATGCCCACAAGACCTTGGGGATTTTTCAGTGCTTGTCCTACCTGCTGAGAGATGGTTTAAATGCCAGGGAACAGAAGGCCAGGCTGTGCAGGTCAGGGAGCTGTAGCACTGAGAGTGTTTGGGGGCAGGAAGCAGGGGTGCAGCTGCAGAATGTTATACAGTACCCTGCTTTAATGCCCAGGTTATCCAGGAGAAAACTGACAGCAGCCCAGGGGAGACAGAGCTGCTGCTGCTCCCTCTGGGCTCACACACCAGCTCTGGCTGCTGCTGAATGGAGCTCCTTCCTCCCCACACCATGTCCTGCACTGGGAGGGGGAATTCTTGCAAGGACTGCTTGACTTGTACTAAATCCTGGCMTAAAGGCCTGGTGGATGATGGAATGTTGTGAGGGCCATGGAAGATAAGCAGATTTTGCTGCTAATTGAGCTTTTAAAGGGTTTGGTGTAGAAAATCCTCACTTGTGAGAACACAGAGGWTCTAGTTTGAAAATCAGTGTGTGCTCTATGGTGACTGAATGAGAAACACAGCCTAGTAAGTCACAGATGATTTTTTTATCAAGCCTGTGGTGTTCTGTAGATGTCATCTTATCCCACATGCATCAGAGGATGTGTAATTTTCCATGAATGTATAATCAGTTTTATTCAACTGAAGTTCATACAAAGTAAAACTAATTCATTTTCTTACCAAGGTCRTCCACTTTACCTGATCAAACTTACTATCTATTGTTTGATAATAGATAATCATACCCTGAAAGGAAGTACATTTTGGTGCTGGATAATTCTTGATGCTCTGACAACATACTTTCATATTGTGCTTAAATAAGGATTAAGATACTTCTAGAAGGAGACAATTCCTTGAGGTGAGAATTGGTAGGATCCCAGCTACTTGGTACAGAAACTCTAGATATTCTTTGGGAGTATTAAAAAAAATATCCTTAGCAGGAAACGGCCTTGTTTTGTTTTTCTATTAAACCAGAGGCCTTTAGCAATACAGAAACTGTTCTCACATTGTTGTTGAAACTCAGTTGCTCCCAGCAAAACAAGTATGGTCATTTTTCAGTCTGTTTGTTTCCATTATAGTTTTCCTGAGCCAATGAAGTGTTGTGGAAGAGYTGGATTGCCAGTGAGAGAGATTTGTGCTTTATATGAGCACCAACAGTGTAACCATGTAGAGCAAATGCATTCATTGCATTGCTRACATGTCCCTGTGCTGAAGACCCTTGGTCACATCAGTGGGGTCAGTCTCATTGGCCTCCTCAGCAGGAGAGAATGTTCTGGGCTGTTCTCCAGCACACAGCTCATACCTGCTCAGAGCTGCCTTCTGGCCACTTTCTTTGCCTTGCACAGAGAATGGAGCAGCCAGGAGGTTTGTGGCCTTGTTTAATTTCCCCATTCTTGATTGATAATTTTAGCACCAGCAGGAAAGCTCTTCTGGGCTCACTGCCTGGAACGTCACATCTGGAGCCTGTGTTTGCTGGCAGCCCCAGAGCAGCCTCACAGGTATCCCACCTGCCAAGAATAAGAAAACAAGAGGAGTCAGATTAGTTTCCAGACTGAGTTTCCTGCCTTCCCTTTGGAGATCAGTCCAGAGCACTGCCACAACATGCAGAATGTTCCTTAGCCCACCTCTGAAGGCTGGGAGAAGTGTTCTGGTGTGTGCTGCTAATTCCTGCTGGCTGGAGCAAGTTGAAAGGTTGGCTCTCCACAGCCCAGTGCTAATGTAGAAACCTGCTAAGAAGATGAAGAGCTGTGTTGTTCCAGGTGGAACTGCATGTCCTGCAGATGTTCCCTGGAAGAAAACTTGCAGTAGGTTTGAAAAGCACAAGGTCAATGATTAGGGTGTTAACCATAAACTGCTTTTCACGTGCAGTTAGGCAGTTTCTCAGCCCAGCTGTGATCTGAGGGTGTTTCAAACTTCTCTGAAGCACTCCAGGGCCACCTGCAGAGCTGCAACACTAGGAGGGATCTGAGTCTTCAGGAGATTGCCTGGGAGCAGCTCCAGAGGAGCTGTCTTGCCATCCTTGCTGCCTTTGGCAGCGTATCCCAAGCCTGACGTTACTGTCACATAACCAGCCATAGGTAACTCAGCCCTCTCCAAAATTCTAGCCAGGGGTTCTGGAATTATAATAAAGGTTGTGTTTCTTTTTTAAAATGGAGTGGAATTTACAAAAGGTTTCAGTAGCATGCTCATAAATTCCTTTGAACTGGATGCCTACRTCTGTGGGGGCCCCTTGTCGCAGAGCTGCTCTTCTCAGCTGTCATTGCCAGACATAAAAAGAGAGAAGAAATTCATTATCCCTTCCTGAGTCATCCTCATTCCTCTTATCCTGATTATAGTGAATTGAGTTCAAATCTGTTGAAGTGGAAGTTACAGTTTGCTAGAATTGTGGTGGGAGGCAGTAGATCAAGAGGCCAGCTATAGGCTGTGGCTAGACCACAGCAGGAAATGTGTGGTGAGATCTGAGGGTGATAATGTGCTGTGACACAAGTACAGCAGAATACAGCACAACTGCCCTTTCTCCACAATGGGCAGGCTGTGGAAAAGTAGAGGAAAACAGAGCAGGAATGTCTTTTAGACCTGTCTGCTTGTCCTGTGGAAGACCTGAAGTTCATAAAGCTGATGATTATTTTCAGGAGGCACAGGTGGTATGTCCAGGCTGGGCCCACAGCACAGCAGTGCTGATAAACTGGGTCACTCCCTTCTTATTCTTCTGGGAAAGTGTTTGATATCTGTAACCTAACACCTGTCTTTGTGTTCTTTTTGTGTCCTAGTCCTCTCTTGGGCTGCTGGCTCAAGATTTTGGTGCCATGGTCAACAACCCCCACCTGAGTGATGTCCAGTTCCAGGTGGACAGCGGGGACGTTCTCTACGCCCATCTGTTCGTGCTGTACGCGCGGTGTCCGGCGGCGGCTCAGGCTGTGAGTGCTGCTGCCATTCCTCCTGCTCCTGCTCAGGAGAGCCCAGACTGCCCCATCCCACAGCCAGCCAGTGCCCCAAACCAGCACACAGCACTGCTGGCCTTAATGGCAACTGCCTCAGGAACTGCGGTGGTGTTTCAGCTTAGGAAAGCAGAATAAATCCTGACAAAGTGGTGAAAAATGTGCAACTTTATCCTATTCAGGGAGGCTATGGGGAGTCAAGGATCCTTGCTTTCCACCCGTGAGCAATGAAGGATGTGCTGTTGTGAGGTTTTTAGGATGAGGTGAGAGATGAGAACTTGACTYTATGTTTTCAAAAGGTTGATTTATTATTTTATTATATTCTATTATATTAAAAGAAAATATATACTGTCACTATAGGACACAAAACAACACAAGCGCACAAACCACTGCTCTCAAGGTGAAGAAAAGGGAACTTTATCTTCTGACTCTAACATTTATAGTTTTCCAAAAGACACAGTGAAAGTGCCACCTCTCCAATGACACTGGACAAGCCAACAGTCCATCAAATTTCTCTTCTTCTATAAAAGAATGTAAAACAAAAAGTTATTTACAGAAAGTGTGTGAGAAAGTTTGCTACAAGAATCAGAAGGCTTAGAAAATCTTRAAAAATCAGGGCGACAATATACTAAAACTGTACCAAAGAAAGAGAAAGGATGTATCAGAAGGTTAAACAAGAATGATAATGAAAGCTTGTGACTGACTCCTCAGAGTCTGACASAGCTGATGGTGATTGGTCATTAATTAAAAACAATTCACATGGAACCAATCAAAGATGTACCTGTTGGTAAACGATCTCCAGACCACATTCCCAAACAATCAGATAATTGTTCACATTTCTTTCCTGAGGCTTCTCAGCTTCKCAGRAGAAAAATCCTAGCAAAGGAATTTTTCAGAAARTATAATAACAGAARGAAGCTTTCAAAGTGCTTCTTGCCCTTGCATTTTTGTCCCTGTGCAAGCACAGACAGCCTTGTCCATCTTGGTGTGGACAAGGCTGGGAAGTGTGAGCAGGGAATAGGAAGTTTTTGGGAAGTACTTTAAAATAATCTACAGAGGTTTTGTCACTCTTGCTTTGGAGGTACCTGCACTGACCGTGCTTTTTGCAAGGCTAGTGAGGGAGCTCTTATGCTCCCAGAGCATGTTAGGCTGAATAATGCCCAGCCTGTTCCTGTGCAGCTTCCRGGTAAATTCAAAACACACCTGATAAGCTCATACAGAGAGGTGTAGATGGAAATAGGGCTGGGAAGTAATTTGATTGCAAAACTAAGTGGAGAACTCTAAGACCACCTTTTATACATGTGACTAAGGCAAGTAGTTAAAGTTAACAGCCATAGGGGCAGGAAGGACACGGTCTGTTCCACAGGGWGCTCTGCATAACTGCCCCACCTTGGCATCCTGGTCCTGGGGCTGGGCACGAGTGAAGGGCTGRTGGGAACAAGGATGAACGCAGGTGTGGTGTTGCTTTATCAGCAAACAGACTCTGCTTTCCCTGCCCCAGGTGCACAGCGAGGGGCTGCTGGTGGAGGAGGACGGGGCGGCGCCGACGCGCCGGGCGCTGCTGAGCGATGTGTCAGCCCAGGCCGTGGCTGCCTTCCTGCGCTACCTCTACGCTGCTGACACCAACTTCCCTGCGGGGCTGCGGCCCCAGCTGCAGGCCCTGGCTGCCAGGTGTGTGCCCTGAGCATGGCTCGGAACCCCTCAGGCTTTCAGCCACACAGACCCCAGTTTGAGATCTTCCRTTGCAGTTTTCAKGGCTTACAAAKTCCATGGACCTTTGCTACGTCTTGAGTGGAGCTTGCCCATAAGGACAGCCTGCCCTCAGCTGAAAAACTGTGTGAGAGTTTCTGTGTTCAGTATATGCTCAGCAGATACTGAACATCTTCCAGTTTGACATCTTCCATTGCAGTTTTCAGGGCTTACAAATTCCACGGTCCTCTGCTACATCTTAAATGGAGCTTGCCTGTAAGGACACCCTGCCCTCAGTTAAAAAACTGTGTGAGAGTTTCTGTGTTCAGTAAATGCTCAGCAGACTTTGGCTAAGTTTTGTCTCAGGATGTCTGTTGGCAGCTGATGTTGAAGATGATGAGCACAACTTCTGTTATGTGATTCTCACTTCATCTGAACAACACTTGTAGAATGTATTGGATGCTCAGGCTTTGTTGTGTTGTGTCAGCCATGCTCTCAGTCGTGGTCCTAGGCATGCACTAAGAGCTTGAAACAGGAGCAGTTGCTGAGATATGGGTGGGACATGGTTGGGGCTTGCCAAATATATATAGAGAGGTGCCCTGTYACTCAGAAAAGCCAGGAATCTTGCACATGGCAGATATTGTCCAGCCCCAGCTATTCCATGGGATTTTCCCATTGCCAAGAGGATTTAGTGTAGTTAGTCTCAAACACAGAAAAGGAAGAATGTGCCTGATACTTTCATGTGAGTGACACCTGGAAAAGGGTATTTGGAATTTTAGGAGTACAGTGCAACTCAACATCCTCCTGTAAATTCCTTCCAAAGCTCACAAAAGTGATCTGACAGCCAAATGGTGAAGAAATACTGGAGGAGGAAATTCTAATGTTACTATTGTATCCCTGCAGGTTTGGTGTGAGGGAACTGATGGCAGAGTGTGAAAGCAGCACTGGAGAGAGCCAGGTGTCCTCCGGAGTAGATTCAGAAGATGATCTTATCTCTGTGAGGGATGATGAAGATTGTGAGGACAGAGCTGAGAACTTCCAAGACCTCTTGAAGTCAGTGTGGGTGGGTGAAGATGAGGAAGAAGTAGCTATGCTGAGCCCTGAGTGCCAGAAAGAAGATGACAGTGAGGTGGGAGAACAAGAGCTGGAGGAAATCTATGAGTTTGCTGCAACTCAGAGAAAGATGGCTCAGGGTGAAAGAGAGGTGAGCGAGGGAACAGACTGCAGCACCTGCAGTGACGCCGAGGCAGTCCAAGGTACAAACCAGCAAAATGAGCAGGAAGAGGTAAAGAGACCTGAATCTGCTTCAGTAAGCAACAGCCTCAAAGATCTGTGGGATGGCAACGGTGTGGAAAGATCTAAATGTGACATGTCTGCACAAGAAGAGAAGATGCAGAATGTAAAYAGGTGCAAGAGCATGAATGATCCACAGACCTCTATTGGGCCTCACCACAGTGAACCTCAGAAATGGGATGGAAYATCCCATGGTGCTAATGAAGGAGGAGCTGTTGGGGGATGTGAGGATGTGAAGGATTCCAGGTCACCTCAGGTCTCACATGACAAGGCAGATCACTGTGAAGAGCAGTTTCCTGGTTCCCAGGGTGATACTGATATAAATGACAGCTATGAACATTTGTTTTCTGCCTCTCAGGGATATCACTGTGAACCTTCCCCGGTGAAAGAAGTTACCAAAGAATCAGGAAAGTCCCCTAGTGAAAAACATGTTGGTCTTAATGATTCACTYGTGTTCAGCAGGTCACAAAAAGACTGCTCTCCATGTAAGAATGGATTTTGTAGGAGTCCAACTCCCCAGCCTTACGTGTCCCTTTTTCCTGCTCTTGGCTCTTCACCTGCATCTCCAAAATCAGAGGGAAAGTTTGCCAGGGAACRTGTGTCAACACCAAAGCAAAACAAAAAGGAAAAATCATTCCCATCTTATGAAACACACTCCCAGAAAGCCAAGGAGCTGGGTGCTGCATCAAAAAATGAGATCACAGTTTCTCCAGCAGAGCTTCCTCACAGTGAATCAAACAAGCACACACGTGTCCCAGTGTTGTCATCACCAGGAAGGACTCAGGATGCTGCAGCTCAGAGGATCAAGGAGGGTTATGTTATTGTTTTATCTTCTTCTGATGATGAAATGGAGTTACAACAAGGCAAGAAGTTGCCAGAGTCTGACTCTGCTCTGAAGGAAACGGAAGTCCCTGGGCACCTGAAGTGTACAGACATGGAACAAGGTCCTGAGAKACCAAAACCTGACCATAACTCATCAGTCCCTGAAACAGAGCAGAGATCAGCCCAGGTCTCGTGTGGCAATACAGACACAGTGTGTGTAAGTGGTGATGTAAAGGTGTCCCCTGAATTTCCTCTCAGCAGACAAACAGGTGCTTGTACAGAGATCAAACAGAGTCCAAACCCGAGCCCTGGGAAGAGGCTCAGTAATGAAATGTCTCCAGGCACAGACAGCTCCTGGCTTGTGCCAGGAACACCAGTTCTGAGCAAAAGCAGAAGCTTCTCAACACAGACTCTGGTCACAAGTATTAATTCTTTAAAGGKTCCAGGATCTAAACTCAGCACAAAGAACTTAGCAGCAGGTAATAGTAACCATGAAATGGCTGGAAATTTAATAAAAGTTCATGAAACAACATTGTCAGACAAACATTTGCCTATGGAAGACTTGGCCAGTGGAAGGAGCCCACCCAGCAGCCAAGCAGCAGAATCCTCTTCCAAGAACCCCCTTCCAGTTTCTCCAGTAGCTCCAGTTCTCCTCTCCCCTGGCCACACCAACAGGGAAGGCAAGTGTGCCAATATCCCAGGTTTACCCACACTGGTGCCTCCGTGCCAGGAGCAGCCACTGGAAGATAAAATCAAYGTCAGTGTGGTTGAGCTGGAGGACAGTGACAGGGAAGTCAGTCTGCCTTCTCTGGGTAGCAGTGTCCTGCTGTGTGAGGAGCCCCCAATCCCTGTTGATGACTGCTGGCACCTTGGGTATCTGTCCCCAGCCAGAGGTGACAACCATGACTCTGGCCAGGTCAGCCCTGCAAAGAGCAGCATGGCCAGCAGCCCCAGCCCTGGCTCTTGGCAGGAGCAGGGGGAGAGCCCAGTCCAGGTGCAGGGAATTCAGGGCAGCACCCCTCTCCAAGGAAGTGCTGCTGGCWGGAGAACAACGTTGCACTGCCCTGAGAAGAGCCCTATTGAGCCGTGCTCATCAGTGGGCAGCAGAGCCAGTTACCTGGACTCCAAAATCTGGGATGACTGGAATGGAGAAGAGAAGGAAGATGAACTTCCAGAGTTTCTTCCTCTGTCTCAGAGGTTGGCAGCTGCAGCAGGGGCTGGTCAGACAGATCCTGTCAAGACTCCTGGTGAGAGCTTGTATTGATACTAGATTTATTGGGCTGCTTTTATTTTAGTGATTATCTTACCTGTGATGCACTGAACACACTGAAAGGGTCTTTGGGCTTTCTGATGCAAAACAGTTGGCAGGGCCAGGCACAAAGAAGGTGCAGGCATTTGCTGTGGGAAAGAGCCTGWCTAAATGTGGGATTCCTGGAGTGTTTCATTGTCACCAGTCCTTTGGTAGTGGCAGTACTCCTTGCAGAAACTGTGGGTTTGTGGATAGAGAAAAAACAAYCAAAGCAGAACAAAACACAGGCCTGCTTGCCAGTGGATTGATGTAACTGATGTTGCAGTATGTAATTWAATAATTATGCCATACTAAATGATTTGCTTAAGAGGTGATTAGAACACGATGTGTGAGACTGGCTGTGCTTCACAGTATCCGTAAACTGGAGTCATTAAATCAGTATCTAACTTCAGATCCCAGCAGCTTGATTTGCTCAATTTTTTTAATGCATCAARACTCTGTTAGGAAATTTGCTTCCTGAGAGAAGGACCACTGCACAGAATTCAGTAAACAAGGTTTTAACTGCTTTCTAAATGTTGCCTGTTCTAACAAAGCCCTGAATGGCCTCATTTTCAGATGTGACATATGTCCCAGTTTAAACTGTTTTCTGATGTAAAGTCAATGAAAACCAAGTATCCCGATTAAGGGGAGTAAAAAAAGTGCTGACTATTCTATCCAGTATGAAACTGAGTAATAACTAAAGCAGCTTATAAGGAAGTATTAAACAATTATTAGATAATACTTAGTGGATTTCTGCCACTAAGAGGAGAAGTTACCATTTTTAAGTCCTTTCTGTACTGATTCTCATCACAGTAATTTCATTTTGCAGAACCTTCCTGTCAGGAGAACAACAGGYCCCCCAGCACTCCAGTGACACCCATGCCAGCTTATTCCATCATGGAGACCCCGCAGCTGAAGAAGGAGCTGAGCAGGTGAGCATTACCTCCCCCAGGATGGCTCTTTGCAAGAGGTCCCTGCTGGCAGGCAGTGTGAAAGAAGGGGAGCCATGGTGAAGCTCCAGCCAGGGCTTTCTGAGGTCACATCACACTTTTCCAGCTGCACTTCCTGGCCTCAGCCTCGTGCTGAGCTGTGACAATGGAAGGTGCCACGTTACTGTAACCTAAACTCCCTCCTTCTCTCTCAGATTCGGTGTCCGTGCTCTCCCAAAGCGCCAGATGGTGTTGAAGCTGAAGGAGATATTCCAGTACACTCACCAGGATGGGGACTCTGACTTTGAGGATGAGATCTCCTATTCCCAGCCCCTGCCCCAGAAGTCCCCGAGGCAGCCCAAGGCAGGCAGGGCTGCGGGCAGGAACCGCGCCGGCGCCCCGAGGGCTGGGGGCAAGAGGAAGCAGCTTGTCAAGGGTGATGGTGCATCCCATGGAACAGGCTGTGCCRCTCCCAAGGACAGAACTGAAGTGACACATCACCCAGAAGGAGCCAAAGAGCAGGAAAGGCCATCTGTGTCCCTGGCAGCTGATGGCGAGGAGCTCCCGGCATCCCAGGAGTCGGCACGTTCTTCGCTGGATGGGAGTGACATCTCCTTTGGTTCACAGAGGTGAGGCAGAGAAATCCTACACAAAACACTCAGGGGTGCAGGACAGAGATGAGGTAGGAATGAGGCAAACAGAGGTGACTGTCCCTGTGGCCTATAGTTGCCCTGCCACCTCCTTGAGTGTGTCCTGTGGAGGTCAGCACACTCCTACAAAAGAAACAGGCCTTGGATTTTCAGTCTAATTCCCACTGAACTATTTCAGTCAATAATTCCCACTGAACTATTCTCAGAACATAAAAGGGCTGCTTATGAGCAAGGCCCCAATCTGGTATGCCTGGTCAGTGACATGGAGCACTCTGTGCCTGAGAACCTGCAGCTGGAGTTGGGAGAGGGCAGCACAGCACTCCTTGACAGAACTTGCCAGGAGGGAAGGGCCAGGAGCCAGAAATTCCACACAGCTCTGGGCTGAGTGAGTTGGACGAGCGCTGTCCTGGCTGGGATGGGAAGTTGGCAGAAGCCCTGCCATGTTCTGCCTCATTCATTTTGTGCTGGTAGTGCAGGGTCTGTGATCCCACAGAGGGAAATCATAGAGCTTTACCATCAGGGATTTGGGGAGCTCTGGTCCTGTCAGCCCTTGTTGGCCCGTTCTTTCCTTCACCTCTGCTCTGTTTCATCCTGCTTTTAGTTCCTTTGTGAATGGATTTGAAACCTGTGCTTTTACATCTGAGGAGGAGGAAGAGGAATTTCCAGCATCTCAAGCAGCAGCTCGGGCAGAGGAGAAGCTGGAGGCAGTCAGGTGCTACATCCGCTCAAACACGGCCCTGTACAACAGGATTCTCTTCTACGAGCCCATCGAGCTGGCTGATCTGCACGCAGAGCTCAAACAGAATGGCATTAAAATCTCCAAGGCAAAGCTGCTGGACTTCCTGGATTCCCAGTGCATCACAACCACCATGGCCAGAGCCCGGAAAGAGCAGGTGCAGAAAAGGAAGGAGAGCAAGAAACAGAGAAGGCAATACCGAGTGAAGCCCACCCCTACCCGCTGAACCTCCTGCACGTGGATTGCTGCCCAGCTGGAGAGCCCCGTTCCCAGCCGGGGCTCCGATGGGTGGAGCACTGCTGCTCCTGGTGGCCTGATCCCAGGTGACATCCTGGAGAACTCCCATTGCCAGCCCTCTGCTCGATTGCACAAAGGCCCCATGGCTGCCCTGCCTTCAGCACACAGCTCACCTGCAACCTCTTTTCACCCAGTTTGACTCTTGTGCCTTTTCTTTCTGTTTTTCCAGTAGATCTTAGGTCCCCAACTTCTCTTTGTGCTGGTGCTTCCCTCAGTGCCAGGACCTATTCCCTGGATTTGGGCTGAGAAATGCTTCACCCTTCACGTTCCAGGATTCAGTCCACTCTGTCAAGTGCCTGTTTACACTCCTGTGACTTCCATCTTCACTTCTTCAGCACAGTTTGCACTGCTGATTTTTAAGGCAGGGAATGCTATGGAAATACATAAAAGGCTTTTTTTCTTGCTTCACTTGGCAATCTCTACTAAAACTCCTAAATCTGTGTTTCTGAAATGGCTGCAGAACAGGGCAGGGGTTTGTTCTGTTCCCTTTGTGACACCTCCCAAAAGTGCCCCTGATACCCCATGTCATGGGAAAGCCCCCAGCAGTGATGTCTTTAAGAAAATATTTAAGTGAGCACTGGAACTCTTCAGCACTTCTCACAGCTTGAGCTAARCCCACTGCCTGGATTAGTCCCATTGCCAAACTGGACTGGTCCCAGTTGTAAAGTGTCTGGGACTCCTGGAGAAGTCTTGGACCCTAAATTGTTGTGTTTTATATATTGACCTTTGTAACAACTTCTGATTTCTGTCTGTTCTGACAGTTCTGAGTGTGCAAAGCCTCACTGAAAAACAGGGACAGAACACAAAAAGAGGGCAGATTTCTAGATATCTTTGTATATGTTGGACATAATTTTTTTATACAGAATTTGATTTTGATTTATATACAATAAACARTTTAAATCCATTTTCATATGGAACAGTAAACAAACACAGGATTGTATAGAAAATATGAACTTTATTGAACTACACTACTCTTCCCATCTTTGACTAGGGGGTGAGAACATGACTGGGAAGCCTATGCCTAAAAAACTAAACTTAATCTCTGAAAAACTTCAACTGGGAGTGGAGAAGACTTGGGGAAACCTATTTTTCCTAATAACAAAGGGGTTCTTAACACCTGTGGRCGGGAATGTCCCAGTGCCCAGGCTCAGCTGGGCCAACAGAGCCACACTTACAGTGCCAGCGTTTGGGTATGGAAGGGATAAATCCGAGAGCAATCCTTCCTGCTGGTTTGCTTTCCTTATCGTTCCAGTATRAAACTTCTTCTGGAGGATTTTATGTCAGATGTCTAATGGAACACAAAGTGCCTGGGAGAGGTGATGCAGCCTTTGGCAGAACCATCCCTGTGATTACCCGGGGAAGATGTGGACTCCAAATCCCTGCAAACGTTCAGGGCTGRGCTGGAYGGGGCTTGGAGCAACCTGGGATAGTGGAAAGTGTCCCTGCCCATGGCACGGGGTCARATGGGATGGGTTTTAAGGTCCCTTCCAACCCAAACCACGTGTGATTGCTAAGAATTCAGATTCATGCCCAAGATCARCACAATCCCACTGCTCCCTTCACAACACTTTGGAGACTTGGGTGGCTCCAGCCCCTGACAGTGCCCAGGTTGGACACCCCTGTCCTGGAAGRACATGGAGCCCAGGTGCAGATCTCCAGAGTTCTGCTCTGGTGTCCTCTGGAAATGTTCTTCCCTCAGAAAACGCTGGCTGCCATCGCGTCTGCAGCGAAAGCTCCGTGTTCCCCGGGGCGGGCGTTCCCTTCCYGCCTGAAGCCCGGCTGAGGGAAACCCCCGGCGGCCGTGGCGGCTCGGCCAGCACCCGGGGAAAGGGTCGGGACGGAGCGGGCAGCAGGTGACGGGTCCCGAGCCCTCAGGGGGCCGAGCTCGCCGCCACCTCAGCCCCGCCGCCGCCGCCATCCCGGGCCGCCTGCCCGCCCCGCGGGGCCGCCATTGGCCACCGATGGCCGTCACGTGACCGCGCCTCAGCGGCTGCGGAGCCAAGCGCGGGTGAGGGACCGGGACGGGGACACGGCGGGGCCGGATCGGGGACAGCTGCGGGACCGGGACGGGAACACGGCGGGACCGGATCGGGGACAGCTGCGGGACCGGGACGGGGACACGGCGGGGCCGGATCGGGGACAGCTGCGGGACCGGGACCGGGACACGGCGGGACCGGGACGGGGACACGGCGGGGCCGGATCAGGGACAGCTGCGGGACCGGCACCCCCGGTGGGGCTGGGACCGGGGACACCAGGGAGTTGGGACGGGACCCCCGGTGGGGCCGGGAGCGGACACGGCGGGGCTGGGACCCCCGGCGGGCCCCGCCGCCCTCAGCTGGGCGCCCCCCGCGTTCCCTCCCGGCTCCCCCAGCCCCGCGGGTTCGCAGCGGTTCCGGGGCGCTGCTGCAGCCCCGCAGAGCCATCCCCTGCTCGGTCGGGTGAATCCCGGCCCTCTGACCCGCCCGTGTTTCCCCCCGGAGCAGGTCCCCTGAAAGCGGCTGGAAATGATCTCCCACATGGATCAGAAGGAGGAACTGTGGTTCTCCCACCTCCGCGCCTACCGAGGGATGTCCGAGAGCAGCACTTGTGCAGGTAAGGGGATCATACAGTCATACAATCACTGGGGTTGGGAAAAGCTCACTAAGATCGTGGAGTCTGACCATTAACCCAGCACATCTGTGAACCTGTCRGTGAGGAAAACTGCTCCAGGATTCTGAGCCCGACCAGAATACACAGGATTGGTGATAACAGGATAGACCACTGTCCTCCCAGTGGTCCCTAGCAGCAGCCAGTGCTGGGTCCCAGAGAAGACACAGGCAGTGCCTGGTRTGTTCCTGGATGCTTTCCCAGGCCCTGGCACTCTGTGACTTCAGAAACTACTGAAGCAGACATGCAACGTCTCATTATCTCACAGCTCTCTCTGTATTTTCTTATTGTCTGAAGTTGTGCATGTTTTAGCATCCTTGACAGCTTGCAGCCAGTAGCTGGACAGCATATTCAGCTGCTTTGTGAGTTGCTGCCTTCTTTAGTTTGCTTTGAAGCTGCCTTCTAATAGCTCACTTCATGTCAGTTGTTCTTAACTCAGAGCAGATGGTGCAGGAGGGATCCCCACCCACCCCATGGGCCACTTGTGGTTTCACAGTCCTCTGCAATACCCCTATCAGCTGCACCCTTTATCTCCAATGCAGAAGCTGTTCTGTGCCTTGTATTATTCATGTCATGCTCTGTATCTCCCTCAGCTCTACTGGAATTTCTCTGAAATGGAGGATCCATCCCTGCTCTTGCACACAGTCAGGCTGTGGGGTTTGAGCTGCAAGGGCACAATTGCATTCTCTTTATTCTCTGTTTTTCCCTGACAATCATTAACATTTGGTGAGCTGTTTTGTCTGCCTGGGAGCTGCAGTTTTTGTCCATCTGCTCCAAGGGGTTATTCCAGAATGATGTCAAGAACATCCCGGGCCCATCCATAGAGGAGTCCTCTATAGCAGGTCTTGGTATAGAGGCTGTTCCCCTCTGCACTTCTTTGTTTAACTGCAGTGAATGTCCTCTGCCATTCCCCTGTCCCCTGGTTGGTCAGCATCACCAGGCTCTGACACAGTTCACAGTCAGCCTTTGTGTCTGAATGGCAGAATCATAAGCACACCTCCCCTTTCCCTTCCTCCCCACCTCATGAAGGTCATTCATCCCACAGCAGCTGAGTTTCCTTRCCAGTGTTGGTGAAGGATGAATGTCTTTGAGAAGGCCTTTGGACTCCAGAGCTTCCTTCTGCTAAAATTGGTGACATCTCTGAAGRACTCCAAGTGGATTCTCTTGAGAAAGAGATCCAAGGGTACATTTAAGGTGATACTGAGGCTTTTCCCCAATGTCTGGACTTACTCTGCTTACCTGGAGCTTGACTCAGATCTTAGCACTGCCAGTCTTGGGCACATCAGAGGCTTGAGATCAACCCAAATGGCATGGGCTGRGGAAGAACCACACTCTCCCTTGCTTATTAATTTTTTGTCAGTTCAGCCTTATATTTCCAATGTGAATTCCTGAGCATTGTGAACTTATTCTCCTTTCACTTAAAACACTTCCAGTGAGGTCCTGTCATCATGATTTTGATCAAATCCTTTACAGAAAACAGGAACAGAGCAACTTCCCAAGCTCCACTGTCAGTAAGTCTGACCCACAGGGCAAGGGCTTCAGGCTGGGCTGCCAGAAGTGTCCTAATCCTGTCTTTGGATGTCCCTTTTCCTCCAGATCCCACCTGGATGGAGCAGCTGCAGACACATGGCTATCAAAGTTCCAGTTTGCTTCCAGTTCTGTTGCTCTCATGGAACAATTTTAAGGAAAACTATATCAAGTGTCAATGCCACGCCAAGCTACTGTAAAAGGCATCTCAGGAGTCACTGTGAAATCACATTGTGRTGTTTTCTTACACTGCCCAGAAAGAGGAAGATCAGATGTGATCTTAGATCATCTGGGCTGTAATTCTGGACTCTCCTTTCTTAGTTCTGCAGTGCCTCTSCTGCTCCAAGACAGCACTTTCTCATCCCAGTTCTGTGTGCTCTCCCATGCATCCATGGGAGCACAAAGTTGCCTTTCTTCTGCCTCTAAGACTGGCATAAGCCATGTTTGAGGTGTCTGATTTCTTCCCTTAGGCTTCCTTTGGGAGCACCAGCAGCAGCAGATCAGGGATGTTGCCTTTGTTCTGCTGAGCAGGACAGTTCTTTGTGGCACTTCCATGACTCTCAATTCAGATTTTAATAACTTTTCAGACATCCTAGAAGAGCAGCCATCTTTCTCATTCAAGCACTAAACTTTTACCTCTTATATGCCAATGATTTCAGTGGATTCAGGTTTTGTCAGAGCACACAGGGCTGTTCCCAGGGTTTGTTCCTGTGAACATACTGAGAAATCCAGTAGTTTGAAGGGAAATATCAGACTTTCTGTAAGAGTCAATCTGGTGAATCTTTAGAATTTGTTTTTTTTATTTCCCCTGTTTAAAGTTTCTTGTCTGTGACTTCTATCCAGATTCTCATTTTATTTCAGCTGAAGATGGGATTGTGAGCAAAAAAGAGAAGAATCCCCACCAGGGCATTCCTGGGCCAGCAGAGCTGGAGGTTTCACTCTCAGGACTCTCCAAGGAGAACAATTCCCAGAGTCCTGCACAGGACCCAGTCATCCCACAGAGGTCAGGAAGGGTTCAGAGGCCTCTGAAGAAGAGGCAAAGCCGAGTGATGCTGCGTGGGGAAAGTTTCAGGAAGCTGCCAGATGTTATCCAGCAGAGAAATTCCTCTGTGGGGAGGCTGATGATMTGTGGGGACTGCGGGAAGAGCTTCCGTGTGGGTTCCAACCTCGTCCAGCACCGGAGGATCCACACTGGAGAGAAACCCTTCCCGTGCACCGAGTGTGGGGAGCGTTTCCGGCAGCGCTCCCATCTGATCCGGCACCAGAGAATTCACTCGGGGGAGCGGCCCTGCGAGTGCTCCGAGTGCGGCAAGAGCTTCAGCTCCAAGCTGCTCCGCCGCCAGGTCACCCACAGCGGGGAGAGGCCCTTCGGGTGTGCCGAGGGCGTGAAGAGGCTCTGCGGGAACTCCCAGCTGGTGCGCACCGGGCAGAGGCCCTGCCCGTGCGGCAGCTGCGGGAGGAGCTTCAGCGTCGGCTCGGCCCTGGCGCGGCACCGGCGGGTGGGCACCGGGGAGAGGCCCTTCGGCTGCACCGAGTGCGGCAAGAGCTTCAGCCGGAGCTCCGAGCTCACCAAGCACCAGCGGGTGCACATCGGAGAGAAGCCATACAAGTGCTCCGAGTGCGGGAAGAGCTTCACGGTGAGCTCCCACCTGATCCAGCACCGCCGCTTCCACACCGGGGAGCGCCCCTTGGAGTGCACCGAGTGCRGGAAGAGCTCCCTGCGGCGGTCGGCCCCGCCGCGGCACCGGCGGGTGCACAGCGGGGAGCGGCCGTACACCTGTACCGACTGCGGCAGGGGATTCGCCGTGAGCTCCGCGCTCCTGCGGCACCGGCACCTCCACAGCGCCGGGCAGCCCTGGGCTCGGATCCCCGCGGTCCCGGTGCCCCCGTTCTCTCCACTGACTGCCTGCTCACGGAGCAGGAAGGCTCTTTGTTTGCTGAGARCGAGTCCTAAAGGAGAGAGGTGCAAGTGGGGGAGAGCCAGTGCGAGGAGCTGGGGGTCTGGAGAGSAGCGGGGACACGGCAGGGGCAGTCGGTGGTGTTCGGAGGGAAAGCTCTTGGGAAAGAAAGGACGTGCTTTGAAAAGGCTGGAATGTGCTTCGTGTATTTCAGAGGAAGGTAAATKACTCTGTGCCCACATGTGGACAATTAATAGACTGAAGCACACGGACCTTCTTAGAGCCTCCAACACTCGCTCAACAAAAGCTCCTGATCTGTGTTCAGAGGCGCTGAGCTCCCTCACGCAGCCCAGGGGCTGGAGCCGCAGCCCACAGAAGCCCACGGCCTGGTGCGCTGGCGATCGGTGTGTGCCCGCGGCCCTGCAGGGGCTGTGGGACGGCAGCTGCGCTGGCTGCCGTTGCTGGAGCCGCCGGTAAAGCCGCCGGTACCGCAGCGCTGCCGCCATGYTCCCTTCTCGGCCGCCCTTTCCGGTTGCCGAGGCGCGGCGTCGCTTGCGCATGCGCGCATTTGCTCTCCTGCCGCCCTCCAGGGGTGGAGCCTTGGGCTGGGCCGGCCAGGTGAGCATGGGGCGGGGTCAGGGGTCACCACGTGAYTCACCGCCCGCTTCCCACCCATCGGCGCCTTCTGCGCGTGCGCGGCCCCGCGGCCCGCCCGCCTCCGGAGCGGGGTGGTCCTCGCGCGGCGCCTCCGCCGCCTTCGCCAATCGCCGGCGCGTGCCGTGCGCGGCTCCTGATTGGCCGCGCGGAGCCCCCGGGGCCATAAAGCCGGGCCGGCCGCGCGGGGCCTTTGTCTGTCCCTGCCGGGGGCCGAGGGCGGCGGCAGCAGCGGTGAGTGCGCGGCGCGTCCCCATGGCAACGCGGCCGGGCCCGCGGGCCGGCCYCCTCCCCTGGGGCTCACCCGGCGAGGCTCTGCCCGCTCCCGGAGCCGGCTGGGCCGGGGAGCCCTCCCGGGCCGCCTCAGAGCCGTGTTTCCGCGCTGCTGCTCGCCGGGGCTGGCGCGGCCGACGTGACCGCCCTGGCGCGGACCGTGCCGGGCCAGCCGGGCCCACAGCTCCCGGCCGCGAGCCGTGTGCCTGGGCAGGGCCGTCCGCAGCCCTCCCTCGTTCTGCCGTGTGTCCCCACAGGCGAGCGGGCGCCTGCCCCGCGGCCGGCGGCGTGTGCCAGCCCGGGCCCTCAGAGCCCCGCCGGGACCGTGCSCGGCCGCTCGGGAGCGACGCCTGGGCCTGCGGGACCCGGGCCCTGCGCTGCGCGATGGGGCCGCTTGGCTTTCCTTGGCCCCGCAGCGCTCAGAGAAGCGCTTGGAGAGCGAAGGCCTCTTGYTATTCCTCCTTTTCCCTCATTGGCCTTTGTCCTGTTCAAGGCTCAGCACCCACACACCGCACTGCATTGCACGTAGCCGCCCCAAGTGCTGTCACTGGCTCTGCTTGGCTGTCCCGGGCACAGCTGGCAGCCGGCATGACCGACAYGACCGCCAGGGCAGGCGCTGGCTGGCTCTCCGCCGGACAAAGGCTGTTTGGTGTGTGTCTGATACAATGTTTTCTTTCTCAGCCCACATCCAGCCCTGAGTTATCCATTGTCTGTTCCTATAACCAGGGTGAGAAAGTAGTGATGGGCTGGCACAAGTGCCACCAGCACAGGGAAGCACTGGACAAGGTCTTTGAGGTCACCAGGAGCTTCCTTTGGTCAGTTTGTTGAGGTGCTGAGCTGCAGCTCTAGAAGACAGAAGTGTTTGTGTGGGCATTGCTAGCAGTGTCTGGGACTTGAATTACTGCCTAAATTTAGGCTGTGTCCAGGTGAAATCTTCCAACTCACCTGGGATCAGATAATGTGGTAATTCAGTCTATGAAGTTCCATTTCCAGCAGCAGCTAGTGCCAAATCTCTCACCAGAAGGAGATGGAGATGACAATCTCTCCTGCTGGGATTGCCAGGTAACCTCTGGGTTGAGTCTTCAAGCCTCTAGGCCTGGGCTTCTGAGGTTTGTTTCTGCTGCAGTGATGGTAGGTCCAACCACACTGGGCTCTGTGTGTGGGAAATGCCTTGAAGTTGCATGCAAATTGAACAGCAGATATAAACTCTGTACTGCCTGGGAGTTACCAAACTTYTCTCAGAGTGCCCAAGCAAATCTAGGGCTTCCAGTGCTCCTTCCCTGCAGCAGCAGTGTCTTGTTCCTTGAAGAGGCTTGGGATTATTTGGATTAAATGTTTTCCTACCCTGAGAAGAACAGCTGTGCATCTGGGGTGTGCACCTTGGTGAGGAGATGGGTGTAGGGACAAGCTGTACTCATCTAGATGAGGTGGAGGTGTTTTCTCAGGGGGTTTGAACGCTGTCATTAGGAAAGAAATGTTTGGAATGCTGGGGTGTCCTGTACCAAACCTCCTCCCCACTCTCCAGCCCTGCTATCCCAAGTGGTAGCTGTTGGATTGCTCCCAGGCTGTGTCTGGGCACTGGGAGGTGCCCTGAACATCAGCCAGGTCCTGGATGAGCAGAGCTCCCTGCAGCAAATGAAATGGCATTGCAGCCTCTGCAGAGGAGGTGGCACTGCCTGAGCCTCCCCTTGGCGTGTGGGACGTGCCCCCTTTCAGGGAAACCAGGGCTGTGACCACAGACTGGGCCTTGCAGCTGCCAGTTTTTGAGTAGAAGCCCCGGTGTGTGGTGGTGTGAGACCCGGTGGCTCTGGCTGCTCTTCCTCCCGGCTCTCAGTGCCCCTGCCCAGGGGAGGGTGGGCTTTGTGCTGGCTTGTCCTGTTGGGATGTGTCTGTGCTAGRCACTGTATCAGGAGGAATCTCAGCTTCCACGTTTTCCTGCAGAGTTCTGCCCTCCCCTGGGGCTACAGGGGCTGCTGTTAGCACTGCCATGGAGCAGAACTTGTCAGGCTGAGCCCTGCAAAACAGGCCAGGGGAAACACAAGTCTGGGAACACACCAAAGGCCTTCGGTGGCTTTTTCTGTGGTAACCCCTGCTCCCAGCAGCAGACTGTGCTCCTGGGGCAGTCATTCCCATTCCCATTCCCATTGGCTGTGCTTCTGCAGCACCAGTGCCAGGGTTGGCTGGAGGCTGCTGAGGCCCCAGTGGGTGCCCTGTGTGAACAGGAGTGTGCTCAGGCCGTGGCACTGGCGGCTCTGGTGAGTGAGCAGGTGGTGAGCTCAGGGCCATCTCTGGGGAGCCTTGAGCCATGGCTGCTGTTAATCCCTGACTTTGAGGCCTGGCCTGGTGTGTTCCTTTGGGCTGGATTTGCTGTCAGCCTTCAGGCCTCCCCCAGGGGATGAGTGTGGCTCCAGTGCTCTGGAGCTCTGCTCTCAGCAGTGGCTGTTTCAGGCATGTGGAGACAGCACACCTCACCTCCAGGCCTCTGGCTTTCTGGGAATATGAGATAAATTGGAACTAGTTTGTCTAGTTTC
This sequence comes from Cardinalis cardinalis, assembly GCA_014549065.1. NCBI lineage: Eukaryota > Metazoa > Chordata > Aves > Passeriformes > Cardinalidae > Cardinalis > Cardinalis cardinalis. The sequence continues at coordinate 402,285 of JACDOX010000364.1, forward strand.
ATTTTGGAATCTGCATCTCCTGGGAAGGTCCTGGGCTGCCGTGAGCAGGGCAGGCAGGGTGTCACAGAGCTGGTGACAYTGGCAGGTGACAAATGCACTGTTCCTCCTGTGCTCAGGCTCCTGGCTGAGCTCTGCTGGCTCGTTTGCCTTTGTGCTTTGGTTTCCTTCCCCACAGTGGGCATTTCCCACTCTGAAGCTGTGTGGGGAGCGAGGGTGGGTCCCTGGGTTGAGCTGCTGGTGAGTGATCAGCTCACACCTGAGCTGGTTTCTGGCCTGGCCTTTATCCTGGGCTGGGGAGGCTGCAYGGTGCCATGTCAGGGGAGGGGTGGTGGCATTGTAGGGCTGCCACCCCTTGTGAGCCTGAATGACTTCTGTCCCAGCCCTGAGCTCCTGGCATCCCAAAACARTGCACTTGGTCAGCCTTCCCCTGGGGAAGCCTCTGTCCCAGGAAAAGATTCTGTGATCACAGAGGAAACCTTCACTGTGATGAGTGCCCCAGACCCGGTGCTGTGCCTGAGCTGGGGGAGCCTTGGGCTGCACCTGAGCATGGGGCTCAGCCCTGGCTCCTGGTTGGAGTGTGAAGGACACTGAGAAACAGGGCTGAAGGCTTTGTTGGCCTCTTCCATGATCAAAGGATCGTGTTCTTTGTGTTCTTGTCCAAGTCCAGAGCATTCATTCTTGCTCTGTAAAGCTGCTTGAATGCTGCGCGTTGGAAATGTTGTCAAACACTTAGGGCTGTGAAACAGGGCTTAGAAATCTGGGGTGAGGAACTGCAGAGCAATTAATTCCTACCTGGTGTGCTTGTGTGAGCTGCTGTGCCAGTGCTGGCCCTGTGCTGAGCAGCTGCTTGCTGGCTCTCCCAGCCCCCTGCTGTGGGCTGAGCACTGAATCCATGGCTGCAGCTGAACTGAAGGGGGTACCACGAGGATGGTTCCCTTGGTGAGTGCTTTCTGAAGAGCCAACATCAGCTCCTTGCTCCTCTCCCAAGGCTGCCTGGAAGCTGCTGGTGGTGTTGCTCAGCACAAAGCTGATTACAGCTCCATTTTATAAATGAGGGGCCTGGATTTCTGTGCTCAGCCAATGTAATCCAGGTGTGTCTCGTTCCTGCTCCTGGGTAAGGCTTGTGCATCCTGTTACATCCAAGGAGATTTTATTTCCTTTTGCACATGAGGAGGAGGAGCCCAGTTACTTATGGGGTTTGAAGTAAATTCTGCCAGGCAGGAGAGGAGGGTGTGAGTGGGAGCAGGAGCTGTCTGCAGCTCACTCTGCTTGGAGAGTGGCCCAGGAAAGGCAGAGCAGTGAAATCTGYCCCTGCTTTGGAAGTTGCTCCATTCTGTCACAGGGAATGTTCTTGTTTCCCCTGTGAGCTGCCTGACTTCAGAGCTCAGCTGGCCTAATTCACTGCTTATTTCCAGGGAAGCTTTGTACTGGTGTGGAAATGCTTGTTCTTCCTCTTGAGTGAAGGAGAGGAGCTTCCCTTTCCAGTTGCTCTGCTCAGAGTGTGACATTGGGGGAAATATTTGGTAGCACCAGGGGAAAGCAGCTGCTCACAAGTCCAGTGCAGATTGCCAACACAGAGCTCTCATCTTCAGCCAGGAGCCATCCTGAAGGGGGAAATGGAGTGCAGGCTGCTGTGGTTAATGTTTTGTGAGCTGGGTGTCAATGTTGGGGGTCACCTGAACTGAACAGGCAAATCTGCATCCTTGGAAGTGCCTGGTGGGAGGTGGAAACAGCCAGAGGCTGCTCCTCACTGCCCTGCCTGGCAGGGCTGCTCAGAGAACTCCTGGTTGGACTGCTCAGCATTTCACACCCATCCCTTTGCTAAGGCAGCTTCCCCTGAAAGCCCCTCTCTGATTTTGCTTTTCAGACTGATCCCAGCAGTGGCCACAATGCCATCAGCCCAGGAGAGYCCAGAGGGGGGAGAGGAGGACATTKTGCACTATGAGGAAATAGAAGATGATGCTGTCAGGTGAGTTCTGTCCTACACAATGGCACAGAAACAGCCTTGGGCAAGGCAAGAGATCTTCCAGGWAAAGGAGTGATCCTTCTCATCTGAAAAAAGTGAGGGACAGGGACCCCAATAAGGGATCAGTCACATGTGCTGTAAAATCTTTAGTCAAACTGTACTGGAAGGGTGGAAGGGATGGGAAGGAGTGATCTGGCAGGGCTGACAACAAACACTTGACTATGAAAGTCACATTTCAGAAACACTCTTGACTATTTGGCAGCTGTGTTTGTGTCTTCCTGGCCAAGGGGAGCCAGTTTTCCATGGCTTGCTGGGCAGGCTTCTTGTTTTGAAAACTGACTCTAGAGGTGAACTCTGCTCTGGTGAGCTCTTGCCTTTGCAGAGTACCCAGGTCTAGGCAAGGATATTTTCTAGGAGGTTACTTTAAAAAACAAATTCACACACGTGTTCTAAAAGCCAAGGCTTCAAATTTGGAAAACAGGAAGGGTGACTAGGGTGCTTTCTAGAAGATCTAGACAGGCTGGTTGACTTCTTTGACTTGACAGGCTCAGCTTCATGAGAAGTTAATGTTTGCTGGCTCTGCTGGCACACTCAGTGGGTCTGGAGTGTTCAAAGCCTCTCTCAGAGCTAACATGAGTGTGCCAGCTGTAGGAAACTAGTGATAAAACCTGTGAGGTGCACTTTGGCCTGATTTGAGTGAGTGTTGATACTGTGCCAGTGTCCTGATGCTGTACCTGAAGGTGGCTGTAGCCAGAGGGGGTTGGGCTCTTCTCCCAGGCAACCACTGACAGAATGAGAGGACACAGCCTTAAGCTGCACCAGGGGAYGTTTAGGGTGGACAYCAGGAAAAAATTGCTCACTGAAAGAGTGATTGGGCACTGGAATTGTCTGCCCAGGGAGGTGGTGGGGTCACTGTCCCTGGCTGKGTTTAGGAACAGCCTGGATGTGGCACTCAGTGCCAGGGTTTAGGGGATGAGGAGGTGTTAGGTCATAGGTTGGGCTTGATGGTCTCAAAGGTCTTTTCCAGCCCAGTTCATTCTGTGATTCTGTGTCCAGATAGGTGCAGTGCCTGTAGCCTAAATAATAGACTTTAATGTTTGGGGTCTTTTTTGAAACAAGACACCATGTGGAAACTTGGAAAAACCAGTGTAATGCAAGAGAAATGAACTTCTTAAGGGTGTTCTTGCTCTGTTTTGCCATTCAGCTCCCATCTCTTCACCAACAGTTGATATCTRGGTTGGGAAAACTGGGGGACCTACTTGAGCCTTTTTTGTTCTCCAGCAGAAGATACCACCAAGGCCCCCATGCCCTTTAGCCTGTTCTGATGCTCCCCATATGCTCAAGGCTTCCTTGTGTAGTGTTGTTGGGCTCACATGGGTGAGAAGCAAAAGGTAAGGTGCAGGGATCAGCAGGTCCTTGGCAGTTGCTTCAGCACCCTGGGCCAGAGCCCCTGGYAAGCCCCAGCCCTGCTGGAGTGGCAGCTGTGGCTGGCACAGGGGCTGCTGCCACCCTGCTGCTTCCTCCAGCAGGTGCCAGCTCAGCCTGCGGGGTGGCCTGAGGGTCCCACCTTGTACATTCTCCAAACTGGGATGGTGGGGGATGYCTCCAGACACAGCAGGGACAAACTGTGAGCCCGTGGGGTGAAAGGAGCTCTGTGTTTGCCTGCAGCCCCATGGACCTCTCGGAGCTGCTGAAGGAGGGGACGAAGGAATCGCACGACCGCGCCGAGAACACCCAGTTTGTCAAGGACTTCCTCAAGGGCCGCATCARGAAGGAGCTCTTCAAGGTGGGTGTTGCTCTGCTCCCCATCTCTTTGGTGCAGACTCCAAGGCAGAGCCCCGCAGCCCTGGGGGTGCTATGGTGGTGGGTGGAGCAGAGCCTTGGCTCCTTCAAGCAGTGCCTGCCTGGTACAGGCCCTCCAGGCTGGTTTTGTGCCAGGCCTGGGGGTTTGCTCTTGTTTACCCCAATTCCATGCAGGCAGGAGTAGTCCTGAGATGAGTTGTGCCCATGTAGTGAGCAGCTTCTCACATGAGCTGTGCTCTGTCTGTAGCTGGCCACTGTGGCCCTTTACTTCACCTACTCTGCTCTGGAAGAGGAGATGGATCACAACAAGGACAACCCCCTCTTTGCTCCTCTGTATTTCCCTGTGGAGCTCCACCGGAGAGAAGCTTTGGCCAAAGACCTCAAATATTTTTATGGGGAAGACTGGAAAGAAAAGATCCAGTGTTCAGAGGCAACTCAGCAATATGTGGACAGAATCCATCAYGTGGGACAACACGAGCCAGAGCTGCTGGTGGCTCACGCTTACACACGCTACATGGGGGACCTCTCGGGTGGCCAGGTGCTGAAGAAGGTWGCCCAGAGGGCCCTGAAGTTGCCCAGTACTGAGGAAGGGATCCAATTCTACGTGTTTGACAACATTTCCAACGCACAGCAGTTCAAGCAGCTTTACAGAGCAAGAATGAATGCTCTGGACTTGGACAAGAACACCAAGGAAAGGATCGTGGAAGAGGCCAACAAAGCCTTCAGATTTAACATGCAGGTACTAAACAAATCCCTTGATGTCCTGTATGTGTAKGTGCTGCAGCTTTTAGGTCTGGCCCAGGTTAATTCAGTCACACCACTCACCCAGTCAGTGGTCTGGGGCTGAGACCACCACAGCCCCTCCTGGAGGGGATGGGGTTCTAGTTGAACTAGCTTTCACTAGCTACAGGCAGGAATTCCTCCCATGCTCCAACACCACAGCCAAGCACTTTGATTAAGGCAAAATTAATAAGACTTGAAGATTCCCACAAGCTGTGTGGCTGTGAAGCAGTGAGGGGAGCAGAGCTCTTGTGCCAAGACAGCCTCAAACAGTTTGAGTGTGCTGCACCACCCTGGTGACAATTCATCTCCTGTCTCAGGTCTGACTTGTTGCCCATGGTCAGAAATGTCTGGAGCTTCCTGTTCCTCCCATAGCATTTGCCTCTCATCAAACCTGACTGAGCTGCTGCTTGCCCCAGGGGATGAACACAGATTTAGCTACTGGATGGAAGTTTTAATCTTGTGCTTGTAGCAGGTCAGTGTGATTTAAACTGGCCAGAAACACAGTGAGGTGTGGTTGGCTCCTGTGTCAGGATCCTTATGGAATCCCATGGCAGTGAGAGGGGCTGCCTGGCCACGGCAGGAGCTGGGATCCTCCAGGGCTCTGCAGCAGGGWGGGGAGAGCCTGTTGCCCCACACTCCCACCCACAGCAGGCTGGGGAGTGAGCAGCAGGGTGGTGCTGCCTTGCTCCTGGCTCTGACTGAACACTCCTGGGATGGGCTGTGCCTTCCTGCAGCTCAGTGTGTGCCAGGTGTCACCCCAGCTCTGCAGTGCATGCCCAGAWAGGCAGCTGGGCACAGGGAAGCAGGAGTGGTGCTTGCCTGTTCCCCAGATGATTGCAGGGCTCTGGCTGAGAGCTGCCTGGCTCTGCCTGCTCACGTGCTCACTGTGCCACTTGCAGGTGTTTGATGAGCTGGACGAGATCGGCAGGTCGCTGGGAGAAGCAGCCCAAGATGGAGGCGTTCCAGTCCACGATGGAAAAGGAGACATCCGCAARTGCCCGTACTATGCAGACAAACTGGGTAGGTGGTGCCAGCGAGGGGGCTGCCACGGCTGTGTGGCACAGAGTGACAGTGCTGACGGTGCTTTCTGTGTCCTGCAGGCACAGCAAGCCCCAGCTGCCCCTTCCACGCTGCTGTGGGCCTGGCCAGGCAGCCCCTGGTGCAGCTGCTGCTGGCAGCCTGCATGGCCGTGGCAGCGGGAGCTGCAGCCTGGTACATCCTGTGATGGGCACAGTCGGGTGTGGCTCTGCCTGGGGGCAAGGGCAGAGATGTGCCCTGCCTGCTTTCCGACCCTTCCCTTGCTGCTGGTGAGTTGGCTGCAGAGTGGAGTAAGGAAATAAACAGGAATCCTGTGGGACTGTCCAAGCCTCCTTGCACAGCACTGTAACACKTCTTTAGCTGAGTATTGCACAGGACTGGTCAGTGCCAGGGGGTGAGGACTCCACTGCAGCACTGCCCTGCCCAGGCTGGGCTTTTTAAGGCTAGAGATGTCCTGTCCTGTCCTGGCAAAGGCTTCACATGCTTGGCTTTTCATCTCCATCCCTGAAGCAGTGTCTGGAGGGGGTTTCCTGCCCTGGGTTGCATCTGCAGAATGTGTCATCAGCCTTTCAAACGACGAGCACTCGCTTTCCTACCCTGAGAAGCTGAGGCTGTGCCACGGGGCTGTTAGCTCAGAGCAGTGTCCTGTTTGGTGCAATGTCTGAGGAACCAAGCGTGACTCCTGCTGGAGGGAGCTCCCTGGGGATGGGGGCAGGACCATGGTGGAGAATGGAGGTGACAGATCTGTATTGTGCAACTTTGGGGTTGAGGGTTGGTTGTTGGTTATTTCTCCTGAAGCCTTGACTGGAATAAAAAGTTGCAATGCTGTAGCTGGAGGAAGCTAAAAGCACATCATTGTGAGAATGGGGAGGCTGGGGAGGGGGCTAAGGGGGAGAAAGGGGGGCCATCCCACATTGTTTCACTTGTCTCTGACTCATGCAGTCCCTGAGAAACTCCTGCCCYGGCACCCCTCTGTCCCTGCTATTTCCCCTGGGGTTTCCATGTGGGAGGCTCACTGCCCTGCTGAGGACACAGCCAGCTGCTGTCAGGGCTTGGGGCTTTCCTGTGTGAGGGGGTTCCTGGTAGGGTAGAGATGCTGCTGCTCTTCCTCCTGTGCTTGGTACCACTGTACCCCCACCCTGCCCTCATCCTTGGCTCCCCTGCAGGCAGAGCTGCTGTAAATTTTGAGCAGGAGAGAAGAAAATATGCACATGAGTTCAGGGTCTGTTATTTATTTACATAAAAACACTGACTAGTGCCACAGTTCCACCCCTGAGCAAACAGCAGGAGCCTGTGCAGGCCGGGCTGTGTTTGCAGACCTGTGTCCTGAGAGACCCCCCCCACTTTGCTCTGGGAGCTGCAGGGGAASGAGGAGCAGCCCCGAGAGGCTGAACTCGGCTCCCAGCCCCTCTCACCCCTGCTGTGGGAGCGCTGCTGGCAGCTCSTGTCGCTGCCTGCTTGCCCCTTCCTTCTGCCTCAGGTGAGTGAGCTAAAGTACCCCCTACACCACATGCAAGGAGACCCTGCAGCCCCTGCCGGGCCCAGGGCGGCTCTGGAGCTGCAGCCTGGTTACAAACTCCTCTACTCTACGTGCCGGGCAGCCGGGACATGCCGGGTGTGCTTTGGCTCTCGGACTGCCGGGGGCTGTCCCTGCCCCCGGAGCCGGGCGGGGCTGGGAGGAGGAGGAGGCGCATGCAGCTGGAGCGGCCGCCGGGCAGGACGGAGGTGCTGATAAGGGTGCGGTGCTGCTGCCGGGCCCCTCTGTGCTTAGAGGCAGCTCTGCCTCCCCTCGGGAAGGGGCTGTGAACCACACGGAGACCTGGTGTGTGGCACCGCCCCGTCTCCTTGTCACTGAGCCCCTTCCTGAAAGTGCCACAAAGGCTGTGCTGCATCCCCTGAGGGCACCTTGTGTCCCCTCCTGGGCTCCCATCCCAGCACGTCCTGCAGCCAGGCACCCCCTGCACTGTGGCACTGGGGTGGGCACCTGCAGCAGCTGCTGCTGCTCCTGCCAGGGCTGCTCCAGGTGAGAGGGGCCTCGCTCACAGCTGGAGCCTGACGGGGTGCAGAGCGATGCCCCCCACTCCTGTGCACTGCAGGGCAGCTCCCGCACCTCCCCCGTGCCCCAGCGTCACCAATCCAGCTATTCCCAGTGAGGAGCAGAGCTGGGGGCAGTGGTGGCAGCTCTGCGGGAGGAGCCGGGGTTAACACATACACACCACCGGCGGGAAGCGAGGGGAGGGGCGATGCACACGCGGGGACGGACGGACAGATGGACGGACGGCAGCGGGGCGGGGCCGGCGGCGTTCCAGAGGCTCCCGGGTGCCGTTAGCACATGCGCTTGTACGTGTAGATGTAGGCCTTGCAGTTGGGACACGTGTGTGTCACGTCCTTGAAGTCATCGAACAGGCAGGGGATCAGGCAGCAGCAGAGATCACACCTGGAGCACAGGGAGAGGCAGAGATGCTGAGCTGGGGCAGCCCCTGGGCACAGGAGCAAGAGATGTAATTGGAGGGGCTGTCACCCCAGGATCCCCTCTGCTGCTCCAGTGCCACCCCTGTGCCAAGGTCCCCACCGTGCCCAACAGCTCAGCCAMGGCCACCAGCACTGGGGGTGCCCAGGACCAGGCTGAGCACCCAGCACGAGGCCCCAGCTCTGCTTGCAGCACCTACCCCACGAAGCAGCAGAAGAAGCCCAGAAGGAAGCTCATGAGCCCAATCTCGTAGGAGATCTTGGTGGTGATGGCTTGCTGGCAGTGGGGACACACTGTCTGCACAGGGGCCCCCTGGAAGATCTCTCCCTGCAGCACTGTGACTGTGGTGGCAGCTCCCGGCGGGACCAGCACCGTGGCCGTGTGGCCACCAGGAGAGGGGTAGGGGCCTGGGGCAGGGTAGTAGCCCATGGGGGGGTGAGGGCCTGGGGGTGGATAGTATCCTGCTGTGAATGAGAAACACAAACAAGTGAGCACCTCTGGACATGGCAGGAGAGCCCAGGTCCTTACTGGGGAGACCCCCACCCTGCTGCAACCCCACCCTTTGAGGCCAGGCCTGCCCCAGGCACTGTGTCCCTCACCCCATCCCAAGGAGCCTCACTGCAAGCTCCAAATGGCAGCTCCAACCCCCTCTTGTGTCCCCCCAGGGCAGCAGGAAACACGTGCTGCTGCTGCTGCTGCTGCTGCTGCTGCTGCTGCTGCTGCTGCTGCTGCTGCCAACCCCCACCCTGTGCCCCAGCCCCCGCAGGACTCACCTGGTGGCACATAGGGCCCGGAGCCATCCGAGGCCATGTGGGGGGGTATGAACCCCGGCTGGGAGGGGGGCTCATATGGGGGGGGTCCGAACTCAGGAGGGGGGATAGGAACCCCCTGGGGCTGTCCCACCACTGGGGTGACACCCTCTGAAAGGAAACACAGTCAGCAGCCAAGGAGGCAGGGAAGGGAGGCAAGAGGTAGCAAGARGTGGGGGGACAACCCCTTAAGCCACATCCTCCTCTGTCACAGACATGTTTTATGAAAAATCCTTTCCTTAGGATTTTTCCTCCTGAGAAGCTGAGAGGCCTCAGGAACAAAATGTAAACAATGATTATGTGCTGCTGTGGAATGCAACAGGTGCATCTGGGATTGGTCTCATGTGGTTGTTTCTAATTAATGGCCAATCACAGTCAGCTGGCTCGGACTCTCTGTCCAATACCAAAGCTTTTGTTATCATTCCTTCTTTTTCTATTCTTAGCCAGCCTTCTGATGAAATCCTTTCTTCTATTCTTTTAGTATARTTTTAAYRYARTAYATATCATAAAATAATAAATCAAGCCTTSTGAAACATGGAGTCAGATCCTCATCTCCTCCCTCATCCTTGGACCCCTGTGAACACRGTCACACTCCTCTGGGCCACAAGAAACCCAAATTCACCCCACAGCAGGGAGCAGTGCCAGGCTTTGAGCTGGGTCATTGCCCTGAGGAGCCCTCCTGCCTCCCCCAAGGGTGACAGGGGGACAGGGGGAGCCAGGCAGTCCCAGGGCACCCMCAGTTGGGTCCTGGGTGTGTGGCAGTGTCCCCCCAGTACCTGGTGCCGAGGGGGGGCCGTGCTTCTCCTCTATCAGCGGTGCCGAGGGGCCCCCCGGGTAGGGAGGGGGGGGATCGTTGGACATGGCTCAGGCAGCCCTGTGGGGACAGAAACCTTCAGGTGACAGCAGCCCTTGGTGCCACAGGGAGCCGGTGTGGTGCTGGGGATGGAGGYGACAGGTAACAGAGGGGCCAGGGCTGGTGCCACCACTGCACCAGCCTCAGCTCCCCCCAGGCAGAACCAGGGGTATGGCCCCAAAGCTGGACAGGCTCAGAGCAGGCAGCAGCTCCAAGGTGTAAGATCTTCCTGCCAGCTCCATTTAAGACCCCCCTGGTGCAGAGCAGCTCATCAGGGCAGCTCTGGGCTGTGTGGCCACACTCCAGGGCAGTGCTGGGCTGGAATGTGCTGTGCCCAGACCTGGCTGCATCTCCGGGGTGCCAAAGTTGGGGAAGAGCTGCCCACAGCCCCAGACCTCCACCCTCAGTGACACAATGCTGTGCCCTGAGGGATGGCAGGACCCCTGCCCTGAGCCTGAAGCAAAAACTCCAGGACAGAGGGTGCAAACCCACAGAGCATTTCTAAATAAGTCTCTCAATAAACCCAGTGAGTTAAGGTAAGGCCATATTTAACAGCTGGAGCTGTTACTTTACATGGGGTAGAATTTACCTGTCCTCTTCCCTGCAGCAACAGCTCAGAGGCCTTGACAGCTGAGAGAGGCAGCTCCTCTGAGCGGTGTAGTTTGGAAGGTGACTTCTTCCAGTGGGTCTGTGTCAAAGGAATTACAAGTGAATTACAGAGATGGAGAGGAGGCACAGCTGCAGCATTGCCCTGCCTGCCACACCAAACCCCTTCTCTCCCCCTGCACCCCCTCAGGGGCAGGCCTGAGGCTCTGTGTCCCCGGCACGTGGCAAAGCCCCACTGACCTGGTCTGAGATCCAAGCAAATGCAATAACATCAAGAAATCTGATTTCCCCACTTCCAGTGGCTCAGTTATAGCTGGTAGGATGTGACTAAATTGGGAAATACAAGTGAGAGGCTGCTCACTCAGTGCTTGGGACAGGGTGACATTGCTGTCAGAGCCCAGGGAGCAGTGCTGGGAGCTCCATCCTTCACCCAACAGGCCAGGAGCAAATGTGACTCTGCTTGTCCCGTTTGCTGGCACCAGAGCCCCGTGCTGGGCAGCCAGCCCAGAGCATGCCARCCTGCCCAGCATGGCACAGCCTGCACAGGCAGCCAGTGCTGCCCCAGCCCTGCATTGCAGCTGTGCCCACACAGGTGCCCCTGGGGCTCAGCCACCTCCACCTGCAGCTGCCAGGTCCAAGCAGAGCCAAAGACTTGGCAAGCAAGGCACGAAGACCCATCCCTTCCTCACCTGCATGGCTTTGCTTCATTCTACTCCTTTTCTCCTAGTTCACCCTCCCTGCCACCCAGCAGCCTCCTGCAAGGCAGCAGGAAATTGAATCAGTCCCTGGAGGGGCACCTGACCTGTTGCTGCTCACTGATCCCCCCAGGAGCTGATTCCTGGCAGGCACAGGGTCTCCCCCAGGATGTCCAGATTTCCTGACTAGAATTTCTCCCCCCAAGCTGAAGTCACACAGCTTCACAGAGTAACAGCAGGGCAGCTGGGGGTCATCTTCTCCTGCTTCTCACTCCAGTTTCTTCCTGAAGAGCCAGGCAAGCAGAGTTGCCATGGCACAGAGCATTTCCAGGCACACTGCAGAGCCTGCCTTCTCCTTCAGTGACCTACAAAGCTCCAACTGGGCCGTGCTCCTTTTAGCTCAGTGCGGATGTGAAGAAAAGGAGGATTTATTCTTCTCCAAGTAGCCAACCCTGCACATCCAGGAGCCTCAGACCTTCCTGTGCCCGTGCCTGCAGGMGTTCTGGATGAGCCCAGCCCAACCAGAGCATCCCAGAGTCCTTACCTGGGGCCMCCAGCCTGCCAGGGAGCTTCCCTTCCCTCACAGCCAACTGTGCCCACAGCAGATCTCCTCCCATTCCCGCTCACATGCTGCTTTCCCATAATAATCTTTCAACACTCCCCAGCCTCACTCCYCCCATCAAAGCAGCTGGCCAGAGAAGGCAGGAGGGGAGGAGTCCTCACCAGCCACTCCATCAACACCCATGGGACGAAGCAACAGCCCCAGGGTGAGCCTTGAACGCTGCCACCCTGCCCAGAGGGTGCCAGCCCTGGCTGCCAGAGCCACACGTGCCCTGGGATGAGGGAAGCTGAGGGATGCAGGGCCCTTCTGCTCGTACTTGGCAGCCTCAGTTGCTCCTAATGCAATATTCTGCTTATTAAGAGAGATCTGTAAAGAGCGAGATGTTGGCTGTGTGCCCTTCCCAGGAGGAAAATAAAGCCTGTTGCTTTTAAGCCTCTTAGAAGCTGTTTCTCTCCTGTGCTTTCTTTCATCTTAACGTGAGCAGCACAAAGCTCAGCCCATTTCTGACAGAGAGCTCCATGGGATACCAGGGGGCACTGGGCTTCCCCCTGGCATGAGCTGCCCCAGAGCATCCCTCACCATTGACAGCCCTGCAGTATTCCAAAATTACCATCCAAAAGTACCATGTTTAAGTTCTGATGGAATCACCAATGTCTTGTGCAGGTCCTTTGGAGCAAGGACACACTGCAAGCTCCTGAGACTCAAAAGGAGCTGGTTATCATTGCAGGATGGAGAGAGGAGATGCTATTTCCAGCTACAAATGCAGATTAGCTCTTCTCAACTGGAAGAACAGCTTTTACTGGCTTCCTCTGCAAACTAACTACAGAGGATAAATCYACTATGGAACCAGAAACAGCACAGTCAGTTAAACACAAAGACAGGCAAAGGACCCCCATGCCCCCCAGGGAATTGATATTTGCTAAAGAAAATGAAAAAGATTCCCATTAACCTGCTGGGGCACAGCAGTGTGACAGACAGAGCTAGCACAGCTCCATCACAGCCTCACACAGAAAGGGCTTGGCCCACCCTGGCCATGGCCTCAATCTGTGGGTCCTCCCCTGGCTCTGTGCTCCCTGACCTCGTTCCAGGCAGATTTTGGGTGAGAATAAGGCAGCAGATTTCTATGTCCCCTGCTCAGATCACAGCTCTCAGCCCCAAGAGGTCTGTCTGAGGCTTCTCAAACAGCCAAAGCACCGTGGGGCAGCACCAGCCCTGCCTGTGGGAACACAGGGCTTTCTAACCCACCTGTGCTCAGCAGCCCCCAGCTTGGCTAATGAGGGATTGTAGGATCCCAGAATGGTTTGGTTTGAAAGGACCTTACAGCCCATCTSATTACAACATCCTGCCACGGGCAGGGACACCTGCCACTGTCCCAGGCTGCTCCCAGCCCTGCCCAGCCTGGCCTTGGGCACTGCCAGGGATCCAGGGGCAGCCCCAGCTGCTCTGGGCACCCTGTGCCAGGGCCTGCCCACCCTGCCAGGGAACAATTCCTTCCCAAATATCCCATCTAACCCTGCCCTCTGTCAGGGTGAAGGCATTTCCCCTTGTCCTGTCATTCCATCCCCTGTCCAGAGGGCATTGATCAATACCCCAAAGCCCTGGTTCCCGTCACTGACACGCTCAAAACTGATACAAAGCAACTTCCAGCAGTGATGAGAGGAGCTGATGTGTCAGGGTCCAGCATGCCAGGCTGGCTGTATTTCCCTCTGTTACATCACTGCAGAAACAGTTTGAGATTCAAACATGGAAAGGTSTGCACATCCCACCTGCTTTCAAACAGATAAGGTGGGCACCACTCACCAAAAACAACTGGTGTGCAGTGGGACCAGGGAGTATTTTGCCACCRGAACAGACAACACCATAGAACAGATAATGCCACGAAGAGGATGGACACAGATAATTCAGATTTGGTCTGCTCATGCCATTCTTCCCCAGCAGCAGCTGTCTGTGCTTCAGGCTGCCTCCTCACAGATGAAAYCTCCACGGTGGGACAAACCTGGCAAGGGCAGAGCAGATGCTGGCAGGTCCAGCTCACGTGTGAGCCCTGCTGGTGCAGTGCTGGCCCCAGCAGCTCTGAGTCAGCCTCACAGCAGCTCTGAGATCCATCCCACACTGAAACAGCCTGTGCTGTCCTTGCTGCTGCTGCTGCACTTGTGACTGAGATGCACAGAAATTCAGCTTTGCTTCCTCCATGGGAGCAGCAGCTCCAGCCCTGACACAGGAAGCAGCATTTGTTCATCCTCAGCCACGTTCAGTGACGTTGACACTTCAAAAGCTGCTGCTGCACATTTTTGGAGCTCTTCCTCCATGAKAAAAAAAAACTTCTGATATTTGAAAAAGGAAAAAAACCACACTAAAATTCAATGAATAAATAAGAGCACTTTCAGCTTCACTGCACATCAAAAAGATGCAGATTGCAGCTTCCAGGCTCTTGGAAATACAGCTTTAAAAGCCAAGAGTCCTCACCGAGCCCAACATTTAGAATTGCTTTAGAAATAGGAACAACATTGTGGCCAACACCATCCCAGTTTTCCTGGCCCCAGGAAAAACACTTATGTGCCACAGGTTACATGCTCCAGAAACTGGGAAATACTGAGACTAGGAAGGCACAAAAGGTCAATCAGATGCTGGTAAAATGTCATTTGAGCCAAAGTCTGTTACCYTTCAAAAGGAGCTTTAGGGGCAGCAGGGAGGGAGAACCGAGCAGGGTGTGCTGAGGGGSACAGAGCCATACCCTGACTGGGGCAATGCCAATCCAAATCATCCTCCTCCACAATGGCATTTCTGAACAGCACCTCCAAACCCAGCCTGGAGCTGCACATTCCCTGTGTTACACCTGTGCCCAGAGCTCACAGGGATGTTGCTCTCTCCCTGTGCTGTGCCCAGAGCTCCCAGGGATGTTGCTCTCTCCCTGTGCTGTGCCCAGAGCTCCCAGGCTCTGCCCTCTCCGTGCTGTGCCCACTGGCACATTGTGCAGGGATGTGGCTCAGCTCCCACCACGTGCAATCCCACCCGACAGCTCTTACCTCCAAAGGAAAGGCAGCATCAATCTCTGCTGAGCAAGCGCTATCAGTGGTTATTTCTGCCTGGTTTTTATGCAGAACAACAAAAAGATGTTTTCCATGCAAACAAGCTGAAGCTCCCCCTCAGCTTTGCCTCTTCCCATGCGCATTTGCTGCCCCCAGCCTGCACATCACCTCCCCAGAACCAGGAGGGGAGGAATAAACAGCACAGAGTGCTCCAGCCTCCTCCAGAGAGAAGGATGTCCTGGCAATCCTTGACCATGTACCCGCTCCTTTACCCACTGCTAACCTTGGCAGTGCCTCCTCAACTCCTCATCCTGCTCTCAGCCAAGGCAGCAAGGGGGCGCATGCCTGCAACGCTCTGCAAGGCGCCGATGGAAACAGAAACCCAAGYGAAGGACTGAAGGAAAGGTCTGTTCTTCTTCTGAGCGACTCAGCTGCGTTTTCCCAAGTGCAAGTCACTGCCAGGGAGCGCAAACTCACTGCTCAGGAACAGCCAGGCTGCTCCCAGAACAGCAGATTTCTTCCACACTTCTGCACTAAGATTTCAGCTGCAGAAAACTGCTTCTTCCAGGAGGGTCAGGCTGTTCCTTCAGTGCAGGCACAGAAAGCTCAGCTGGCAAGGCAGGCCAGCAGCTCTCCTTTAAAACAAAGGAATGCTGGAGAAGAAGGTTTATCATCATTTGAAGCAGGTATGTCAGACAGCCAAAGCTCCCTGCTCTGCTCTCCAGTGCACGGATCTCCAGAGGAGCTTCCCCATTGCAGTTGTTTACCTGGGGACCTTGCACGAATCCTTTGGCCTTCTGTGTGCCACCATCACCCAGCAGACAAATCACCTCAGAGCAGGATCCTCGCTGCCAGCCAGGTGCTGTATCCAAAGCAAGATTTCTCAGGGCATTAAATCCAAAGCACAATCAGATAATCTCCACAGCGCAGCCCCGGCTCAGCTGTCCTTGGCCAGAGATTCAAATTACCACATCCAGCAGCTCCTCCTCATGGGTATCAGGAAAACCAGACACAAAATCCTCCCTGCTTAAAACAAGGAGGGTTCGTCCGCTGCTCCCACAAAGGGTTAAGTGCGGGAGGAGCGCCTGCAGGACCTGCTGCCGCCTCTGGGATTCTCTCCAGTGCTGCTGCCTCCGGATGGGCTGACCAAGCGCTCTTGGCTCTTCGCACCGGGGCTGCAGAAACAGCCTTGCCAGGACCTGCTTAACCTGAATATTTAAAGAAAAACCGGCCAAAATGAAAAGAACAAACTGGGGTGGCTCGTTCTCTGTGCTGCTGGCTCCCAGGATGTGGCACAGGGCTGCGGGAAGCATCACGYGCTGGCAAGAGCTCACGGTGACATCCAGGAGGGGCTGCAAGGGACGAGGGGTCACAACCCCACACTTCAAAACTGGACCCCAGCCCTTCCTGGGGAAAAGTTCAGGTGTATGCAGAGCACTCTGCACCACCAGGGCAGCTGAATTTGGCCCCCAARAGCCAGTTCTGTGAACATGGAGCAAGCAGGGAGCACAGTGCAGCCCCACAGGCTGCACTGTCCCACTCAGGAGCTGCTCCCTGTTCAGACCCTTCCAGCAGGTTCCTGGCTCCAYGGGAGAAGACAGGCTGCAAAACACCAGGTGTGCTCATGGATGTGATTAAAGCAACATTAAAGATAAAGCTGAGCTCCTCTGCATCCTACCAATGTGCTCCAGAGAGATGAGAAAAGGAGGGTGCTGCAAGCCAAATCCCTGGGGAAGCAGAGAGCTTTTCCATGAGACTTTCACTGCAGTTCACAAAGAATCCAAGCTAACACTTGATAACATCCATGGGAAAGCATCCAGTGATAGCAGCAGCTGTTGCCTCCAGTCCTCTGTATCTACTTAATTTCCCCCCTGAGAGGATACATCCTGCATTACATCATCCCTTTGATATCTGTTAATAACGGTGATAACACAACCTGCCAGAATCTCAAGCAACTAAACCCAACATCTACTCCAGCAGTGTGCTTTAATGTAGCATGAAACACAACTGTGCCACAAGAATAGCTGTTCATTTAARCAAGCAAACAAAAATACCCCAGCTCAAGAAGCTTAACAGCAAGCAGAAGCCTCAGGAGGTCAGGAGAAGATCCACAGCTCTTAAGCACAGTGACAGATCCGAGCTCACCTCTGACAGCAGCCCAGAACAGAGGCTTAAGGATGAGTGAGGAAGGGATCAAAGGCAGAACTGCCAGTCCCTCCCACTCCCAGCACTCATGGCTTTGGAGACTGGGCAGCCTGGAGGTTCTCCATGGAGCACCTCAGGTCATTCCCAGGCACCAAGTATTGCTCTTCAGTTACCTACACCAAAAAGCATCTCCTGCTGTCAGCATCTGCTGCCTCCCATCTGGGGGACAGCAGCACAGAGAAGGTGAATATACAGTGAGTACCCACTATGTCTCACAGCAAACCCCAGGGTTTTATACATTCCCAACATCAAATTAAAAATATTTTATTTCTTTAAACACTCACTCTTTCATTTCTCCCTCCTTCTACAGAATTTTTTGAGAGAAAGTCAAATAGCACAGCTACATCACTGCTGAATCAGACTGAGTACATGTGTGACGTCCATTAAATGACACAGAGAGCTCCAAGGGAAGAAGAAATTAGAATCAGAGCTGATCAGCAGTTTTGCATTTCAGTTTCAGAATTAATCAGAGCCCAAGAGCGTATTCAGAATTCCCTTGCAGATTTTGCAACACAATGAAATAATTCTGAATACACTGGTGGTGATTCCAGATCCATTTTCGAGCGCTGTACAGAACATTTGCCAGGCACTGATGTTTCCTCACCCGAGGAGAGCAGCAGCAGCCACTGTAGCACTGCTCCAGTCTCCAGCAGGAGCATTGCCCATGCTCACAGATCCCCCTGCCTCGGTGCCAGAGAAGCTGCTGACACTCAGATTTAACTGGTACAATGTCACCTTGCACTTTTTCTGAGGACTAGTGTGAAGTGCTCTGTGTCACTCGGTTTTATGTAAGGCCAAGGCTCACCCTTTGCAAAGGAGAGGGGTCTGGGGTTCAGCAGGATCATGTGTGTAAGGTCTGAGATGTCTCCTGAGGCCCAGCAAGGAGCAGCCACACACATCCCAAGATGTGCACTGGAGGAACTCTTCCATGCTGAGGCCATTCCTGTTACCACACTCACTTCCTTGCTCCCACRGAACTTCCCAGTTCAGACTGGGACCTCTCCCAGGGCCACCAGCATGGGGCTGGATTGTCCCTTGGCACTTGGACAGGAGGAGGGCACCTGGCACTGCCCTGCTCCCAAGCCCAACTCATTTGGGCTGCTCAAAGATGGATGACAATGTCCCAGAGGGGAAAACCCTTGGATTAATCAACAGCCCCTGAGTGTGCCCAGTGCTGGGCACCCCCAGGTGACACAGAGCTCCTGCCATCCCCAGTTCTTCCTCCAGTTCCCACCTGACCTGGCTAGTCCAGTAAAGTGATTTTCACTCCTCCACGACTGTGGTTTCAATTTACAGCACCACTTCCTGCCAACTCCTTCATAACCCCTTCCCCAAAGCTCCTACTGAAAATCTAGGACAGAGCTGGACTCCAAGCAGCCCAAACAGACAGAACACCCCGCCCCAGGTCCCTGCTCTGGGCTCTTCCAAGCCCTGTCTCTGTCACAGAACACCTCACTGCCTCTGGTCAGGGGTTTGGAGCAGTCCTGAGGCAGGGTCACTGCTCYCCCAGCACAGGATGGGACAGGGGAGATTCAAGCCCATAATAGCAGGATGCCCTCAGGGCAGGTAAACAGCTCAGCTGCTCAAATCCTCTCCTGAGCCTGAGGAAGGCAGAGCAGCTGCCACGGTTACGACACCAAACCGGCTGGGAACTGTTTTCGCTCACATCAGAGCAGCTCAGCAGGCAGCTCCAAACTGAGCTCCCACCACGCTAAACCATCCTGAATCATGGCAAGGAGAGTCTGAAAGGCTCAATTAACACCCCCTGTGGCAGCCACCAACTCTGGGGGAAACCTCTGCTCCCAAAACACAAATATGGCCCAGATGACACCTCTGTGGAAGGCCTGCAACAGGCCCAGGGAAWGAGCTGATATTTAACAGCAGGAAAGGGTCTCTAGTCCCTGCTTGCTCAAAGCCTACGTGAAGGTTTTGGAGGAGCTGAGTGGTCCCAGCAGTGCAGGTGGGAAGGACAAGCTGAGGCTTCAGCACAGGCCCAGCCTCCTGTGAGCACTTCCTGACACAGCACAAAGCAGAATAAAGGCATTTAGTTAATTAGGAGACAAACCAAAGATGCCTCTAAGAAAAGGGCAGCATGCACACACCAGCAGCAGCTTTTTATCCAGTGCTCAGCTAAAAACACAAGCCCAGCAGAGTGGGCAGCAGCCAAAATCCCATCTCCACTGCACTCCTCTGCTCCATATTCCAGGCTTTATCCTCCCCTCCTGCCATGAGCTGGGTGACTGGCACCCCTGAGGACCTCAAAAGCATCCCAGCTTGGAGTCACTGCAGCCRGGGCACAGCTTTGGCTCTAGTCCATCATTTCCTCCCAAGCTGGAGCTGCACTSAATCCCATGGGTTCCCTTCCCTCCTTTTAAAAGAAAATGCTTTAAAATTAAATGCTTTAAAAGGAAATGCTTCTCATTTGAAGAAATAATCAATAAAACCTAACAGGCTGCTTTTCATTCATCCCCAGCCAGAAATGTAATCTCCTGTTAACAGCACAGCCCTGAACACATCATTTATCTGCAGCGGGTACCAGCACGCACAGATTTTACAGCTGGAGAGAGTGGGGCTGCCTGCATCACAACCACTAATTTATTCTCAGAAAGGCTAATTTAATCTGGCAGGGAATGTTCTCAAAGCCTCCTCACACAGAGCAGCTTTTCTCTTGGTTGGCTTAACAACAATACAGCATATCCAAAAACGTGGAGGGATGCTAAGGAAGAACACTGCCCCTGTGTTTGGAGCCCTCTAGTCTGAGAAATTTCTCTTGGTAACTACAGGCTTTGAGAAAACATAGAGTCCCTCTGGTTTTCCAAAAAGCCAACTGTATTTTCAAGGCAAATATAGAACAGTTTAGGCTATTTCTCCCTCACAACTGTGGCTTGACAGAAAGAGCTCTTAATAAAACTAAACCCCAGCAAAGGTTGTCCAGTATTAGACAACTCATTCAYTTCCAACTGCACACCAAGAGCAGCAGCCAGCACACGGGGCCTGGGGGTGCTCCCTGCCACAGCAGGGGACTTCCCCCAGCCCACACTACAGAGGAATAAACTTCAGAACAAATCCAAAAGCYTTTTGTTTAAAAAGGCTGGGTAACTGCACCATGAAGTGTTTCAGAGAGAGCATCCTTCAGCTTCTAACCTCTGCCATCTGCAGGGGGGCAATAAATAAACCATCAGAAAGGTTTTTTTTCATTGTTTTTACATTCTARGTGGTATTTTCCCTTTAGTTGTCACAGTACACACAGGCTGAGCCACCTGACCCTCTACGGACGTGGCACCATGTGCTGGTCCTCACCTGGATCTACCCCTTGCCCAGGAGATCACTGGAGAGCCAAGCACAGCTCCTTGGAGTCACAGGGGCTACACCAAGGCAGGTTTAAGCTATAGAATAGACAGAGCTGGGGCAATCTAACCCTCCATGCTCAGGATTGTCCCTACCATCCTGCTGGGAAAGAAAAGCTGCTGCTGTGCAAGCCTGGATCGTGTCTGAGAGGGCTCCTTTGCTACAAGGGCAAAAACGTGCCCCAGATGATGTCCAACAATTTAAGAGGATTCAGTAATGTGGGAAAAAGGCAAAAATCAGAGGGAAGCAGAGCATTTATGCAGGCCACAGAAGAAATAGAGAAGAAAACAACACAACACTCGCCTTGTTCCTATCTGTCAGGAATTGCTGTCCCAAGAATAGCCTATTCAGAAACCAGGAAACTCAGAGAGCAGCAGGGAAGGGCTGAGTCATGGCCATTTGGAAAAAAAGAAACAACCCACAACAAACCAACCCAAAAGGGAAGGAGAAAAACCATGGGACAGCAGCTGTTCTGGGTCTTGGAGATATGAGCAAGTCAATCCAGAACATATTAGTCAATCTTTATTTTCAAAAGCTCTGCAAACAAATGGCACTGCCATTAAATTCATCTGACACTCCCTCTGCTTGTGGGAAGCAAATTGTGTACCAGGAAAAGTTGTTGGTGCTTCCCAGCACCAGCCCCTGGCTGCCAGGACACAAATTGCTCCCAGTTTGTGCCCTGAGYTTTGTTTCTCTGCAGCATTAGCATCCAAAGATTTCCAGGCTGGGCAAGTGCTCTCCCTTTGGAAAAGCACATCCATCTCAGGGATGCCATTAGCAGAGGGTGAGCAGCCACTTCCCTTCCCCACAGTGGAAGGGCACGAGGTAAAACACACTTGGATGGGCTTCCCACAACTCTGTGAACAGAGGAGCCAAAGCCAAGTGCTCCCATCTCACATCCAGCCTCAGCTCAGCCTGTCTGGCCCCCAGCTAAACTCTTCCCACATGATAATCTTTGTTCTGTGACCKAAATCAAATCAATTGTACAATAATTCTCCCCAGGACAGTAATCTTGTTCMCTCACCCATCATCTGAGAGATTACACCTGCTCTCCAGCTGTGGGGCTCTGGGAGGAAGAGATTTCTGAGCCATGAGGGGCTTATTTTTCATACAATTCCTTGATGATCCCTCACAAATCAGGGAAGGGGGGGGTGTCTATCTATTGTAACATGGCATCCCCAAAGGRGTAATAATTAGCATTGACTCCATGSTTCTCAGAAGGCTGATCAATCTCTTTATTTCACTATTCTTATTAAGAAACYCATCGCCCTTCCAGACAGTCATCGCCCTTCCAGACAGGTGGACCCAACTGGTCCTTGAATCCAAACACCATCACCATTGGCCAATTAAGAAATCACTCTTTGATAAATAAATCTCCATGACACATTCCACATGTTCACAACAACAGGTGCAGCAAGTGAAGATAAGAATTGTTTCTCATTCTTTTCTCTGATCTTCTCACAGCCTTCYCCAGGACAATGCCTGGGAAAGTTGTGTTGCTGCCACATCTGTCTTTTCAAGCAAACAGCTGTGCTTGAAAACACATGTGGAAAACACCTTTTAATTCATTTTCTCCTGCCCTGTGGGGTACTGCCAGATTGAAGTTGCAAAGGTAGGAAGTGGGAAGCCCCTCAGAGCTGCTGCCTGTGGGGAACGGATCCCCAGAGGACAAAGCCTGCTGTCCCCAGCCTGTGGCAGATCACCTGTGCCCAGGTGTAACTGCTCACCTCTTCCCAGCTCTGGGAATGGCTGGGAAAACCACAAGCCCTTCACATGAAGAGCCAACCCTGACACAAACTCCAGAACGACAGCTCAAGGAAACTGTCCCAAAGCAAACAGGCTCTCATGGCTMCAACTGTGAGTGAAATTCATTTCTTTGCAAAATGCAAGGAGCAAAGAAAGATGAAACACAGCTACAGCATGGGCTGATGTGCATGAATCACAGTGACATGTGATGGAATTTAGGATTGTAAGACAGGATGCAGGATGGAACAGTAAATGTGTAAGCTTAAAGCAGAATACTTCTCCCAAGAACATCTTTCAAAAGTGTTAATAGGGAGCCAGGCTGTTAGTGCAAGGTAGGCAAGATTTTCCTTCTAARTGCAGAGACTGAGTATCAAAGAAGGTTCAGGAAAACACACAGGAGAGACAGTTCAGGGCAGTGGGACCCCCACCTCAGCACAAATGCTTTATCCTAACGATATCTCAGGTTTTAGCTTTTATATTTTTCAGATTCTGCACTGCTTTAGTGTTGTACTTCTGAACTTCATATAAGGGGTTAGTGAGCTCTCTTCACAGAGCAGGGAGACAAAACATTTCCTCCTCCAGCTGGGGACCCAAGGACAAATGATCCAAATCTCAGCMCAAGAGCACAAAYACYRTGGGCTGGAGAGAGAAGAACAAGGAGGATGGGACTGCAGGGGCTAAAGCTGGAATGGGACAATGAACTGCAAGRTGCAAATGGAGCAGARCTGATCCMAGGGAGAGACCCCATGACCAGTTGTGCATTTTGGGGCCATTTTGGTTCACCTTGGGTGCAGCCCTGGCTGGGCTCTTGTGCTGCCCAAAGTGGGTCCATTGAGGCCTCCTAATTAATCCCTACTTTATTCTTTAGCTCTGTCCAGCCTCTGTTCTAGGGCAGCCTGCACAAGAAGGCTAAAAATCTAAAATCTATAGGAGAACCAGGTAATATTCCATTTTCATATGTATAAAGGAGGCAAAGGATAGAACTATTACTAATGCACAGTAATCACAGTAAAAATGAAATATATTACTTAATTTGCACAGAAAGCCCCAGATCAGCTCTTCATTTTCTGATGATCTCAGGTCCCATCATGCCAAGTGGTACAAAGTCAAACATGCACTGCCAGCAGCTGCTCTGCACAGTTCCTAAGATGTTAATCCCATTGCCACCTTTTGAGGCTATTTCTTTTATTTTCTTACCTCAATGTAGGCCTGCTAAGAGAGCTCAGATTAAAGACAGCTGCACTGAAGTGCCCCACGTGGAGATGTGCAGCATGCAGCACTTTGCTCCTGCCTCCATCCTCCACCCAGACCACCGACCAGAACAGGGCTGCTCTCAAACAGCATTTCTCACCACCACAAACACACAAATTTAAGACTGAAGCCACARAGCAGCTCAGAACTAAGGGGCCCAAAGCAAAACTGTAACAGCRGCCAAGAGTCTCCCTGAGAGTTCCACACCAAAAATAAAATCTGAGCTCCCCTTGCCTCAGAGACTTTATTCTGTTGAGAAAATTGATTGTGGTTTCCTATGGCAGCTGCTCCAATTGCATTCCCTTTGATCAGAGGAGGAGACAGGTCCTATGCAGAGCATGTAAAGATCTGGCACTGCTCATGAAAGTGGCACTGCTCCTCTCCAGCTGTGAGATGCATACCCAGTGCTGTTTGGGAACAGCAGGAAAACAGCAAGTGAACAGCACATCCCAAGGCAGAAGTTGCTCGTTGTGTGCTTTTTGAAGGAAAAAGTGTACACAGAGCTCTGTGTTTGCWCACTTGTGTGCTCAGGTGCCTTGCTCTGAAACCTTCAGGAGAGTTGATTGGCTCCAGGCTGGAGCCCTTTGCCTGCATAAGAGCTGCAAAATCAGGTCCTGGAAGCAAAACCAACCAAAAACCTCCAGTGTCCTGCAGAACTACTAAAGTTCCCACYACAAACCATTCCTGTTCTTGTATCAGGGAAAAGGGAAGAGTAGAGCACARTTCAAGTCCTTTTGGGACATCACTGACTGCTGCTAAGAGCCACCAGGCATATCAGCATCTATTTGCTGTTTCCTGACTCTCCTGCCCACCCTGTGCTCAGCACCTTTGCACAGCCCCCTCTGGGAGAACACCTTCTGAGAAGCTGGCACACCTGTCTAGAAGCTCAGCTATATGCAGTCCTGCTGCCTTTGTCATTATTTTAATCTCCTTATTGTGCAAATGCTATTTATTGCCTCTCTGGCTCACCTGGCAGCCACCAGCCTTTCCTGGAAAGGTACAGGAAAACTGTCACATGGTASAGAGCCTTGCTAATAGTGGCAGGAGTGAAGCACCAGCCCCACTGCAGATCCCACAAAACTCACTAGTAAAAGAAAAAAAGGTTCTTTCAATCCAAGATAGTCTCTCCTGATTAAAGCAATCATAAGAAATCACATATAGGGCTTACAATGTAGCACAAACAGACACAGAACTTTGAATTTCATACTTCTCTTTACCCACAAGCAGAAAATAAGTCTTGGATCAGAGCAGATACTAACAAGTTTGTGTATTTCCTTCCAAAACCACTCATCCTTATACTGGAAGATCAACACCATCCTTTAAACACATGCATTTATCTGCTAAATTCACATCTAAAAGGGAAAAAATATATTCTTTTACCTAATAAAATTACTTTCATCCCTTCTTTGGCTGTGTTAGCGAGTAAGACTGGCAGTGGCAACAGGTCTGCAGGTGCCATTGTCATGACAAGGACCCAAATTCCCCCCAAAACATACAGATGTTGTGGACAGGCTTTATTCTGGGCCCTGCCTGAGCATCCCTCAGCTACAGGAGCCCCTTAGCTGTGCCCCCAGGACGTGTTTGCCCCCCGTGCTCCATCCAGAAGGAAAGCAGTGCCCATTGTGGCTTCCCAGGCACAGAAAGAGCTGATTTGGAAGCTTCACAGACATGCTCATAAACCAACACCAGGTGCTGAGGGAGACACTCTCCCTCCCTTGGTAACTGCAGCTGAGACAGAGCAGAGCAGGAACACATGGAAATGTGTTTCAGAACTGAATTTGAGGTGCAAGACCCATCGAGGGAACACAAGAAGCTCAGCATGGTCTTCCATCTTATTAGGAAGGGTTCTGAAATCAGAGAAGCTCCCTCAGTGTGACCTGTCCCTGTCACACCTGTGGCAGGAACACACACATCCCATTCCCAGCACCASCCTGAGCACACACAGCCACCACAGCTGGGCAGGACTGACCACATTTGCTCCACTTGGCACTGCTCAGGGACATCTGGGGACACTGCYCCAGCCCCCTGCCCTTGTCACAGCCATGAAGTCACCACCTGCCTGCCTCCAAGCAGGAATTAGCTCCTCACATAACACCTGAGGAGAACAGAGCAGGTACATGGCTGAACATTTCCAGGGATTTCCTGGGGCTCATCGTGTCACCACAACATTGAGGCAGAGAAGCCTTTGGGAGAGGGGAGTTTGCAGCCTGTGCTTCCACACGAGTTTGTGYAGCTCCTGAACATGAATTACGTACTGTGGTTACACACCATGCTATGTCTGTGTAATACTCACTGTAGTTTTCCCTGCTGCCTACTCTGGTCACACTCTGAAAGCAGCAGRGCCCCTGCTGAAATTAAAGCCCCATTTTAAGTACTTTGAGTAAAGGGAACAAACAGGAGGCTCTTGAGCATATTCACAAAGAGTTTCTCAGAGTTCTACACTCAGCCCAAACCCAGGAGAATTATAATTTAAAACATTGCKACTTAAAACCATTGTGCCTGACCTCATCTCTACCACCTGGTATTTTAGGCTCAGCTTAGAWCTGACAGCTGCCAGTCCCCTCCCCAGTTCTCACTGGTGCAAGGAGACCACCTCAGAGCAGCTTTTCCTCTGGCCAAGGGGCACAAACCTACATTTGCAGGGACCTGGAGAAGTTTAACCTTGAGCATGGCTCATGTGCAGGATGCAGAGGACACTGGCATGGCAGYGTCCATCCCAGCCTGCAGGTGCCCACTCCTCTACACAGCCCTGGAGCTCTCCCCAGGATCCCAACCTCATTCCTCTGTTTAGCAGCAACCACTACCACCCCCTGTGCTTTTCCTAAAGCAACCAAACACTGCCTTACAGCTGCTACCCTCTGCCTCTCCAGTCCCCTTGGGAGGGAAAACCCAGATCTCACCATTTTAATGGTTAAAACCCCCACAACTGCACAATAATGTTTATGCCCTGGCRTTTGTTGCTGTGCCACACTATGCCTTAACTGAAGGAGCTCTCTTCATTTCACACTGCCAATATCATCCTCACCATCATAATTTCTCTTCCTGCTTGTCAAGACACCTCAGCTTCTTTTGGCTCCTCYAAAATGGGCTCATCGTTCCTGACCACTGGGCGAGCTAGTCAGTCAGAGCAGGGCTAACTGGAAACACACACAGTGGTTCCTAGGCCTGCTTCCCTGCTCTCCCGGGATGTGTCCGGATCACATYTGCTCCTCTCTCAGCAGGGTATGTCTGGATCACATTTGCTCTTCTCTCCCGGGATGTGTCCGGATCACATTTGCTCCTTTCTCAGCGGTGCCGTCCCTGCAGCCCCCGCCGTTCTCAGCTCACGACCTCGGCCGGGCAGCAGCGCTCGCCTTACACCGGGAAGTCTTTTCCCAAGTACGCGACCTCGCTTTCCACCCGATTAAATTTCATCCCAACCCTCCCGTCCCAGCYCTTCCCGGCAGTGCTGAGGGCACAGAGCCGGAGCTCTGTAAGATTTTACAGCACCCTGCGACATTGGTCAGCGGTAAAGGCCCGTGCGAGGCCAGGGCTGCCTCCCGCTGCTCTCCGGGCCCACGGCCCCATCCAGCCGGACCTCCCCGGCCCCAGCGAACGCTGCAGCCACGGCCGAGCACCGARCCCTTCCCTCGGCCTGCTTCCCCCTCACAGAGTTAAGCAGGGCTTCATTTCCATCCCTTTTCTTCCCAAGAGCGTAGTGCCCGTCTTCTCCCGCCTGCGTCCCCACCTGCGCTCAGTACCCCCGCAGTGCCGAGTGTCCCCCCGTGCTCGGTATCCCCCCTCCGCTTCTCGGTGTCCCCCCCCATGCCTGGTGTTCCCCCCGGTGCTCGGTGTCACCCCCGGTTCTCGGTGTCACCCTCCGGTGTGTCCAGCCGCCCCGCTGCCGGGCAGCCGCCGCGGCCTGTCTGGGGCTGAGGGGGCGCGAGGCGCCTTCCCGCCGCAGCCCCCCGGGTC
>JACDOX010000364.1:429590-448587 GCA_014549065.1 Cardinalis cardinalis
GGGGCGGGCCTGGGCCGCGCTGGGCCAGCCGGGGGCCGGGCCGAGCCTGCCGCGCTGGGCAGCTCCGGGGAGCCGCGGACTCACGGAATCGCAGCGCGGTTTGTGCCGGAAGGGATCGTAAAGATCATCCCGTTCCACCCCCTGCCACGGGCAGGGATACCTGCCACCAGACCAGGCTGCTCCAAGCCCTGTCCAGCCTGGCCTTGGGCACTGCCGGGGATCCACAGCTYCTCTGGGCACCCTGTGCCAGGGCCTGCCCACCCTCACAGAGATGTTTCTTCTATGTGTCTAACCTTAATTTCCCCTCTTGCAGTTCGAAGCCGTTCCCTCTTGTTCTGTCACTCCATGCCCTTGTCCCCAGTCCCTCTCCAGCTCTTTTGGAGCCCCTTTAGGTCCTGGAAGGGGCTCTGAGGTCTCCCTGGCACCATCTCGTCCCTGCACATGGTGCTTTCCCTGCCTGGTGTCCCAGTTCATGCCCCACATGATGCCCTGCTCTGGCCGATGTCCTGCCCCACACAGTGACATGCCCATGCCACGGATTCTGGCTGTGCCAAGATCAGGGAGCCTGTGGAACCACGGAGGCACCTTCCTGGCTCCAGTGGTCTTAGCTGCACTGCAGGGACTATTTAAAAGAGCAATATTCTAACACAGCCAGAGGTGTTTTCAGTCACTTCTCACCTGCCCCTAGGGCTCCAGAGATGCTTGCTCTGAGATTTAGGTGTGCTGGGTCCCATCCTGCCCCGGCAGCTCTGCTGGGGTCGCTCTGGGCTGGAGCGCACAGCTCCCAGTCCGCAGGCAGGAACAGCCGTGTGCCCTGCAGGCTCCTCTTCTCTCCTCCCTGGGTCACAGTGAGGGGCCTACCTGCAGGTGACAGCAGGGCAGGCAGGCTGTCCCCATCTCACGGCACAATCAAGTGGGAGACATTGCCACAGAACCGAGTTCTAGTTTAGACTCTGAGTGGGAGATGCTGGGGCTAAGATCAGAAATATCTGCCTCGCTCACACCTTGCAGCACAAGAATGTGTTGTGGTGGCCTTGTGCCCTCCTGTCTTCTCCACAGGCAGCACAGGGCTGGCCTGCAGCAATTTTGGCACTTGACCCCTTGTGAGACCTAGCAGCCCCAGGGCAGTCCCACCTCACATGTTGTGACCTTGGTTTTGAGCACAACCACAGAGCAAAGGTGACAGAATTTTGCCAGTGTGACAAAGCTGAAGCTGGGACATTTCTCCCCTTTGGACATCTTTCACTTCACTTTGGGGGAACCATGGGCACCACTATGGGCTGGCTGGATGTGGCTGGTGCTGTGGGTCCCAGAGAAACATCCCCAGGCCCTGGTCTTCTCCACACACTTTTTAGCTTCCCTTCTTTCCATGTCCCCATGCCCATGGGGACCCAGTACCAGCAGTCAAACCCATGTTCCTCAGGTCACAGACATGCTGCAGATGATCACCACTCTCTGCTCCCTGAAAATCACTGCTGAGGACTCCCAGCTGCCACAAATTTCCAGGAGGTGCATGCAGCAGAGCTGGGCCARTTACTGGAGAGCTCTTTGCAGAGAGGCTGGGCTCCCCAGAAACCTGCACGGATGGCACAGGTGCATGRGGTGACTGGAATGGCAATCTTACACAAATCCTTATGGAAAATGCACTGAAGCCTCTGAAAAGGCTGCTGTGGCTGCAGYGACCTGCCTGGGTCCATGTCACCCTCAGAGCCACTGGAGCAGCCACCCATCCACCCCTGGTATCCCAGTGTCCTGGCCACCTCCACTGCYCTTGTCCCTCCTGCAGTGCAGGATTTTACCCTCTAAAATTCTGATATCCTGGGAGACCCACAGGGCTGGGGATGGGATGGCACTGGGGGTGGTGCCAAGGTTTGAAGTTTCCTGCCCCATCCCAGGGGCTGCCCAGGCTCTCCCCTCCTGGAGCAGGGTGGAAGGGCTGATTTCTCTCCTGGTCGCAGTGGAGCTGTCTCAGGAGCTGTAGCAGAGCTCTCTCTGTGAGGTGCTCACTGCTGAGGTGCTGCAGGCTCTCAGGTGCCAGGCTCCTTTGCTGGCAATGCCCCTTGGCTCCAGCATGGCTGGGGCTCTTCTCTCTCCCCTAAACCTCAGGGGCTGTTTGGTTTCAGAAGCTCTGGCTGGGAGCTCAGTCCTGAGGCCTTGCAGTGCTGGCCCACAAGGCCCCACACAGGCTGGGCTGACTGCTGGAGCAGCACGAGGCCATAGAGACCTGTCAGCCATGAGAGCTCTGTGGGCATGGATATCTCTGTCATGCCAGGCCACCGTGCCAGGCTGTGCCACCAGACCTTTGCCAGGTGAATGCCAGGGCCGCACTCAGCCCATCAGAGTCCCCAGGCCACTGGCAGCCCCTTTGTCCCTCTGCTTCRTGCACTGACATGGCTGAGGGCACATGGTCACTGTCCTCTGTGGCACCCCAGCGCTGGCCATGCCCAGGGCCTGGCAGCAGTGCCAGGGGGTCTCCACTATAAGCCCACCCAGGTTTGGGATGTTGCTTTGCTGGGGGCCTGCAGGAGCTGGCACTGCCCAGAGCAAAGCTTTGSTGTCTGCTTTCAGCCAGCTCAGAGACCTGGAGGACATGGCTGCCTGTCTGGAGAAGGTGCTGGGTGAGAATAAGGCAGCTGTGGGATGGTGAAGGCGCCCAGCTGCCCATGGCCTCAGGAAGTCTGAGCTTTGAACAAGCTCAGAGGCCTGGGGGCTGCAACCCCACATCCCATTCACCAGGGACACACTGGGGCACCTCAGGATGTTCTCACCAGCCACTCTGTGAGGCTACCATAAACACACCTCCCTGCCTTGCCTGGGYTCTGCAGCCACCCAGGGCCACACGTTCCCCAGGGGCTGGGCTTTGGCAGGGAGGGGCTGGGCCAGCTGCAGGAGCAGTGCATGAGGCTGCAGGAAGCTGCACAGCAGCTGTGGGGCGACTCCAAGGCAAGGACAGTCTCTGGGCACAGCTCAGGAGCTGCTTGAGCCACGGCTGGTGCCTGAACCAGGCTGGRCACAGGATTGCCCAGACCTGGCACATCCCCGCTCGGAAGCAGCTCAGCGTGCCAGGATTTTGTCACCATGCCACGCTGCTGGAGCTGGGGACAAACAATGGTGGGTGGCTCTGAGGAGGATGAGGGGAGGTCAGGGGATGGTGGGATGGTGAAGCACCCGGGTATGAACAAGGCACTGATGGAGCAGGGCTTGGGTGTTGTGAACAAGCACYGGGGTGGTGGCAGGGCAGGGCTCTGCAGGGGATGGCTGTCCCCCTGTACYGTTCCTGCTTCTCCCCCTTCAGCAATGAAGATCCCCCCAGCTCTGCTCCTGGCAGAGGGATGTGCTGCATGCCCCAGCACTCACCCAGGTGCCTGTCCTGAGTGTCCCCTGCCACAAGGGCAGAAATGCTGCTGAGCACTCCCCAGGGAGCTGCTGAGGCTGTTGTATCCCACCAAGGCTGTTTGTCCTTGTGCACTGCAGGTGCAGGTGACAAAGCCAGGCTCCTGGGGGGCTGGTGCCAAGCTCACAGGTGTCCAGGCTGGCCATGGGGCTGGGAAATGGCACGGGGGGCTGGGGAGGGGCAATGCACTAAGGCTGTGCCGCCTGGCCTTGGGGGACTGGCGGAGCTGGGGTCACACTGCCCTGGCACCCACTCATTGCAGTGGGGTAACACCACAGGCCAGAGATGCTCCCTCCTCTGCTGCCTCCCCCGAGCTCCTGGGGACACACAGGGCAGCCAGTCTGACACTTTTGGGCTGTGCCACATCCCCATCYGCTCTCTGACCAGTCAGATCACCAGGTCTGTGGTCTGGCATGATTCTCCAATCCTGTGGCTCCTGGTGGCCCTGGGATGGTCACAGGCACGTTCACCTCCTCACCACCCAGGTCTCCCTGTGGCTTCACTTGTGTTTCTCAGGCAGTTGTCTCTCTTCAAGGCTGAGGACAAATCCTTTCTCTGCATGCCCTGGGTGGCTCTGTGCTGCACCCCTCCACCTCACAGACCCATCCCCACTCCCAGCAAAAGTGGATGTGGCCTGGATGTGCCCACCACAGCTGGGACAGAAGGTGCACAGCCCTGGCTCACTCCAGGGCCCACCAGCTTGGCCCATTTCATCTCACTGGGCCAGGACTGAGGGTGGCAGCTCCAGCAGAACTCCATGCAGGGAAGCTCACAAGGGCCAGCCCCAGCTCCAGGCCCTGCCCAGGCTGTCCAAGAGGCACCCCCAGTGAAACCATCCCTCCTACATTGTTTATTTTAGCAACACAAACAAGAGACTGAAATTAATTATTGACTGGGGAGTGCAGGGGCACAGCCTTGCTGGGTCTGACAAGGACAGCAACCTCCAAGGGACCTGGGGAAGAGGGGATAGGAGCCAGGTCACAGCAAAACACCCAGGACCTGTGGATGTCACAAGGGATCCTGAGGACTTAGCACAGCCCTGCCTGCTGGGGTCTCACCCCACAGCTGATGTGGCAGAGCTGGGCTTCTGGGGATGGAGCCCCGGATGCACCTGGCCAAAAGCAGCTGGCAGTCACTGCATGGCTGGAAGGGGGTGTCTGGAGCAGCTGGAGATGCAGCCAGCCCTCCTGGGATGCACTGAGGCACTGGGAGAGGGGATCCTGAAACACTCCAGGCTCAGGGCAGCTCYGCCTGCGTCCTGCCACTGCTGCAAACGAAGCAAAGACACGGGGTTCAAAGCAGAAGAGCGTGTATTGCAAGCGGCTGCGGCGCATCCGGAGAGACTTCCAGCCGCCGGGAGAAAAGAACAGAGGGGTTAAAAACGATCCCAGTCTCTAGGGTTACACTGTGTCATGCAAAACAGCCCKGGGGCAAACCCCATCCTGGGAGGCTGGAGGGGAGGGTGTGCTGGCCCAGCCGGACCACCAGTGCTCACCCCCTGCTCCCCATCCGGGGCTGGGCGAGGGGCCAGACGCCTCCCCGAGGGCCGGTGTCCCCCAGCCCTGCTCGCCAGTGAGGACAGTGTGTGGGGTGGAGGCTGTGGTGGTGCAGGAACAGCCCTTGCTCTCTCCACCCCTTACAAAAAACAAGCCTCACGGGGTGTCTGCCCCCCACCCAGTTGATCGGGGCCAAGGGATGGGGGAAAACACTCAGGCACAACCCACTCTGCCTGGTGGGGTGGCCCAGGGGACTCTGAGGAAGGCACCTCCTCCATAAATGTCACTGGCATGCAAACTCCGGTGTCCCAAGAGAGGAGGGGGTGCTCCCTCCCAGAGTCTGGCAGCGTCAGGGTCCCAGGCAGAGGCCAGCACCGGTCCCACGCAGCCTCCTGCTGTCTCTGGGGAGCTCCATTCAGCTTGAGAACAAGTAAAAACTACTTCAAACCAAACCCATGCAAGGCAGCTATTTGCTCATGTGTCTCGGTGGCTGCCAGACGCCCTGGCAGCCGAGTTCCTCTCCTCTTTGGGGAGGGGGGGAGAGAAAAAAAATATATATATATTTATAGGCAGGGATCCCCGCCGCGGCCGCTCTCCACTGCAGCCTCATCTCTCTGCCTCCATGGTCACGTTGGCCTTCTGTTCTGCGCTGGCCTGCTGGGAGACGGCGGCGGGCCAGCCCGCGGGCTGCGCCGGCGCGGCCGGAGTCCACATGCTCTGCTGCTGCTGCTGCTGCCCGGGCGGAGAGGCCGTGGGCCAGGCGGGGTTGAAGGCCCCGTGCTGGGGCAGCGGCGGGGCCGGGGGCGGCGGGGAAGTCGCCATGGAGGCCACGGGGCTACTGCTGTTGAAGCTTTCGGAAGCCTTGAGGCGGGAGAACATGGTGAGGGCGTCGGGGAAGTTGGGCGGCGTGGCCGGCGTGTTGGCAGGAGTGCACATCTGTGGGAAGGAGACACGGGGTCAGGGGAGTCCCCACCTTGTGCCTCCCACCGGGGTGTGCCACGAGACCCCCCTGCCCCCTGCTGAGGCATGTGAAGCCCCCAGACCCGTGCTCTGCTAACTGGACTGCCCACGAGCAGCTCTATCGAAGGGTCTGAAGGTTCATGCTCTCCCGACAGAGGGCCCAGACAGGATCCCCTGTGCCCAGCCAAGTCGGGGACCCCCTCTGCTCCACAACCCTCTGGTGCCATCCTGGGCCTGCAGCTTCCTGGCTCTGCGGACACAAGGCTCAGGCTTAGCTCCCATCCCCCAGGAGACTGAGCATGCTCCAGCCCTGCTGGGCACTCGCTTTGCATGCTCCAAATCCCCAATTGTCCCAGAGAGCCAAACAAGGCCGCAGCAGCCAGTAAATCCTTAAGACACATCTGCCCAAGCAGATTACAGGCTGCTGGGGCATGAGAGTTAAGGGACTGAGTCTGGGGACAGCTGGAAGAGAGCAGAGGCAGGCAGCACCCACGTGTGGGTGTTTACACACTTCYAGACACTCTGCACCAGAGCCACGCTCCAGCCATGCTCCAGGAATYGCTCACTCCAGTGAGCACACAAGGACCTGTGTGTGTGGCTGCTGCAGGATGGGAAGCACCATGGATCTGTGAGTGTGTTTACACAGCTCAGTGCTTCAGGCTCCTCTAGGCTCTCTCTGCCATGCTGGGCTGGTGTGGACCACTGGCTATGCCCAAAGCATCCCCCCTCACACTGCCCCTTTTGGAAGAGCAGCCCCAAACCATCTGCAGGGCTCTGCTGTCCCACCAGCTGCTCTCCAGGAAAACCTTCCTTGGCAGGCAGCTCTGGCAGTGCCCAGCCAGACCTCCCYGCCTGCACTCCTGGAGCTGGGAAGCAGCGAGCTGGACATGAGCACCAGCCTGAAGCACCCGCCAGCTGGTGCTCTGCCCTAGGACAGTGCTGGGCAGCTGGGAAAGCACTTACCATCTGATGGTGGTGGCTGTAGGGGATGTTTGTTTCTTGGAAAAAAGCACTGAGAGCAGTCTGAAAGGAAGGAGGAAAAAAAAAGGGAAAGATGATGTTACTACCTGCATCCAAACTGGGCACCCACCTCAGCCCTGCACATTACTAGACCCCAAAGATGATCCAAAACAGGCCCTGGGGGGCCTTGAGGGCACAGCTGCTCCCTGTCCCCAAGCAGGGACCTGCGCCTGCCATCTGCTCACACCAGGGCARGTGGCAACCATGTGTATTTGGGACCACCATCCTTGCAAGAAGCAGCTACTGCAGGGGCAGAGCCCAGCAGGTGTTTCACAACTCACCATGACGTGGGCTGCAACCACCGTGTGCTGGGAAACAGAGGAAACCAAATCCAAGCCCAGCAGGAACCAGTTAAAGGSATGTCTTCAACGGGACATGATGACAGCCCCCATACTGCCACCAGGAGATCCCCAGGGCAGGAGCTGCAGCAGGTGCTCACCCCGTATGCCAGAACATTTCCAATTCAGTTGCAGACACAGCATGATGGGGACKGACATTGTTTTGTAGCTTCCAGTTAAAACCAGTAATAGCCTGGTAAATATGTCACATGCCACAGGCGTGTGAGAGGACAAGAAGGGTTGCAGGTAGGGAAGGCCAGGGGAAGAGGATGGTCAGGAGGGCAAACACCCAGCCCAGGTCTGGGAGGAGCAGAGGCAGCAGGAGATCTGGGGGTGCACAGCAGTGAGCTGATGCAGGAATGGTGAAAAGTTCTTTCCTCAGAGGGTGCTGAGGCCCTGGCACAGGCTGCCCAGAGAGGCTGTGGCTACCCCATCCCTGAAGTGTCCAAGGCCAGGTTAGATGGGGCTTGGAGCAACCTGGGATAGTGGAAGGTGTGTCTGCCCATGGCAGGGGGGTGGAATGAGATGACCTTCAAGGTCCCTTCCATCCCAAACCATTCTGTGATTCC
Source organism: Cardinalis cardinalis (assembly GCA_014549065.1). Taxonomy (NCBI): domain Eukaryota; kingdom Metazoa; phylum Chordata; class Aves; order Passeriformes; family Cardinalidae; genus Cardinalis; species Cardinalis cardinalis. The sequence goes on from JACDOX010000364.1 coordinate 437,368, forward strand.
RTGACGGTGACTCCKGTTCTRCACCAGGCTTCAACTGAATAAGGGCCAAAAACCAATGGTTTGATTCAGTTGTAGATGAGACTTGATGAAGAACTGGTTTGGATTCAGTTCTGGTAGAAGGAAAAGCCCCCTTCAGTCCCATTCAGGCCTCTCCTCAGGGCCTTCAGGTCTCCACTGTGAGGTGTGAGGTGTGGGGCTGTGGCTGGGTGTTGCCACTCTACCYGAGACTCTGCTCCCTTCCTGAGAGCCAGGGATTGAGGTTACCCAGGCTGCTGGGGAAAAAAAGGCAGAAAAGCCCAGAAAAAGTACAGGGAGGTTGTACCAAACCMTGTCCAACTGCAGGAGCCACAGTCCTGCCACCACCCATGCTCCTCATCCCAGTGTCCACATGCTCCTGTGTCATTCCCAGGGCCAGGATGAACGACAGCAAGTCAGCTCAGCTCATKGATCCAATGGAAAAACTAATTTTGCCCCAAACATTCAGGCTGGCAGGCCCTGGGAAGGCAAAGAGGTTTATGGTTTCCTGACTGAACAGCAGAAAACTATTGGTACGACCAGGTGGCAGCCAGAGCAATGTCTGCAAACAATGTTCCAGACCTGGGTGGGGGAAGCAATTCCTGCTGCAGAGTCTGGCAGCTCCCAGACCACGGGGGGAGTGTGCAATAGCTGGGCTGGCAAGGCTCTTCCCTGCAATAGCTGCATTTAATAACACAGCACCTGAACTCTGCACCCGGCCACGCTGTGAGCTCCGAGCCCCAGCTCCTGCAGGCAGGACCCACCAGATCCCAGAGTGACAATACAGCAGGAATGGAATGGGGTCTGTGGCCCTGCAGGGAGCTCTGGACAGGACAGCACACAGCTCTGAATTAAGGAAATGTCCRACACAGACACTTCTGCAGCAGTGACACCCCCTGCCACGCTGCACTTTGTCCTGGGTGAGGTCAGACGTCAACACCCCGAGGCCCCATCACTGACAGATCGTGATAAGAGAGGGGGTAACACCAAACAGGAAACACTGGCAGAGGTGTGGGCACAGCCAGATCCCATAAGCTGATTAAATCTGCTCTGTGCTCCTGTTTTCCAAGTGGCCTCATATCTGGGACTGTGCCACTGGCAGACAGGGGCAGAGAAGGTCCCTGCTGTCCCYGTGAGCTGCCCACCAATCCCTGCCAGCGCTGGGATGAAAGCTGTGACTGGGCAGAGGAAGCAGCCCACCAGGGCAGGCCCCTGTGCCTAACACAGTCTCTTCCCCTCCATCTGCCCCTTTCCAAGCATGGCAGAAACAGCCCCTGTGCCCAGCACAAAGCCCAGGACCTGCAGTCACCTCCAAAGGGACCTGCAGAGCCCCAGCACAGTGAGGGAGGGCCCCACACTCCCCTTGGTGCCACAGGGGCCAGGGACACACACGGGGGCCAGGGACACACACGGGGGCCAGGGACACACACGTAACCAAAGCTACTGATGCCACCTGCTCCCCAGACAGTGCCACAAGTGCCACCGTGACTGCTGCAACAGCAAAGCCACTTAAGGCTCCTCTGCTGGAGCAGGAGCCCGRGCCCAGCTCAGCTCTGACCCTGGAGCCAAGGCCCCACTGCCTGTGCCACGCTGGTGTGCATGGGAGCAGGGCAGCCATGGCCTGGCCACGCTCAGCAGGTGACCAGGACACTGTGCCCCCTSCCAGCATGCAAAACCAGGAGCTTCACAGGAGAAGGATCCCACAGAGACCCTGCCAGGGGGCCAAAAGGCACCTGTAGTGAGTCAGAGAGAGGGTGGCTGGACCTGTGAGCCCTGCCAGCACAGAGCACCCAGCAGCAGGGGCAGCCCTGGGAGCACCCTGTCCTTGAACCACCAAGGAAGGGGCTTCATGAAATGTAAATACATAAGAGGAAGTGAAATCCAGCCATAGACACAGCGAGTGAAGCCAGACACCTGCTCCTCCTCTTGTTCCCCACACACAACCTCTCTACACTGAACAGAGGCTCTCAGCACCAGGAAAAGGAAGGAATGGGTGGGTTTTCTAGAAGCAGTTTCTTCTCATTCCTTCCCAAACAGCCCCAAGGGCAATGAGCACATAAAGCCAAATAATAATATCTTTCTACCAATGAAGGAGCCTGATCCGCTGCCCAGCCCCATGTGAGACTCTGCAAACTCTGAAATGTCTGCCTGGTAACCTGCAGGGTTCCAGCCACAGAGGAGCTGCCTTCCCTGGCTTCTCCCAAAAAGCCAGGCCCTGGAAGCTGAGTGCCAGCCTTCACTCACAGACCCTCCAAGCTGCTTTCCTGGGCCTGTAAAYCTCCCCCTGGGATCAGCCATGGCACTGTTCCAGCTGCTGGAGGGCTGGGCTGGCAGTGCTATTCCAGCTGGCACCCACAGCAGCCATCCCTGGAGGCATGGAAGGGCCCACAGAGCTGCAAGAGCTGCAAATTAAACTGGGCACAAGAGGATAAAGCCTGCCCAGGGTCCCTAGGAAACAGGAGAGCAGTTACAGCGAGTGGGAGAGGCAATCCACACCCTACCATTAACTGCCCTGTTCTCCAGGGATAGATGGGATGAAAAAAAAAAAGGCTCCTTAATCAACCCCAAGTACAGGACAGACTCTGATCAGCTCACAGCACAGCCAAAGGTGGCTGTGTCCCAAATGTTTTCCTGACCTCCGACCCTGCTCACTGTCCTGGATCATGTTCCTTCTGCCCTGGAAAAGCTCTGGGTCTACCAGGGCTGGAAAGACACACACAGAGCAAATCCACTCTGCAGCCCTCACTTCACCAGGGCTGGAAAGACACACACACAAATCCACTCTGCAGCCCTCACTTCACCTTCCTACACACCGTGGCCCCTGAGCAGCCAGCCTCAGAAACAGCCCAAGCCCAGGAAAGTGATCCCAAAACACCAAYATCCCAAAGCTGTCCGTGCTTCACAGCAGCCTCCCTCTCCCTCCTGCTGGTGACAAACACCCCAGGGGCTGTCACAGGCAGCAAGYGGGACACTGGCCCACAAAGGAAAGGTCCTGGGCAGGGCAGATGGATGCCAGGAGTGCCCTGGCCAGGACAGAGGCACAGAGCTGGGACAGCCCAGCTCCTGCTGTGTGTCACTGGGCCACTGAGCTAGCCTGGCTCAGTGCAGAACACCTCTCTGCCCCCGTGGTGGCCTCACAGGCAGGAGCAGAACGCTCAGGTACAAGCAGGCTGACTGCATTCACGCGTGCCCCTGGAGGAACGCTTTGACTCCAAGGAGATGGTTAATTTATGCTGCCTTCCCTCGTGCTGAACTTGCCTGAACTCCCCCGATTTATACTCACTGCAGATGCACACCAGCCAGCAAACGGGTGCTGCACTGGAATAACAAAAGGCTCGGGAGTACTCCAGAAGGGAGGTGAGAGCGGGCTGGAGCGCTCGGGAGGTGATCCCTCCCCAGCGTGGCTCCCAGAAGGAGCCGTGCCCAGCGGCCATTTTGCAAAGGGAATTATCTGACCGTTGCACCAAAAGTGAGTGGGAACATGGTAACGGCAGCGTTTGTTTACAGCCCAGCTTCCTCTGAGTCATGTGAGTGCCCAGCCGGCAGGAGACGGCTCTTTCTACTTGTGCAACTCGCCAAACGGTGGCAAAGTTCTGCAAAAAAAAAGCCTTTTGAAAGACACGTTCAAACTTCTGTCATCCCTCCCCGGCTCTTTTGCGACACGCACGGAGGTGGTGGAAGAGGATCCCGCCTGTCCCAGAGGGCCACAGTCAGGCTGTGTTAGTAAACAAACGCCGGAGCACGTTACACACGCAACACATCCCACGCCAGCGGYGCTCCCGTTCACCGGGCACGGCGCGGGGATCGCCGGCCCGCCGCTCCGCACATCCCTGCGAGCCCACCCCGCGCTGCCCGGCCACGCACGGCTCGCTCCGGGATCCCTCCTGGCCTGCGACGGAGAACGTGGGAATGCTGTGCCCGCACGGCGATGGACGCCGTCCGTACCGGGTCCGCCCGGCCGCTGCTCCGTTAGGGAACAGCCCAGGCAGCGAGGAGAGGTGCTCCAGCCGCCGAGAGGAACCAACGGAGCCTGCTGCTCCCCAGCCYGACTCAGGGCTGCTCCCGCAGCACTGCACACACATTTCAATTACCGAGGTGCCATTAGCGTCAAATCCATCAGCTCCAACCTAGGGAGCTGCGGAAGAGAAGGAAAAATCCTATTTAGAAAGCAATTTATTGGCGACGGCCACCGCACTGCTCTTTGCTCCCTGCACTTCGGGTCCGGGGATCTCGGCAGGAGCTGAGCGCCCTGAAAGGCACCGGGGAGCTCCGCCGGCGCCCCCCGCCCCACGGCGGCCTTAACCCCTGTCAATGTCACCGAGTATCCCGCCCGCGAGCGAGAGGAAAAGGCGTCTGGAGCCAGGAAAGCTTTGACCTACAAAGTCTCCTCTCCCACGGCTGCCCGAGAGCTCAAACTCCCCGGGGCAGGGCCGTGGGAAAGGCTGCGCTGGGGTTTTCCAGCCCACGGCCACGCGGGAGGGCTGCGGCGGGGGCGGGGGGGAACAGGACGAGGCTTCGGCGGATTCGGCGCCCCCGGCCCGGCCGCGGACCGGCCTGGGGCCCCGGTAGGCTGCGAGCCCCTCTCTGCGCACCCCCCGCGCAACGTGGCCTCCCGATCGCCCGCCYCGCGTGGCGCCCACGCTCCCTCGGGCACCGCCGGGGGCCCGGCCCGCGCCCCGCCGCCGCCGCCGCGCGTGTGGGCGGGCGGGGGGGGCAGCGGCGTGTCCGTAGGGCCGRGCACCGATCCACGCTGCCCGAACCCCCCGCGATGCCCCCGTGCGGGGACCCGCCCGGGGCCGGTACCGGGGCGGCGGCCTCACCTCGAACTGCCAGTGGGCCGCCTGCAGCAGCTGCTTGGCCTGGTCGGCGGCGCATCCGGCCGCCAGCACGAACTGGTTGATCATCACCTGGTGCTTAAGCTCGTCCATGGCCCCGGCCCCGGCCCCCGCCGCCCTCAGGGCGCCGCCAGCACGGCGGGGCCGGCGGCTCACGCCAATGTTTACCGGGCACTGACTCACGGCGCCCGCCCAGCCCCGCCCACGGCCGCCCGGGGCGGGGCGGCGCGGCCCGGCCCGCGCGGCGCTCCTGGGACTTGTAGTTCCCGCTCACCACRCCGCCCGCCGCCCTGCCCCCGCCCGAACCACAACTCCCAGCAAGCCCCGCTCTGTTTGCGGAGCGCTCTGCTCTCGTTGAGTGACGCGCGAGGCCGGCCAACCGCCGCCCGCGGCTTGGTAGTACCTGACCGTATATGGTCAACAACGGCGCGGCCCCCAATGGGAGGGCGGCGGGGGCGGGCCGCGCGTGGGGCGGGGCCGGGGCGGGGCCGCGCGGTCACGTGGGCACGGGCGGTGTTTACAGTCGGCCGCGTGCGGTTTCCTGTTGACGTGAGGGAGCGGCGGGGTCGCGCCGGGCCCGGCCTGCCCGGGGGCAGCGCTGCCGCCCCTCGGCACCGCGAACCCCCGCAGGCTCCGCCGTTACCCTCCTGMAGCCTACGGGGGGTCGGTGGAAACCCCTTGGCTCGTCGCCGCCGTACAGCTCCGCGGCCCGGGAGGCGCTGGAGCAGCAGCCGCTTGGCCCCCGCGCCSTYYATSCGCGCTAATAAACTATGGGMGCCTTGCCCACCCCCGCCTGGTCCYGTTTCCCCTCAGCCGCAGCGTGTCCGTGCATCGCTGAGGCGGCTGAYGGAGCTSRAGGGAGGGAGAGGCGGCAGCGAAGGAAGGTTCTGGAAGGTGCCGCGGGTTCCCGGCGATGTGAAAGGCTCCTTTGAGAGCCGCAGCCGATGGAGGCCCGCGGGCAGGCRGGGCGGACAATGGTGGTGCTCAGGGCAAGCAGGCACAGAGCCGCGGTTCAGTGGCCGGGGCTAAGAACWCCAGGGAAAAGAAGAAGGGAACTGCCGGCTCCACCTTTCCTGAGCGGAGGTTCTGGGCTGTTTCCTGCCGTTTGGAGAGGTTTAGCCTGGCTGTGCATGCTCACTAACACCTCTGACCCTGGCTGGCATTTTGCTGGTGTTTCTGAGCCTTGAGGATTAAATGGCTGAAGCTCAGGCAGGTAATGCACTTGATGAGCGGGGTTTGCAGCCTCCACTGTGTGGATAGGAATTGCTCTGGTATTGTCCTAAGCGAGTCAGTTTTCCACGTGTTTTTTAGTAACCATTCTGGAGTTACACAACCATTCAGCCTCTCCAAGCCTTGGAGAATTTCAGGGCCAAGGAGTTTTCCTTGTTCTCTATATCTTACTACCTAGATCCAAGTGAGAGCACAGCTGTACGTGGTGGTGGGACATAACAAGAGGTGACTGCTCATTTCTTAGAAGGTCAAGACAGCCCCCAGAGAGAGGTGGCACAGGGAGATTTGTAGCCACCAAGGTGTAAATACAGCAGGGAAGASTAATGTCCTGAGTGATTACTTTAATCAGAAGGAGCCAGGCATGTTTAGAAACCTTGCAGTTTGGTGTTTGGAGGGAGAAGGGTTGGGTCTGGCCTGGCAGGGCTTTTGGGAAGGGTTGTAAGCCCTCAGAGCAGGGCAGTGCTTAGGGAGGCAAAGTTCATGGGCTCACCACTCCTGGTGAGCTGTAACTCCGTGTGTGTAGAACAACCTTGTTGTTCTACATGTACCTGACAAACACAGCGAGTGGCAGCAGGAACAACGCAGACAAAGCACTGGGTAATAAACCCCAAGCAGCTGGACTTTGGATGAGCTGCTCTGGTGACCGGGAGCTTTGCAGAGAAACATATTTCCTTGTTTACACGGGTGTGCTCGTAGCTGCCTTCCCAGCAGACATGTCCAAGGAGGCTCCTGAAGGGCAGCTGGGGGTGGCTGGAGAAAGGTGGCAGTGGGAGCGTGGGTGTCCCTCTGGCCCATCTGCCTCATCCAGGCTGCAGCTCTGTGGATTATTCTTCTTCATGGGGTTCAAAGGATCCCTGATCTTTTCCTGGGTGGGTTCTGCCAAGCTGGAAGGCAGTGCAGGAGCTGAGGTCTCCTCACCACCCCTGGGGCTCTGCAGGCTCCTGGTGGCAGGAGCCCCTGGCCCAGTTTCACCCTGGTCATTCCCAGTTTGACCACTCTCACCCACACCATGATGGCACTCAGGGTCTCAGGTCCCTTGAACCTTGTGAAAGCATTTTCATCCCTTTCTCACAGAGGACCTCCCATCTTTGTGGCTTTCTTCCCTCATAGTGCTAGCAGACCCTGGGGCTGGTAGTACCAAAATGGGGACAAGCACATCTCAGGGAACCCAGAGGTGAAGGTGCAAAACCCACTGGGGTGGCACCACCAGCGTTTGTGGGGCTGCTGCTGCTCCTTGCAGCTGCCACAGTGCCCTGGGCTGGGGGAGTGCTGCTCCTCCAGCCCACAGGACTCACCTGAGGAGCTGTGGGACCCTGGTGTGAAAAATGCATATTTTATGATTGGCTTTTCGCAAATATTAAAATGAATATTTATATGTGTTGTGTGAGAAAGTAATGCTGTATTAATTCTCTTAAGTAGTGTGTTAAATATAGTTTTGGGTTATAAAAAAATGTTAAAATAGAAACTGTGCTATGTAGGATACTTTTTTTAAAGAAAGGACTTGCAGCGAGATAGCAGCCACAGGACACCTAAATCTTCAGAGAAAAAGAATCTATTGCCCTCTTAGCAGAAAAAACKAATTTCTTCCCGCCTCGAAGGCGCTGTCAGGATTCAGAGGAAGAAGTTGAGGGTGACCAGACAGAATCCTGTGTTTGAATGGAATTTATGCAGCATGTATGAGGTGTATGAATATGCAACAGGCTGTTGTTTTTAAGGGTTAATCCTTTGTTAACGTGGGTCCTTTTTCGGGCTCGTGCTGCCCAGAAAAGGTACCTGGACGGCTGTAACTCTTTGTCTCCATTGTCTCATATTGTCCTAATTCAAATTGTCCAAATTATTATTACTCTAATTATATTACTATTTTTTTAACCATTTTATTACTATGCAACTATTAAAATTTTAAAAACAAGTGATTGGTGTTTTTCACACTGCTGAGGGCTGGCAGGGCAGCCCTGCTCCCTGCCCTGGGCCATCCTCTCCTTCCCGTGCTGCTGGCAGCGGCCCTTGCTGGGATGGAGGAGGCCGCGGTGCAGTATCCTGCCTTTGTGTCCCACGGGCCAGGCAGGGGCAAGGGAGCTGCTGCCCTCCAGCTCTGCTCGCCCCGGGCCCTGGGATTTGGGGCGGAAGGGCTGAGCCCCGCCCTGGCACACCGCTGCTGTTGTCACTGTGTGTCACACACGGCTCACGGAGCAGGGCCCTCCGGGACAGACTCCCCAGCAAAAGCCCCTGCCCTCCTCCCAGGAGTTTGCAGTTTATTGCAGCCCCGAGATACGTGAAAAGTCTCTGTTTCGGCCTGCACGTTCGAAGAATGAGTCGGAGTTCTTCAGTTCTCGGTCTCAGAGTTGTTTATTGTATCCTGTCTATAAAAATTTTTCTCCTGTCCTGCCGAGGTCTGCTCAGCASGACAGTCAGAGGCACTCTGCCTGCCCCCGGGGCGRTGTTATCTCTTTATACTACAAACTACRTAWACAATGTTTACAATTACTTTCTAATACCTTTCACCTMTGTTAGACAGTGAGCTTCKACTCTAAACYAATCYAAAAGTGCCAACATCACAGCAGAAGATGGAGGTAGAGAAGAAAAGCTGGACACGCCCAAGTCCCTCCGTCTTGTCCCCAAAACCCCAATTCTAAAAACCCCCAAATCTACTTTTTCACTTAGTGATAGTTTTATTATTACACTACTTAAACTTCTGTGRCTTTCAGGTCCTCATACAAAGTTGGTAATTTGCTCCATGGGTCATTATCAAACCCACAGGTGTTCTGGGCTGTGTGCCAGGGTCTCTGAGCCCTCTGGACACCCAGAGGGATGTCCTGAGTTCTGACACCCTCCCCGATGGCAGCAGCCCCCACGGGGCCCGACAGCTTCCTCAGAGCGCTCTGGAGAGCCCGGCAGGGACCTTCCCGAGACCTCCGGCTGCAGCTTCCTGGGCTGTGTGCCAACACCCCCTTCCCGAGACCTCCGGCTGCAGCTTCCTGGGCAGAGCCAACCCCCGGCGGTGGGGCCGGGCTCTCCCTGCTTAACCCACATGGCACCGGGCTCCTAGCTGCTCAGGGAGTCTGGGCTTGCAGTGAGATGATCTTTAGTGTCCCTTCCAACCCAAACCATTCTAGGATTCCATGAATCTATCCCAAAAAAAGCTCTGGGGCAGCTGSCTCTGGATGCCTCTCTGAGCAGGAAAAGGGCAGGATGCTCTCAGTGCTCAGGTTGTGGGAGGAAAGGGAGAGGGACTCTCATCTTCAAATTCCCCTCYTCGGCTGCTTCATGGTGCAAACACTACTCTGCTTTGCCCCCAGGCTGGCTACCAGTTCTCAGGACAGCACAGGGAGATGGACCCACTGATCTTTGCTGTGCCCAGTCTGCTCCAGTGCTGAGCCCCAAATTGGAGGCTGGGGCTGCTGGCCTGCAGAGTGAGGCCTCGGGGTTGTGGATTCACCCTGCTCAGTTTGGGGCTGCTGGTGGCTGTTCACATCATCCCACTGCTGCCAGGGCACTGCCCACAGCTTGTTCCTGTGGCTGTGCAGGCAGGGAGCCCTGGACATGCCCTGGGCCAGCACACGTGTCCCTGTGATGGTCAGCAGGCTCTATCCCTCCCTGTGATGGTCAGCAGGCTCCATCCTGTCCCTGTGATGGTCAGCAGGCTCCATCCTGTCCCTGTGGCGGTCAGCAGGCTCCATCCCTGTCCCTGTGGTGGTCAGCAGGCTCCATCCTGTCCCTGTCCCTGTTAGAGAAACCCTTGCAGAGAGGCTGCATGAGCAAGAGGCACCAGCACTCCAGGTTCCAGAGGGTCCTGGGGGACACAGCAGAGCGTTCCCAGGCACAGTTACTGCCAAGGCGCTGCCAGAGCCTCAGGCTCCCCTGTGCCAGGTGCAGGGTATTCATCTCTCGTGGTTGGCCAGCAGGACTTGTTGCTCATTCCCTACTYTTCCCCTGTCCTCCTTCCCAGCCCTGCTGCACAATGGGATGCAGAAGAGCAGGGTCTGCTCCTGTCCTCACCCCCAGCGTGTGTTGCCCTGCATCCCGTGCCTCCTCCACCCCTCTGGCTGTGTTCTAGTAACTGTCCGGAAGCACGTTTTGCCTGGGGATTGTTTGCTTTTTCCTGCTGGGCGTGTTTTAGTTTGTGTTTACAGCCAGCAAATTCCACCCACTGCCTGCTCACTTGCTATCACAAAATCCTCCCGTGCTGGCAGGCTCTGCTCCCTGCTCCATCCCATTTCCCTAAATCCCAGCYCTCTTCCCTGCTCCTTAGGCTAATTTAAGGGATTTCACATGTGCCACCTCAGCTCCTTCATGTCTTCCAGTGATTCCCAACTCCACTGCTGGGAATTTGGGTCCCCAGTTCCTTTGCAGTGTGTGTGCAGGGAGGCACTTCCCATCGCAGGGAGGGGCTTTTCTCTGTTCTCGGTGCCAGAGGGGACAGGGCTCAGTCTTGGGACATTGGTGGCTTTTTCGTGCCTCTTCCTCCGCGCCATCCTCCTGACTGTTCTGTTCCACATGTGAGGCAGCCCGTGGCCATTCCCTGTCCTCACATCCAAACCTCAGGCTTCTCCATTTGCTTTCATGTGTGGATTGCCTGTGAGGGGAGAACCCAGAAAGGAGAGGCAGATCACCTTCTTTCCTGCTGGCTTTGAGCCTCAGCCAGTAGCAGGTCCCACCTCTGGGAGCTGCCCTGGATAGTTCTCCCTGGGCATCCCTGTGTACAATGTGTCTCTCTGGGCATCTCCCCTGTGCCAGATGTGTCCCTGGGAATCCCCTCCGTGCATCCCTGTGCAGAGCATGGCCTTGGGCTTCTCCCTCTGCATCCCTGTGCAAGGGGTGTCCCTGGGCATCCATCCTCCCTGTGCTTCCCTGCACAGGATGTGTCCTCCAGCGTTCCTGTGTGAGCCTCCCACGGCTTCTCCATCTAAGGTGTGTCCCTGGTGATCTCCATGTCCATGCCCGGGTCCCTGCCATGCAGAGTGCCCCATGCCCATCCTTGGGCCCACTCCTGTTCCCATCCTTGTTTTTCTACCCTATCCCCATTCTCATCCCTATTTCCATTTCCATTCCCATTCCCCATCCCATTCCCATCTCTATTCCCATTCCCCATTCCCCATTCCCCATTCCCCATTCCCCATTCCCCATTCCCCATTCCCCATTC
>JACDOX010000364.1:449148-489078 GCA_014549065.1 Cardinalis cardinalis
CGGACAGGCCGTGGGTGGATGGATGGATGTCCGTGGGCAGAGCGGTGGCTCCGGGCCGGCTCTGCCCGGGGCTCGGTGCCCTGCTCTCCGTGCCCGGCTCTCCGTGCCCGGCATGCAGGCCTCAGCTGTCCCGCTGTCCGCGCCGCCTGGCGCTGTCACCGCCCGTGCTGCCGGGGTGCTGAGGGTGCTCCGGGACCGCTCCCCGCGATGGGAGTGCGGCCTCAGCGAGCCGCTGGTCCCGGGCGGCTCTGCCGGTAAAGGGCAGCGCGGCGGAGTTCCCTGGGACAGGGAGCAGAATGGGGGCTGGTTGAGAACACGATGGCCAAATTTCCYTTAAACTCCTTAAAATGGCAGTGGCTGTCACCTCGGAGCTGTTGGGCTGACACAGCCTGCTGGGTGTCTGTTTTGCACWGGGAGTTGTTCTGAGGGCTTGTGGAGAGTTGGGTGCCACTTGTGTGCAGGTGGGATGAGCCCGTGACTCACCTTGTCTTGGCTGGCTTTTGAGATTGACCAGCTTTAACTTGTTTAAAGAGTTTTACTTATTCTTCTCAGGAAACAAATGGTCAGGGAAATTCAGGTGCTCTTCCCCCCTGCAATATCTGTTTGCTTGCAATTTTTTCTCGGTTTTGGTTCTGTCAGGGATTTTCCAGGCAGGCTGAAGAATTTGCAGAGCGGCAGTTTGGGTCCCCTCAGTCTCAGATACAMAGACTTTCCATTCAGAGATTCAAGTCCTGTGCGTGTCCATGACCTGCTGGCTGTGACATCCTCAGAGGGGGCCAGGACTCCTGTTTGATTTGGAGGGGGTGCAGGATCATCTCAAATAGAGTCCTGTCGTCATTACACCTTGTCTTSTTGCAGGTTGGCTTTCAGCAGGAATGGTGGTGTGGAGGAAGTGGAAGGGGGAAACCTGCCTAGAAATGTCCAACAGCTGTGTTRGCTCTCTTAGAAAACATAACTGCCATTTTTTAGGGGTTTGGGAGTTAGGTTTTTGGGCAGCTGGGAAAGGCAAGTGTCACAGTTTGGCTGCAGTAGGATCAGTGTGTGACAGCATTTTAGATAAAGAGAGGATTAATTATAACCATCATATGCAATGGACACTAAACTTCTTTCACATCACCATCCTGTTGTTCCTGTGCTGCTGAACTGGAAGTTAATGGTGTGTTGGGTTTGGGGCTTGTCAAGGTAGCCCCATCCCCCTCCTGAGGTTGGGTTTKTGTGTTACCAGGCTCCCTGGAAGGGGATCTGTGGACCATAATGCTCCCAAAGAGTGTTTCACGTGTGAGACCTCCCTTGTAGAACTGAACAGCCAATGCTTTCAAACAGCTGGTTAAATAAAAATATTTGTATTTCCTACAAAGGCTCTGGGTGCAATTAGAGGCTTGTTAATTCTCTGTGGCATTTTCTTGTGCCCTTTCTGAAAGCTGGTGTTAAGCCAGGGCTTTCTCTTGACATATTTTGGGTTTATCTAACAAGGATCCTCYTGACTTTGGGGAGAGAGGAGCTGTTCAAGCTCTAGGCAGAAGAGGAGGTGGTGAGCACCTCTGGGCTGGAGGTTCAAAGCCCAGAGCAGYGAGGGCTGTCAGGATGGCAGCTCCCCTCCCTCCCTCAGGGTGTTAGAGGGACAGTGTCCTTTGGGGTCCTGCCATCTCCAGAGGGAGTGTCTTGGAGATGGSAGGGTTGGGACCAAACCTGGCAGTGAGCATGACTGGAAGTGAGTGGGTATGGTTTGGATTTCAGGAAGCAAGCTGGAAGTAGTGCAAGCTGTTCTTGGGCTAAATGTTTGCTAATTGTTATTAACTGTGAGCCCTGTGTGGAGGAAGCTGGTTTTCCATGGGCTGTGTTGGGTGTGTGTGCTGGAGAGTGAGCCTGACTCGCACTCCTGGCTCTGAGATTACCCCTGACAGGCTGGAACAAGTGGAGAGGGAGCATTCCCTGAGGTCACCCATCCTGTGTGCAGCCCTGTCCTTCTCCTTTTCCATTCCATCCCTCCTTGTCTCTGGTTCCAGCAGGTCTTGACTCMCTACAAATGTCTGCTCAGCTGCTGTCCGTGGTTGGCATCAGCTGGGTTTGATGAGGGAGCAAATCCCCCCTCCCAAGGACACACTGTGCTAGGAAACAAACCCTAAATACAGGTAAATACCTAAATCCAGGTGTTCTGGCTGTGATTTCAGCCTGCCTGTGGAGAGGGACACRGTGGCTGAGCCTTGTTGGGTCACAGCTGGTTGCAAAGGAAGAGGTGAATATTCACTTCTCCTTTATTGCCTTTTGATGTGGTTGTTGCTGTGTCAGTCACGTGCCCTGGCGAGGATGGAGCAGGTTCCTGAGGAATCCACCTTGGTGTGCCTGAGCCAGTCCTCAGTGAACAGGGTGTTTATCAGCTTTGTTGGAAATTGTRTGCAGTTTTGTAGTCAGAAATCCTCAGAAAGTGCCCTGCTTCTTCCTCCAAGGCTCTGGGTGGGTATCATGTACATTTTTCCTCATGCATCTGGATGGCTGAGGCTGCTGTAAGGTGATACCGAATTTCCTTGTCTGACCCTCTTTGCTGGTACCTTTTAACCAAAATTTCTTGCTTTATGGAGCTCATGCTGGCATTGTGCCTGCCTGACGGGTTGGGAGGAAGGCCTGGTTTGTACARGAGAGTAAGTGCTCTGTGAAACAGGCTAAAAATGGGTATTTTTTCCCCTGTTTAGCAGGGAAGAGTTGTSATCTCTGTGGTGCTTCAGTGCTTGGAGCAGTGGAAGGATCTGCCRTGCCCCTACTGCTGTGGAACAGAGAGCAGTGCCCCAGTGCTCCCCACAGCTCTGCTCCTGTCCCGTGAGCTCCTCTGCAGCACAGAGCACGTGSCCCTGGGATGGCTCTTGAAGAGGATTCCCTGGAGATTCCTGGGTGGAGAAAAAGGAAGTGGATTGCTCYTCTCTGAAAATGAACTGCTTTGTTGTTTGGGAATGAGGATTTAATCAAAGAAAGTGGTTTTAAACAGGAGAAGAGTATCCAGAGTCACACCCAGTCCATCTCTGTGCTGCYGGGTACCATGACAGGGCCACTGTCCCTCTGTGCTGGTTCAGGCTGTGCCTGGGACTGTGCTGTCACTCTGCCATGGTGGTGACTGGCTGGCTGAGTAATTAAACAGAACCCAATTTCTATCACTTCACTGTTAATTGCATTAATGGTGAGAAGCCTARATGGGCACCTAAATGCTTTCTGTTAATGAACATTGTGACACAGCCATGCTGTGATGGGATTACAGCTGTGCTCAGCCTCCTGGAGGTTGTGTCCCTTCCCAGCTTGTCTCTTGTGCATCACATCCATGTCTTGCATGGATATGGGATTAGGGAGAGGTAATTATGACTGGACAATCTGGTGCTTAATGCTGGTGCAATTATGATGATAAACCCCCAGCACTATGTTGTACTAAATATAAAGTGTTTTGGTGTCATTTGGTGCCTTGGAGGAGCCTTGGGTTCCAGTTTGGTTTTGCATGGGACAAATGAATGAGTCAGACTTGGCTGTTCTGTCCCACTGTCCCAGTTTTTCCAGCCACTGTAAAGTTTTCCACCACAACAATTCCTCTCACAGCCACTGCTTGGGCTTCATCTACTTCACTTGGTCATGTTCTCTTTTATCTCATGCTGCTCTGTGCTTTGTGCTGATTTACTCTGGGGAAGTGAAGCCACAGTTTTTCTTTGTTCTGGCATTTTTATCCTTTTCCATCCTTTTTTATTTATGTGTAATTCTTTCCTGGTCAGTGTGTCACTGCATTTTCCTGGAGGGTTTCTGTTTGTAGCAGTTCTGTGGAGGATCAGTCCAAGGACTTTTTGCTTTTTCTTTTTCCTGACAAAGAGGATGGCTCTTAGCATTCTCCTTGTGCCCATAGCTACAGAGCTGTGTGTAAAGCTGGCCTTGGAGCACCTGCTTAGGGTGGTTTTATTGCCTGGGGGAACATATGGCAACACGGTTCCAGAGGCATGATAGCCTGGCTAAAGTTCTAAAGCTCTCTTTGTGCTGGRTTTGGAAATGGAACCTAGAATATATATGCAGGCCTGCTAGAGCCACTAAAAATCCTAAATGTCACAGTGACTGCAAAAGAGGAYGCCTCATATTTTCCATCTGGAAGTTTCCTTTTCATTTTAGTCCCTGGTGTGATATTTAAGAAATGCTTTCTTAAAATGTTCTGCCTCCAACTTGGGCAAACTCTGAGGTGCTTGTGATGGAGGTTGAGAGGATTAATGCATAACTTTGGTCTTACCTTGAGGGCTCTGAACTTCGGGTGTCATTGTAGCAAGAGCTTTCTGAAAGCTTGCAAYAGAATATCTTTTTTTAGCTGCTGAAAACTGTGTTATAAATTTGTGGAGACAGTTTGCTGCCATTCTGGTTTGTTTGGCTGTTGAGACCTCGTGTGTGTGGCAGTTCTTGTGTGTGCAGCAGCAGTGGCAGAGCCTCGGGCTTGTTCTGTGTGTTCCCTCTGAGCACCTCAGAGTGGTTTTCCCTGTGCTCCTCGTGCCTGGCACTGTGTTTCTTGTTTGCTTGTGAAGGAAGTGCCTCGGGGAGAAAAACCTCTCCTTCACGTGGCAGGAGGTGACTTAGCAGGAAGATGAAGAGAGTTCAGTCTGAATGTGGAACTGAAGCTGTGATTCCAGCTACTGTATTTGTGAGAAATCCCAACAATTTGGTAGAGATATCAAAAATAGTTCTTAGTGGAGCAGTGACAGTGTGGCAGGTGCCTTGAACGTGCTGGTTTTGTGTCTGGRTGTTGTTCCAGTTGAGCAAGAGAGACAGAGACCTTTTCATCTCTGGAGATGCTCTCAAACCATGTCYTGGGCTGATCCCACAGCAGGAGTGRGGGGATTCTGTCCCTGTGCTCAGGTGAGACCCCACCTGCAGAGCTGCCTCCAGCACAGGAGGGACCTGGAGCTGCTGGAGAGAGTCCAGAGGAGGCACCAGGATGATCCCAGGGATGGAGCAGCTCTGCTGGGAGGGTTGGGAGGGTTCAGCCTGGAAAGGAGAAGCTTTGGGGTGACCTCACTGTGGCCTTGCAGTGTCTGGAGGGAGCTTAGAGAAAAGATGGGGCAAGGTTATCTGCAAGGGCCTGGAGTGGCAGGACAAGGGGGAATGGCTTCAGACTGACTGAGAGTAGGGTTAGATTGGATATTRGGAAGAAATCCTTCCCAGCAAGGGTGAAGAGGCYCTGGCACAGGTCTGCCCRGAGAAGCTGTGGCCTCATCATCCCTAGAAGTGTCCAAGGCCAGGCTGGACAGAGCTTGGAGCAACCTGGTGTCATGGAAGGTGTCCATGGCAGGGAGTTGGAGCTGTGTGGTCTTTAAGGTCCCTTCCAGCCCAGGCAATTCTATGATTCTGTAATTCTGTCTCATCACTGGATAAGAGGGAGTTCTCTGACTCTGATCCCTGATAACCAGCTGCTGTGCTGCTGAGACATCCTGCACAAGCATTGTCTTCTCAGCTGATCAAATAAAATGTTCCAAAACATAATCCTGCTTGACCCACATAAAATGTGAAATCTATTCCAGCCTTCAGTGTGGTTTTCTGAACCTCAGTGCGTACACAAACCTCCATGGTGTATCTCTGATGGAGAGGCTGGCTGGGCTTGGAGATTATATACAGATTAGTTTTTTAATTTGTTGCTTCTGGGAGGAGTGGGAAAAGATTTCCTGTCATTTGGGGCACCTACATTTGTGTCCAGGAAATGACTGGATGTGGCACTCAGTGCTCTGATCTGGCTGACAAGGTGATGATAGGTCACAGGTTGGACTTGATGRTCTTGGAGGGCTTTTCCAACCTAAATGATTCTGTAGGACAGATTCTAAGTGGCTGCTGGACCTGTGCTGAAGGTGATTGTTGTATCTGGAAAGAAGGATGTGTTTCAGGACTGCAAACATCTGGGTGCTTGTTAGCTGAGCTCAGCAGTAGCTGAGCCCTCCCGTCATCATTAAGGCACTGCCATCTGTGCAGAGTGAAAAGAGCCTTTCTTGAAGCATGAAGGGAGAAAGCCTTAATGGAAAAAACAGGGCCATTCRTGAAAACCCTTCCATTTCAGAGTAAATCCTGCTTGCTGCTAGCTAGAGGGACTGCAGATCCCTCCAGAATGCCTCCACAGCCATTCAGATGATGAGTTACTGCTTCTGGAATGACTCATTTGAACACAAATTTATGCTGTCTATGCATTGCACCCAGGGAAGCAAATGTACATTTGGCTCAGTCCTCTCATCCCCCACGCTGAAACTTGAAGAGAAGTGGCTTGGATGGAGCCTTTCATTTCAGTTCTCTCCTGATACTTATTTCTCTGCAACTGTACCTCTGTGAAGTTCACATTTCAGAGTGTTTTCCTGAAGTCTTTCTAGGAGGGAGCTACTTTGTGGTGCTCTCACACACCTGAATTAATTCTGTTCATTTTCCAGTCAATTCCATGCTCCAGAATCCCACACATGCACATGCTTTATGTCCTGAAATTTTCACTGTAGTGCATCACCTTAAAGATGAATGAAACAAATTCATGGTGAAACTTTCAGAGCTGACTTTCACTTTAGTCACGCCCTGACATCCATGTTTCTGCATTTACAGCTGTCAGCTTTATTAATTAAATCAGCAGCAGGGTGTACAGTCTCCAGCACTCCCAGTAAAGGTTTGGAGTGGTTCTTGTGTGGGATATGGGAGTCAAAGAGGGGATGAAAGGTGACAGGGGACCTCTGGCTGTGCTGAACTTTGCAGTGGGAGGAAGCCTCATCCCTCTCTGAGCAGGCCCATGGTGTTTGTGGGACTGGGCTTCACACTGGGAACTGGAGAAAACAGGAGGAATTGACCAGAATGGAGCAATGTTGGAAAGAGCTGACTTTTCCTCCTTCCTGTCCCTTCTCTGGAAAACAAGTTGAAATGGAATTATCTCCACTGTAATAYTTATTCTAGTTTTTTGTTTTGTTTGTTTGTTTGTTTTTCCTTTATTCTCCTACTGTTGGCACTGGCCCTGAGTACTACAGGGAAGGAGTGAATAAGCAAGTATTTTCTGTGTCTTCTGGCTCTTTTATACTTGTGAATTTAAAACTGCACAGACTTTTCGAGGAAGCCCTCATTTAAAGGGATTTCTTTTCCATTCTCTTGTGTTTTTTGTTTCTAGGAAACTACTTTGCAAGTCACTTCTTTATGGGAGGTGAGAAGTTTGACACCCCTCACCCTGAGGGTTACCTTTTTGGTGAGAACATGGACTTAAACTTCCTTGGAAATAGACCAGTTCAGGCAAGTTCCTATGTTCTGTCCGTTTTACTCTTTTTTGTTTCCTGCCTGTTTTGGAAAATCTTGTGTAGGGTTTGTAGAGGAGAGTGGCACAAACATTGAGGAATGTCATTCCAGTCTGTTCAGATGCAAACTGAGTTTTCCTAAGAGGCTGAATTCACCTTGGAGGTTTATTTTCACTCAGGACAGAAGGAATTAGTGGTGGGGGAGGAAGAACAGGGACTGAGGAGCACAGAATTTGGGACTAATTCTGCCTGCCTGCCTRAACAAGTGTAAAACCTGCTGCAGAGAGGGCTGGGAAGCAGAGCCTGAACTTCCCAAGGCTCCTGGGCAGGTTTTGTGTTCAACACATGCTGTTTGCTGTGGATGAGTGGCCTCACTTTGATGTAGGGCAATGCTAAGACAGACCTTGACATTTTGTGGGTTTTATTCCCAGGTGGGCTGCTCAGAAAGTCCCTCCTTCTCTTCTCCTAGCTGGAACATAAATGTAATTTTGGGCCCATAGATGTCTGTGAGACTGTGGAAAGCTACTTGCTCAAGTGACTGRCTTGTTCTTGAAAAGGGAATAATGTTGTTTTGAGGGAAAGACAGGAATTTTATGCAAAGTGTTATGTTTTGGATTTCTCTTGCAGTACAGAACTGCTTAAAAAGAACCAAAAGGTGACAGAGTAGGAGCCATTTGGAGATATTTTCTCAGTGCTGGAGAGGAAAGGGAAGAGCTGCTTGCTTTGTTCACTGTTTTCCTAGYTGTTTCTGCAGCTTTCAAACATGGAAATAAGAACTAGAAGTCATGGTTCTAGTTTAATTAATTATTTAATTTAATTACCTGCATGTCTCATCAGAAAAGCTGTGACCATTAATTAATTCATATTTGTAATGTTTGGTGGCAGTTTGGGATCACCCTGCTTTTACAGGTGAGGGAAACTGAGGCAAGTTGGAGTTGGAACAGTTACAAGCACATTTTGCTCTCTGAGTTTCTCCTCAGGCTGTGCCATTGGTCATTTTAGAACCACACTCAGGTCACAGGATGGACAAGGAGGAATCTGGAAAGTCTTTATTTAACCAGGAAATGCAATTGGGCAACAGAATTAGGGAGGAGAGACTTGAGCTGGAGCTCTGTGGTTGTGCCAGTGCTGGGCAGGCCTGGGGGTGCTCACCCATCCCCTGTGCCACTCTGCACACAGGGCCCTCCCTGCAGGGGCTGAGCTGGCACAGTTCAGTTACCTGCATGTCTCAGCCTGGGCTTCCTTGCTGACATCCCAGCTCTGGGTTTCATCATTTCTCCAGAGAGGAGTAGGTGAGAGGCCWTTAACACCGTGGGACATTTGCCAAGTAGGTTTAAGAGAAAGAGGCTGTTGTGGAATATAGTTTGCCTATGTGAAGTTAAAGCCCTTTGGCAGCTCTGATTAATCTTCAAGGAAAAAGAAAAAAAMCACTCAAGCACTGAGCAGCAGCACTGTTTTCTGGACATGGGCCCAGTTCTTGCTTTGGAGTAAGGGAGGCTTTGCCTCATTTCTAAGGAAATGTGTTGGTGGTCCCTGGTGCCCAGCAGGCAGCTCTGCAGCTGCACAGGTTGTGATCACCACAATAAGCAGTTTCCTTTGCATTTCTCACTGGAGAGCCTGTGCCCACTAAGGAGAATTACAGTCTGAAGCATTATTGTCCCTATTTGAAGGACAATCTGTGAGAGAAGATTTCTTGACTGTAGAATAGAATGAGGCCCCCTATCCCTGTCTCTTTTCTTTTCCAGAACATTTGCCCCATTGTTTCAGAATAAAAAGAGTTTCCCCCAGTAATCCRGGGTTTCAGCCTGCTGATTAGCAGTCAGATCACTGCTTGCATGCTGCAATACACATGAAAGAGCTGCATTTCTTCTGCTCAAGCTGGAGGTGGATTCTTTAGTGGAAATAAAAGCTTGGGAGAGCAAGGCTTTCCTGACTGAGAATTCAGGGTGGRGAGAAAGGGCATTTTCATGTGGTCTTTCTTGAAGTGTGCATTTCCAGTATGAGCTGTTGCTGGGCCAGGGCAGGATTTTCACCCTGGAACACGTTTGATTTATCAGTAAATAAAATTTGTTATTGCTGTTCCTTGTGGCTGCTGTACTGAATACCCTGAAAGCTACGTGCTTCTTGATTTGGGTAAATTGCATGCTAGGTAACATGCTGCTACCTTTTATAGTGTARTAACAGAAGAATGATTTGCCTCTTTGTTGCAGTTTCCCTATATAACTCCAGCTCCACATGAGCCAGTGAAGACACTGAGGAGTTTGGTGAACATCCGCAAGGATTCTCTCCGACTTGTCAGGTACTGCCTTTACCTGAACCTTTCATTTTACTCATCCCAGGGATCTCTCAGCCACAGCCAAACTGTATTGGAAAGCTTTTGGAGAATGGCTGACATCCAGATCCTTGTTGCTAGAAGTATCCAGAGGTTTCTGTGTTCCTTTTTGAGCTTTCAAGTGGTTTATGTGCTCCTTATCCAAACAATCTGTGTTTCCAAACAGGACCAGTGATGTGTCTGTTTCTGCAGGACAGACTGGAGTGGTAAACAAAGCCATGAAATCATTAGCACGAGCGGAAGGTATTAGTCAGGTCAATAAACTTTACAGACAGATTCCTTCCTGCATTCCTGTGCAAGGAGAAGCCAGAAGGGAGCTGATTCTGGTGCGAGTCACGGGCCTGGAAGGCTGATGGGTCTTGAGTGAAACTTCCTCAGGTTTCTCCTGCTGCCAGGAAAAAGTTTGGTCCCAGTGTTAGGCATTTATTTAGATGGCTGGTATCCCATGCATGGGGGAAGGACAATCATGGGGATGGTAGCTCTCACTGCTCCACGCTGAGATCTGAACCAGCAGAGCTGGATTAAAGCACTGGCTCACACTCAGACCTGCAGCTGTCCCCTTTCCAACAGATGGCTGAGGTACAGGGCCCAGCATTCAGTGCTTTGTTTGGGTCTGAGCTCTGGGCAGATGTCCAGGCAGAGCCTTTCCCAACCATCCTGGCTGGAGTCACTCTGGATTCTGTGTCTGGGGCTGGAGCTCTGGCCAGGCTCCAGCTGCAGCTCCCAGCCAAGGTGGCTCTGAGAGCCTGGTGTAACATGAGCACTTGGAGTCATAACCAAAAACCCTCAGTTTGTTTTTATGTGAAAACAGATGTGGGTTTTTTTGTTTGTTTTGTTTTAAATGGGCAAAACCTGTGGCTTCAAAGCTGATTGAGCTTCCAAATAAGTGACCGTTGGTAAACTGCTCTGAAAGCCCTTTGGTTTTTCAGCATAAGGGAGAAGTACTTCTCTAGGAAAAAAGAGAAGGAACATAAGCCAAATGGGAAGTGGCTTTTTCCCTGGGAGAGGCCTGGCTGTGAATGGAGCAGTTGGTGTGGTTTATTACATATAGTTCTGTCATTCTGCTTTCTGTGGTCACACGTCCCATTTCCCAGAGTTGCAGCTCTGGACTATTTGGAATGCTATTTGGAATGTAGTGTCCATGTATGTTGACAGTATCTAGGTTTTCATCCCTCTRATTCCTGGTACTAGCAGTTCTTTTTCTGTCTCCTGAGCTCTCACAGGCTCTTGTGCTGCTGCTGCTGTGTCAGTGCTGACGACAACACTGCCAGCAGGACTCTATTGAATTTTGCACTGATGTAGACCCAAAATGAGGTTTTAATTGGCAGTCCCCAAGGGTACATTCTGTCTTGTGCTCTTCTGCTCTTCTGGCCCAGAGGCTTTGTCTTCCTCCCTCTGTGCACGTAAAGGACACTTTGTGCCCTCTCCAGCCTGGCTTATTCACARCCAGTGGTTGAGGTTTGCACGTTCTTTCCAGAGCTGGTCAATTTACCACATCCTCCACCAAATACAGTGATACTGAGCCAAGTGTCCAGGTGTAAAGTTCTAAGTGTGTGTTCTGATGGTAACATCCCCCATAAGCTTTCTGTTTTTCATAGAATGCCAGACTGGTTTGGGTTGGAAGGGACCTTGTTCCACCCCCTGCCATGGGCAGAGACACCTTCCACTGTCCCAGGCTGCTTCATGCCCTGTCCAACCTGGCCTTGGACACTGCCAGGGATCCAGGGGCAGCCACAGCTTCTCTGGGCACCCTGTGCCTCACTACCCTCACAGGGAAGAATTTCTTCTCAACATCCCACCTAACCCTGCCCTCTGGCAGTGAGAAGCCATTGCCCCTTGTCCTGTTAGTCCAGGCCCTTGYTGAAAGTCCCTCTCCAGCTCTCCTGGAGCCCCTTTAGGCACTGGAAGGGCTCTGAGGTCTCCCTGGAACCTTCTCTTCTCCAGACTGAACAACTCCCCAGCTTGTCCTCACAGGAGAGGTTCCATGGAGGAATATAGGGAAAATGTCTACTCTGGCCTTCTTGCCAAGCTCTGACCAGACAAAATTCTGAGCTTTGCCAGATCCTGARTTTTTACAGGATAAACAATAAACCTGTGGATATTGGTGTTGAAGTTCTGAGTCTTCAATATCATGTGTGAGTGTTTGATCTCTGGCAGGAGGAGACTGTGAACCTCAGAGCAGGGTAGCAGGAATTTTGCTGTAAACCACTAACAGAGAAAGGCTTCCTTCTGTTTTTCCTGTGCCCCACATTTGGCCTTGGATTGGAAGCTTTGTTTTGGAGCTCCAGTACCTGTTGTGCTGCCACTGGCTGTTCCTTCTTCTCCTGAAGGCACTTCCAGCTGCAGGAGGAAGACCAGCTCAGGACACAATATTTGCTGTTGCACCCATGGGCAGCTTCTCTGCTTCAGCTTCTGGGCTTTGGACAGCATCATGCAACRACAGCATTGAAGGAATCAGCAGCTGTGGTCATTTGGGAGTGTGTCTGAAGCATCAGGAGTATCRTGGAGAATAGTCATGGAGTGTTTTGGATAAGGGCCAGAGAGAGGTGGATGGTGGGGGCTGAGGGGAGACAGGTGAGTTGCAGGGAGGGAGAGAAAGGAATTCA
Organism: Cardinalis cardinalis; assembly: GCA_014549065.1. NCBI lineage: Eukaryota > Metazoa > Chordata > Aves > Passeriformes > Cardinalidae > Cardinalis > Cardinalis cardinalis. Next base: position 461,334 of record JACDOX010000364.1, read on the forward strand.
CTTCCTTCTGCAGCACGGGGGGCTGACCTTGGTCCTTGGATCTGTTCATCCTGTGCTGGAGGGGATGAGGGGCTGGGACTGCCTGCTCTGCAGCCTGCATGGTGTTAAACTGGGCAGATTTTGCAAAAACCCCAAATAGGAGAACCCCTGTGTTTGGTGATGCTCTTCCCTGTGCAAGTCAGTGCTGAGGTGTCAGCAGAGGTGACAGAGGTGTCACTAATTCTGCTCTCATTTATTGCCTGGGTAAGTGCAGATCTCACTTAGTCAAGGGATACTTAACATTTATCCTGCATGTCTGCTGTGTTGGTCAGACTTTTGAATCTCCTGAGAGGATGAAATTTGGTTCAGCTCAACCTAGTTCTGTAAAACTGTCATGGCTGCTGTTAATTATATTTTTATCTTTTAATTCTTTAACAGACAATAAAAAGCTCCAGCCTTTCCATTGTTTTATCCAGGAGTGATGTCAGACCAGGTGGCCTCAGCTCCCTTGGTCATCCTGCTTTGCCTTTTGCATCAAAATGTTGGATCAGCTATTTGTTCTCAAAGGTGGTCAGTCTCTTTCCTCTGTACCTGTGATTGTGAAGGCTCTGATGCACCTCTGTGCATGACCCAAAGGCACACTCAGCAAAGTCACTGGTTCCCAAATCTGTGCATGCATCTGTGACCACCCCACATGGACACGGTCTGCAGGGCTTGGCTAAATGGGCACTGTAAAATTCAAATGCAGGTGGAGACAGACAAGCTCTTGAGGCACCTGAACCACYTCCTTGTCTGCCACGTCCCCTTCGAGGAAAGAGAAATGCAAAATGTGTGATTTTTGTTTTGTTACTTCCCTGATGTCACATCCCACCATTCCTGCACCTTAAGGTGGCACATGAGGTGTCTCTGCCTCACGAAGTATGCACCATAGTAGGCTTTGCCTGTTCCTTGGGCCAGCTACCATCTGTGCAGTCTTTTCTCACCTGAACTCCTTGCTCTGGGACAGATCATAGAATCCCAGACTGGTTTGGATTGGAAGGGACCTCAAAGCTCATYTCCTTGYACCCCCTGCCATAGCAGGGATACCTCCCACTRTCCCAGGCTGCTCCAAGCCCTGTCCAACCTGGCCTTGGACACTGCCAGGGATCCAGGGGCAGCCCCAGCTGCTCTGGGCACCCTGTGCCAGGGCTCAGCACCCTCACTGGGGAGAATTTCTTCCTCATGTCCCATCTAACCCTGCCCTCTGTCAGTGTGAAGCCRTTCCCCCTTGCCTTATCGCTCCAGGCCCTTGCAAATATTCTCTCTGCATCCTTCTGTACTGTTCAGGTACTGGGAGGTTGTGAATGATTTTCTGTGCCTYCAGCAGCAGGGATGTGACAGCAGGAGGGCACAGCCTTGCTGTGACTGTCACCTTTTAGGCACTTGTACCTTGCCCTCTGCTCAGTGGGGCTGTTCCAGGCAGGCAAGGCTCAGCCTCTCCTCCCTGCATCCTTCACAAACCTTCCCTCCAGGCACTGCAGTGGCCCCTCAGTGGTTACCCAGGGCAACAGATCTAGTCTAGCTTTAACCCCTTATCTSCTTGGAAGGATGGAAGCACGTTCTGAGTGCTAGCAGAGAGCTGCAGGGTGAGGCTGGGAGCAGGAGGGTGATCTGGGGTGCTTTTTGKGGCTTCCCTGAGAAGACAGAGCAGGCAGTGGTTGTGCCAAGGACSTGTTTGTGTGTGAGCAGCCCCGCACCCAGGTGTCCCCATTGTTTCTTGGTACTGTCACAGGTGTCTGAGTCTGTGCTGGAGCTCTCACATGTGCTGAGCATCTCTATTTAATACCTACCTGTGCATGAGGTGAGGCTGAAGGAGCCTCTSCCTGCAGGAGGTGCTGGTTCTCCCACCCTGCTGCTTCTGGAAGAAGTGACAAGTCTGTCATAGCCTGGATCCTTCACTGAACCTCAGATCCACAGAGTGCAGCACAGCAGGAGGTGACTTRTGCTGCTGCTCTCTTGGGCACACACAACATTTGTGAGTGGATTGCTGCCATCTGTGTTCTTGGGTCAGCCCAGCACAAAATGTTGATGGTTCCTGTGTTCTTTAGGCAAATCTGCCCTTCTGCCCAGTGTTTCTTCCTTGTAGCCTTCAAGTGCCATAATTTTCACTTTGAGTGCAACTACCTTGTGTGAAAATACCATCTTGCTCTGTACTGTATATTGTGCCCAGGTTTCTGCAGATGTTAACGCTCCAGTTCTTGGGATTTGGGTTTTTTTTATGCTGGCATGTTGGGTGTTTTTATCCTGATTTGCTGCCCTGACCTAGGTGAACCTCTGGCAAAAGCCTCTCCAAGCCCTTCAGACAGGAATGTGGGTGTGTGCCATTAGTTGGGGTTACATTAGTACAAGTACATGTGTTGGGTGTTTGATGATACTGCTCTTAAATTTTATTTTGCACCTTCTGTATTAAATTACTGAAACTGAACATTTCATTCTTGTTCAGTGTGGTGTTATAATTCAAGCTGGAACCCTCTTAATTAGGCAGCAGTTGTTATGTGTCAGTGAACTTGGTAAATAAGGATTCCCTTGACAATTTTAGATTGAATTGTAGAGGTATGTCTGACCCATTTCTGGGTATTTTTGACAGTACAGGGCTGTGTAGTGAGGGGAGAGGCTGATACTGTGAAGACAGAGAGGATGCCAAGCTTTTCCTGAATAGTTCAGCTGTTTGGCTGTGACCCAGCCATGATAGCAATTAAGGTATTGCTGATGAACAAGTGAGGCTGGAGCTAGGTGACAAGTCAGTGCTGTTACACCTCTCAAAGGCAGCCTTGCTGCCCTCACCATTCCCACACAGTGCCTGAGCTCACAGTGGTACCTGTGGCCAAGGGCTTTGAATTTATGGAGAATCTGCTGCTGCTGCCCTGCCAGTGAATCACATCCATTTCTCTGTCACTTTGTTCTCTGAGGCAGGGAGAGCTTGGTCAGCTCAGGAGGAGAGGACACTGAGGGCAGAGCTCAGGGGGGCTGCAGCTCCTCTTGAGGGGCAGCTCTGATCTCTGCTCCCTGTGWCAGGGACAGGGAATGGCTGGAGCTGGGCAGGGCAGGGTCAGGCTGGATTTTGGGAAAGGTTCTTCCCCCAGAGGGTGCTGGCCCTGCCCAGGCTCCCCAGGGAATGGGCACAGCCCCGAGGCTGCCAGAGCTCCAGGAGAGCTTGGACAGTGCTCAGGCACAGGGTGGGATTGTTGGGGGGTCTGTGCAGGGCCAGGGGTGGGACTGGATGATCCCTGGGGGTGCCTTCCCTCTCAGGATATTCCATCATTCTGTAATTTTCTTGTGGTGTGGTGTGTTGACTGTTTGTTCCAAGATCTGCTGRTTTCTCTGGCCACTCCTGGCACTCTCTGTAAATCCCCCTGGCCYATGACCATAGCTCACTGCCCCAGAGATGCCTCAGACCTCTTCTTCAATGGATTTGTGCTTCTTCCTGCAGAAGGGCAAAGGAGTAACCCTGGCAGTGGTGATCACACAGTAGGATCCAGCTATGCAGGAGCCCATAGCCAAATTAGGCTTTTACATTAATTGAAATAACTTCTAAGCTCATTCTGTTGGTTATCATGTGTCTGTTTGCAGTTGGATGTGTTAATTTTTGTTCATACAATAAATGCATGTGAGCTCCAGTCCCTCACAGCACCAGAGGTTTGGTTGATCATTTGTGCATTTAAAGGTGTTTGAAGTTCTTATATCTGGATGTTTTCTGAGCTAAGTATCATCTTCTGTGTGATACTGGAGGTACCTTTTGTTGAGCTTCAGGAGTTCTTTGTGTTACAGAAACCTTTCCTGTCTCTCACCATTTCATTGCAGAGTTAAAAGAATTACACTGTACATTTCTCAAGTCCATGTAGGATTTCTTTAGCCCAAATACTGAGCCTAATGTGAAGATTTAAAAGGAAGGAAAATTTTCCTTCTCCTCAGCATTTGACATTCAGGATCTCCCTTTCTTGTCTCATTCCTTGTCCTGGCACTGTAGGGCTGGGTGAGATCCCTCAACACCATCATTACTTCACTTCAATAACTTCAGTCACATCTTGGAAGAACCTTCCTCAGGGGAAAGAATGGAAATCTGGGAAGCCCAAGGTGGAAGCCCAGGCTGCTTTGCCTGCCTGGAACACCAAGGCTGGAGTACTCTTGTCTCTGTTTCCAGAGTGATCTTGTTGATATCTCATAAAGATGTGTTCTAATCCTGTGGCATTGCCTTTCAGGTATAAGGATGATGTTGACAGCCCTACTGAGGAGAATGGGAAGCAGAAGGTGCTGTACAGCCTGGAGTTCACCTTTGATGCAGATGCCCGTGTTGCCATCACAATCTACTGCCAGGCTACAGAGGAGTTTGTTGGTGGCATGGCCGTGTAAGTCCTGGGCTGGTGGGCACAGGAGGGGCACAGGAGATGGGATGATGAGCTCTCAAACATCTCATTAATCACCCCTGAGGCAGGGCTGCCACGTGTGGTAGAGTGGGAAATTTCTCTTTTTTTCTGATGACTTTGAATATTACTTTCAATTCCCTCGCATAGCCAATATCTTCTCTTGTTCCCKTTTTGGTTTAGGTATAGGGAAACCATTCTGTGTGCAGCAAAGGAGAGGAACTCACAGCTGTATGTTTTGTCAGGGAASTGTTCTGTCAAATTAAAAAACCAACCACCCTTCCTTTCAAATACTGCCTATTTTTTTCCCCCAGATCACCCAGTTCACTGCTTTTCTGTGTTCCCTGTGACAGGAGCATCTGGGCCACCAAAGAAAAGTTCAGTCTGACATTAACAGAGGGAGTCTGTGGCATTGAGGCCCACCCAAAGCCCATTTTGGGATAAATGCCCAGCTCAGCACTGGCTGTTGGGAGATGGGAGAGGATTTACTTCCTGCAGCCCTGTCTGTGTGTGTTTCCTGCCATGTACACATTAGTCTGTGGTTAGCTGTGGAAAGAATGACCAAAATGTCATCTGTGGAAACCTTCTCATATCCTGATAGTACATCCCTCCAGAAYTGAAAATCTTTTTATCTAAATCAGCACATTTAAACCATTCCAGTCAACACTGTATCCCACAAGACTATGAAAAATTTCCTCTCTATATTCAGAGCAAAGGTAGCTGGAATGTGCTCTGCCTGTGTGAGCTGGGTACATGTGAGCTGCTGCTATGGTATGGTGCACTTCCAATGGCCATGGGACAAAGAACTCCTTTGGCTCCAGGGGTGAAGGAAGATTCAGGCTGCAGAAGCTCTTGGCTTCGTCTAGTAGAGGCTTTTGGCTGACCAGAGGCTCCTGGACATAGTGCTGATGGCTTCTGCAGTGATGCTCTAGAGCTGGGGCTGAACTTTGCCTTGGTTGGAGGGACCTGCAGAGGCTTCAGCAGGGAGAAATATCTATGGCAAACCATAACAGGGCTTGTTTGTTTTATGCAAAGTATAAACATCCCACTAACGATCAATGAATAGTGTATTTTTAGGAATCCAATCCAGATATGCATTCCTTCAAACTCGAGGATACCCTGATCCAGAATTTTTGTTCAGGCCTCTTTCCCTTCTTCTCTTGAAGCCTATGGCTGCCTTTATTTTGGGGAGGTAATAAATGAGCTCCTTTTTAAAGTGCTTGAAAATTATCTCTCAACAAACTGAATACACTTTCTGTTTAGATCCAGCTTTTCCAGAGCAGAGCTGAATGCAGCTTTAGAAATCCTGATGAAGTTTCCATGTTCTGTCTCTTAGGTCCTTAGGTTTCCTGTGAAATTAGTGCTAGTGAAGGTGTTGGAATGGCAGCCTTGGAGATTGAAGTCCTCTTTCCCTACCACAGGTACAACGTGGAGAGGTGGCCAGTGTCCCTGGTGCTGCCCTGCAGTGTTCCTTGGGTTTTGACCTCAGAAGGAAACCATCCATGGGCTGATGGGGAGAGCTGAGGGCCTCTATGGCCAGGGTGGATGTATTTACATTGCTAGACTTAAGCCATGGCTTAAATCTGTAAGGCTTGGTTTAAATCATTGATTTTAATCTTGTTTTCCCCTGTTGGTTTACCCTGAAGGAGAATTTCATTGTCACTAATCAGTAGCAATGAAACATCTGCATCTACAGCACAGTGAGCTTCATGTCAAACCTCGTGCTGTATTTTTATGCCACAGTTTGTATATCCATATAGTTTAAAATCTATTTTTCAGACTCTCACTTTTGCATTTTATGCCAAAATGGCAATAACCCAAAGTTATTCTAAAAAGAAACATTTTAATTTATTTTTTTTAGCCCATGTCTTGAACCAGGCTGTGTTGGGCTGGAATTGTACCTGAGTGACCCAAGAGCAGCAGTGTTTGTTCTTGTTGGTTAAACTGCTCATGTTGGACTCTTAAGAGACTCTCTTGTCAAGTTGTGCCTTGTAGAATAATTGCTTAATAGAATTGTTTTAGTTACCAAATATAACCACACAGAGAGTGTTTTCAGTCCTCTGTAACTTACAGTAGCTCTCCTCTTGGCTGGTTGGTTGGAGGAAGAAAACACAGGTTTTGGTTCACTTAAGAACAATTTTTTCTGAAATTTAGTACCAGTCACTGAGCCACTGACTGTCACCAGTGCTGTTATCTGTCCTTTARAACTTGTGCAGCAAACATGAACTACTCAATGGCTTTTAAATTAAATTTGAACAATTCCTAAGTAGAGTTTCTGAACATGAACAGAGCTGTTGACTTCCAAGAATTTTTTTAAATGTAAATTATTTTAATCCACCCTGTCCATGGTTCAGTGTGAGAGGGATCTCTGTTAGATGGCAGAGCTGAAGCTGTGTTCCTGAACCCTCTGCATGAAACCAGGATCAGCAGTGATTTCCCCACTAATGAAAAATTAGCCAGTGGTTCTGTGCTGTCCTGCTGGGCTGGCAGCAGTCCCTGGTGCACTGAACCTTCTAAAAGGTCAAAGCACCCACATTCAGCTCTTTCTTCCACTTCTGGCCTTTCATTTAATAAATCACACTTCCATTCTCCATAATACAGGAATGATGAACTGCCTGTGTCTGCTCTGGGCTGCTAGAACAATGAATGTTATGTAAATGTGGGTGCAAGGGCTGCACCAGGAGCCAGGGAACTTTTTGGAAGGCATGATCCTGATTTCGTGCAGATGTGTAGGGGGGAAGTCAGATACAAATATAGACTTTATAGGCTGCTTTAATTCAACCCAGGCTATTTTTTCATGTGGAAGTGGCTCCTGAAGCACGTCTTGGGGCCAGTGCAGCTGCCCAAGTAGGCATCTCTGCTTCTCTGGATTTGCTGGCTGCTAGTAAAAACCTTTTGAAGCTCTGATTTCAGCTTTGCAAAGCAGTTCTGTAAGGGCAATGCTGTAATTACTTTGATTTATTCTTTTCAAATTCTAGTGGAAAAAAAAAAATCTGGGCTGCATTCTTAGAGYTCTGAGTGGAGCAGTGCATTTCAGTGCACTAACAGGAATGCAGCTTTCCCTGCCTGGGCTGGTGGATTTTCCTTTTCCTCAATCTCTTTTGGTGCTAACAGCTGCATTCATGGAACAAGCATGTGCAAAAGCTGTCCTGTGTATAAATTCAACACTTCTTCTATTGCACTTGATTGGGATGGAGATGCTCTTTAAAACAAAACACCTTTTTTTTTTTCCACTCTCCTAAATCAATGCTGAATCTTAAAATGGGAGAAACTTTCTGGCCCCCTGTGAAAAGCAGGAATTTTCTCCCAGCTCTCAGCCTGCAGCATGGCTCCTTAGAAGTGCTAAACAAGTTATTCCTGCTTCCCTGCTGGAACAGCCACTGATCCTGATAGTATCAGCACTCCTGCAAAACTCCTGCCAGCAACGTGGTTGTGGTCATGCACTTTGGGGTGAGAGCAGGGAGGGGAGGGGAGGGAAGGGAAGGTGGCTCTCCCTGARCAGTGGCTCTGCTTGTTGTGGAGCCTCTGCTCACCTGAGAGCCACAGCACTGTGTCTGGGGCCTGGCTTTGGGATTAGCTGGTTTCCATGACCAAGGGGAAGCCTTTCTSCAAGCCAAGGAGCTTCCTCCTGGAGTTATTTGGGCTCATTTCAAAGCTGGTGGCTTTGTCAGTCCTGTCCTGACCTGTCTCAAAGTAAGTTCAGTAGACTTTCCCAGGTAATTGTGCTGGGAGATACACTCAGCTGCAGTATTTCCTAGCCATGGGAGCACATAGCTGCCAACAGCTGCCTGCCTCTTGTCCTGAGCTGTTGAACTCACAGGGAGCTGTGTCATCACTTTKGTGGGACCACAGATGACCAGCAAGATCTGGTGAAGGTGGTTGTGTTGGTGATTGTAAAGGTGTGTTCACCTCTGCAGCCCCATGCCCAGGGGAAGGTGCCTTGCACTTTCTGGTGCTAGAGTGCAGATATGTGTAGAGGCCTTTTGGATGAAACAGAAATTAGTTTAAATCTGGAGAGGACTGCTCCTCTCACCTTTGAAATGCCTTTTGCTTGGTTACTTTGTGATGAGATCGGTTTTCAGAGGATGAGCTAGTGCATCACCCCAAGCATAACAGATCTACCAGTGTCCAAGTCTCTTTAGTGGCAAGGAATTAGCACTGACCTGCCTCTGAACAGCTCAAGACCCCCCCTCAGTATCTTCAATTTTATTTCTTTTTCTGGCTGTGTCTATTTTCTCTAGTTTTGGAAATCAGGAGAAACATGGAGGTGTGTGAGCTGTGCCTCAACTGCTCACTAGTGGTTGCCCACTAGTAATAATGTAATTTCCCTCCAGATAAAGAAGAGGATACTCTGCATTGCATTTCCATTGTGGGGCTGGCAGCAGCTCACAGAGAATAGTTCAAAGACTCCCAGTTGTAGCCTGCCTTCTCCTGCAGTAACTGGTTCATGTGTTTGTACMTTAGATACCCTGGTTTGGGAGACAAGTGTGTTTTTGGAGCAGSCTGCAGGGATATTTGTATTCTCTTTTTATGAGTGCAGCCCTGCCTTGTGTGGCAGAATCCTGGATGTGCACACCATTAGCCTGCTCCTGGCAGGGCCCCTGGGACTGTTCCAGCTGTAGGTGTCCTGCTGACTAGCAGGAAGGATTGTGCAGTTCAAACATGACAGCAGTGGTTCTTTCCTCAGGGAAAGAAGTCAAACCAAGCCTGGGGCTGGAAGCACTTAAGAGAGCCAGTTCTGAAGGCTTGAGCAATCCAGGCAGATCAGGAGCTCATGATAAATATGACGTGAGAGCTTGGAGCCTTGCAGCCCATTCTTATGAAAAAGATCTTCCTTTTTGGACACAAAAGATTCTCTCCCATATCCCAGTGCTGTTGCCAAGTTCTATTTTCTCAATATAAAGAGAAAACAGAATGAAAATAGGTCAGTCTAGCTCTGCAATCCTTGCCCTTTCCGGGGCTGTGCTGTTTGTGTTGCTGATGTGCAAATGGATTTATTGAAAAAATAAACCCCRTTTCCTTGTTTGTTTTGCAATGCCCACTACACTCATCCCAAACCTCCTCCCACAGTTTCCTGAGCTGATGGGGGACATGACCCTGCAATGATTGCCTGCTCTGCCTGGTGTGGAAGTTGGAAGAGTTGGGTCCCAAAATGAAATCCAMATCAGCACACGGCTGTTTTCATTCAAGCTTGCGTAGGAGACAGAGGCACTCAGAAATCCCTTTGGWTATTTAATAGCCTCTGTCTGCTCAGGGCCTTTGAAAGGTGCTCTTGCTGCTTTTGGCTGTGGTGATTAATATGAATTCTTTGTGCAGAGGTTTCTTCTGTGTGAAGAAATCAGAGGCGAGTGCTGGGTTTTGCTAGGAACAAGCATTTGTGGCTTTGATCCAGGCACACACCAGTCCCCAAGGGAACACTGGAGTGTGCAGAGTTCACAGGCTGCAGAGCCAAATTCTATAGATTGCAGCAAGCAGACAAGCCCTCTGTCTGTCTTAAGAGTTGTGGCCTTTGTGCCTCTGTGTGTTGCTGTTGTGTGAGCTCTGAAGCCTGGCTGGAGCTGGGAGGGTGGTGCTCYCAGCAGCTGCAGACAGAGCTCTGCAGGGGCTGGGGAGGGATGTGGGCACTGGGGTTTCAGCTGCGTGGGGAGGGGGTCTTGCCTGGCTTGGAGTGGAACTCAGTGGTTTGAGTGGAAACTCAGTCCTGAAGGAAGCAGGAGGGGAGGAGAAGAGTCTCAGAGATTGCAAGGGCAATGCCTTAGCACCTGGTTAACCTCCAGGCTCCTTGTGGGARCCTCTGTGGGGTGGATCTTGTCTAATTCTGTACTTTGGTAGTGTTTCTATTATCAGTAAAAGTCACTTAGAGTTGAAACTTTTGTTCAGCTTCCCTCTTCCCCAGAAGCTGACCTGTGGGATCCTGCCTCAAAATGAAAGGGAAATGAGCAGGTGGGAGAGAGAGGAGCAGAGGTGCTTGTTCCACATCACCTCCTGTCCCCTTTGAGCAGCAGCAGAGCTTGACTGACTCCTTCCTCATCCCCTGTAAGAGGACATGGAGCCTGCCAGGCAGTCACAGCCTGTGGCAGTGGCAGAATTGTTTCCTGAGTACCCTCTGAGGCTCTCCTGGTCCTTGGTTCACTACAGATTGCCATGAAACAAGTTTAGCTGCTGCTAAAGAAAGAGAGCTCTTGTTTTGTCTACAGGCTCTTCAAAGCACAGATTCTCTCAGTCATTTCTAATCAAAAGTCTTCCCTAGCGGCAGCATTGCTCCATGCATCCTGCTTTTCCTGAGGAATGGGGTCTGGACAGTGTTCTGGGTAAGTCAGGCAGCCTGGCAAGGATCCTTGTGTGGCACTTCTCAGTCAGGAGTCCCATTGGGAGCAGGAACAGGAGCTGCCCTTTGACTGCCCAGGACAGCCCCAGTGCCAGGCACAGCTGAGAGGGAACACAGCAGTGGAGACATCTGCAGGAGCTGGGACTGGTGCCCTGCTGAGAACTTCCCCAGGCACAGACCAGGGATGAGGGAAGGGGGAAGCACCCCAGTGAGCAGGTAGGAACAGAAGTTTAATTCTGCTTAGTCAAACTCTGTGTGGCACTTCTGTCTAGGGAGCTGCTTAGGGTCTGCAGGTGCCACAGACTGAGTTTCTCCATACAGGCAGTGAGTGTTTCTCAGCTGACAGAGAAAGAATGAGACTGGGGAATAATTTTAGTTTGTTCCAGTTCTCTCAGAAATCACTGGGATATAGTCACAGGCCTTTCATCTGCTGGTTCTCTGATACACAGCTGGCTTTAGAGGGCCTGACATGAGGGAAGAAGGAGTCAATGCAGAGTGTAGTTTGCTTTTGTGAGTAAAGCTGTGTCACAGAGCTCACAGGAGGGGGTGAGCTGCATGAACCCTGAGGTCAGAGCTGGGGGGCTGCTGCTGCAGCCAGCAGTGGGGTGCCTTGGGCTGCTTGTGATTCTCGTGCTGTCAGGGGTACCTGAGCAAACAAAGAGGTTTAAAATAATGTGAGCAAGGATTTCTGTGTGCTCCTGACCTTATAGGACAGACCCCCCTCACTTCTCCACTGTCCTGAGCTGCCAGTGGTCACAAGTKGGTTTTGTCCTCCTCTGGATGGAGGCCTGGCCCAGTCTGAGCAACAGCAGCCCAAACATTCAGCTTCCATACTTCCTGCAGAGAGAGGCAGCGTGTTGCTTCTCTGCTGTCCTTTGTTCTTTGATGATACATGTTCTTTTTTTCTGTAACACTTCTGCACAGCTCTACAGAGCTTCCCTGCTGTTGGTTGCTGTGAGCCCCCAGCAGCCCAGGCAGAGAATAGCTGACTGAATACAGCAGGTGCCAACCAGAGGGGCAGGGRATGGGTAGAACCCCCTTAGACCCTGATGTGCAGGATATCTGCTTTGAAACAGCTTGTCTAGTTTCCCTCCTGTGTAGCACAGGGAGTGTTTTCTTGTGCAGAGAGCCTTTGCATCCCATTGGAACCATTGGATGATCCATTTCTGTGGGGCAGTCAGGGGCCATCAGACTGGCAGGGAATTCACCAGCCCACTGGCTGGAGGTGCTCAGAGTTATCTGGGTGTTCAGATCCAAGTCTGACGTGTTTTGGCAGTGRGAGCCAGGCACTCACACAGTGTGAGGCATAAAGCTCACTTGGGGAAGCCTCCTTAATAATTTTGTCCTACTCCTCAGCTCAGAAAATCTCTGTGCCTGGTTTATTTCTTTTCCCAGGGATGGTGAGAGCAGCAAGTCAATGTGAGTATTATTCTGCCCTGTCCTCTTGGAAGAGTGTTATTTATTTTTCTGTTGCAGCCTAGTTTGGGTTTCTGATGCTGTAGATGCAGGTCCTCCAGCATTCCTGGCACTCAGCAGCATCATGTTTACACCCCTTTCCCACCTCCACTCTCTCCTCTGCACTTTATTTCCAGTAAGTTCCTGACTTGCTGTCACCTTAGATAAGTCACTCTTCCATCTCCTGCTTTCCCAGCTGTGGAGGGAGAATTGTGCCTCTCTGCAGAGCTGGGAAGCTTTGAGAGTACCACAAAAGGAGCTAGATACAGGCTTGCTCTATTCATTGKGCTTGACAACTCAGTAAATAAAACTTCACTCAATTGCTCGCTCTGTAATTCACGTATAAAAGACCTGTCACTCTGATCTCCCCCACACCATGCTTGAAATGCAAAGGATGGAGTGAGACCTTCTAGTGAGGCAGCACAATTTCAGCTCAGTACAGAATGGGCTCTGAGGGTATTGTCATAAMTAACTTAATGCACCTGCCTTGGCAGGAAGAGCAGAGTGCCCATGGGGAAMCTGCCCTTTGTCACGACCTTCCAGTATTTAACATGGATCTTGTGACACTTGACCTTCTGGATCCTCAGAGGATGGAGGAACTGTTGGAGCTTTCCAGAGAAAGGCAGAGGATTTTCTTGTGGGGCTGGAGCGTGTCTTGTCACTGTGCTAAGGGAGGATGTTGCTGCAGTGTCTCTTGGGCAGGGGATCTCTCACCTTCTCTCCAGTTTGTCAGTGTGCTCTGAGCACACAGTTGGTCATTTGACAAGAAAGGCTTTGGTGGTAAAGGCAGCTTCAGCTGTTCCCACCCTGCTTTGGGSTTCACTGCCTCCTCTCCTGTGCCAGAACGGGGAGAGGCTGTGCACATCCAGCTCAAGACATCACCCTCCAGAAAGGGGGAGTGGGCAGGGAAATGTCTCCTGGGGAGGACAGCACCAGGTGGGCTCAGGGTGCAGAAGATGGTGGATGGCAGCTGTGGTCCCATTCCAGATGTTCATCCCAGCCTGGCAGTGCTGGTGTTTCAGTGACAAGCTTTGAGACAGTGGAAGAATTGTGATGGCTGGGGTGGAGGATGGTTGGTGTCTCTCAGGTGCTGTTGGTAGCCCTGCATCACCCCTGGGGAAGCACAGGAGGGATTGAGGAGTGGGTTGGAAGGCTTAGCAGGATGGTGGAAGCCAAGCAGCATTTCCCACTGTGGAGCTGTCCCATGGAGGCACGGGAGAGCTTTCAGCACCATGCTGGGTTGTCTGTTCCCAGTGTTAGGTCATAGTTCCTTCTTCCTGGGTTTCCTGCAGAAATCAGGACTGTGCTGGGCTTAGATCCAGCTTAAAGCTAGGCCAGGGATTTAGGGAGCAGGCCTTTGCCAAGCTGCTGCCCCCCCTGTACTCAGCACCCAGGCAGGTCAGTATGGACACGATCAGACCTTGCCTGTCTGCGCTGCTTTCTCTTTCCYGTGCTCACCTTCTTGCTTTGACCTTTCCCTCCCCTCTTTGTGTCCCCACTGAATGGCTGCCAGCCCCTGCCAGCTCTGCCCTTAGAGCTGCCACTTGTGATTCCTGAGAGGCCGACGGGCGGGAGAGAGCAAGAGCCGGGCAGGGAGCGGTCCTTGGTCACACTGAGTTTTCTTTTCCCCTTCCCTCAGATACAGCACAAAGAATCCCTCTCTGCAGTCTGAGACAGTTCACTACAAGAGAGGGGTAAGCCAGCAATTCTCCCTGCCTTCCTTCAAGATTGATTTCTCAGAGTGGAAGGATGATGAGGTAAGTGTCTTCTCAGTGTCCCCTCTTTCCACACCCTGTTGTCCCCAAAGCACTGGTCTCTGTTCAGTGCTATCCCCCACTGTGGCTGGGGGACACTTTCTCTCAGCTCCTCCAGTGTGTTTTGTGGGTACTGCCCTGGGAGGAGCAGTATGGGAGCTTGGCAGGCAGATCAGGCCAACTGGGAGGAAATCCAGAGAAGTAACTTTTGATATCACTGATCAGCTGATTTAGGAAGGAGGCTGCAGAGATTGCCACTGGARCTTTTCCTGGAAAACCTGCTTTCCTTGGCCTTCCTCTCCCTGCCAGCCAGAGAGCTTGTAGGAACAAATGGCTGTCATGATCTCTGTTTTTGTGGGTTTTAGTTGTAAGATTTTGGGGTTTTTTGGGCGATCCTCTAGAACAGTGGTGTCCAAAGTGAGGTGCAGGCAATAAAATTCATTGGGGTATGGCAAGGACTTCAGAACTATGTGTATATAGCCCACAAATGATAAGCACACATATCTTGGGAATGTGTGCTCAAAACACATTACTGATGGGATGAATTTTCAGAATAGTGTGGAGACCACTGCTYTGGAAGAGTTCTGTTCAGTTAAAGGGCCACATCCTGCACTATTGTCTGTAKCAGTACAGTGTTGTGAAGGGATATTCTCCTTCTGGGGCAGATTTACACTGGTGCGTCAATGCTGAATAAGGGAATGTTTTCCTCTTCTTAATTTAACCCATAACTGCAAACAGACCAGGGCTTGGTTTTAATTAAGGTTTGTGGCTTTTCTGCATAGCAAGAYTTGTGAAGTCCTGTTAATTTTGGTATCTTTGGTGTCTGCAAAATTCCAACATGGGCAGGAAGCCTCTCATTTCTGACCCTTAAAACTTTCACCCAAAGGCTTCCCCTGCACATGGCATAGGGAAGGAAAGCCTTGGTCTTTCCCCTGCTCTGTGCAGAATTGTGGTAAGAGATTTCAAAGGCAGAGTAGTTGTTCTGTAGCTGTTGCTAATATATTTGTTCCTCTTCCAGAAGTGCACACTGATAACGGTGTTCATTTCCTGACCCAAGCCTGTGCAAGTCTATTGTKTATGTGAACCTTGGTAGATAAATCTACCTATTAAAAAAAAAAGAAGAAAAAAGGGGTAAAAAGGAAAAAMGAGTAATCTTTCATGTATTTGAAAGATTGAATAGCTATTGTCCTGAAGTTACAGTTACAGCTATAATCAGTCCCGTGCCTTAACAAATGCCGTGGTGGTTACCAAGAGCCTGCAGAGTCTGGTCTCCTGATGTCTTGGCTGCTCTGCCAATAGATGATTTCACAAGTTCAGCCTACAAAAGCCTGGAGGAGCTGCTTTTCAATCCCTTCTGTTGTCTGAGAGAGCTCAGTTCCCTTTCTTCTTAAAGAATTGAGAAGCTTAATTTTTACTTTTGTTCCTGTCAGCAAGGTTTTAACTCAAGTACTAAAGTCATATCCCTTTGACAGCTTAAAAGAAAAATGAGTTTCCAGCTCTCTTTACTTCTTCTGCTGCATCCTCTGTTTCCTCATTTTTCATTGGTGTTACTGGGAGCTGGAAAAAATGTGGAACAAGCACTGTGATTCCAAAGAGTTTCCCCTCCCATGTCAGTTCTGTGTTACATATTGGTCCTTGTCCTAAATCTTCCCAACTGGCCACCAAAATGCAGCWCTTTTATCTGAGACAGCTGGCAGTGTCTTAGCTGTGTGCAATTGACATTTCAGATTTCTTTCCAGCTTTGTTACTGGTGTTGTTCAAAACCCCCAGATTTATTTCATGYTTTTGCTTAGTGTAATACTCGGATATGACGCAGATCTTGGCTGGGGAAGAAGGGAGACTGGTGTTATGTTGGGTTGTTCTGTGAAAAGCTTTATAAAAGTTTATTTTATCTTCCTCATTTACTGATTTGCTTGGAAATTATAGAGTATGGCTTGTGTTGAGTGAGTTATGTTCAGGGCCCTAAAAATGAATGTTAAATGGTGCCTTGAAGAGCRTTTTGTTTAAGAACACTGGAATTTATATGGGAAAGCAACCTCAGTTCTGTGATGTGACTTTCCCTTCAAATGGTTTCTCTTTTGAGGAACTGGAGCAAATCAGGYTGCAGATGATGGGGCTGTGGCAAAATGATGGAAACCCCAAAGCACTGTCTGAACTGCTGCAGCACATGGAATTKGGTCTCAGTTTTCATGGAGAAACTGAAAACAGATTACCTGGAGCATCAGGGTGAAATGACATCTTTTTTTCAGTCTTGGCAAGAGATGAGACGAAACCATCCAAGTTGGTAATTAACAAAAGCAACAGAAGTCCAGTCCCTGAGCCACTTCCTTTCCTGGCTTAGGACAGTGTTTGTAAGGTTGCCTTTTCCTTGTATTTCTAAGATGACACAGAGCTTTTGATGTGCTTTAATGAAGTGTAGGGCAAAGGGAGAAACTGAGACTGTTTCCCTTGCACTCAAATTCTCACTCTCACCAATTAGAAACTCAAGGACCTGCATTTCATGACATGCCAAGAGATGAAAATCAGTTCAGTGTTTCCTTAAAGTGTTGTGTGAGCTTGAAGTTTTGCAGATTTTGCTCTTATGTCTTCAGGAACTTCATAGCAGAGCCAGGGTCTYTGTGGTGTTGGGAGCACAATGTGCTGCTGTGCTGAGGCCAATGTATYCTGTTGTATGGAGGCAAAATTGTGGCACTGGATATATTTTAAGAAACTTGTCCTACTACAAATCACTCAGAAGACTTTTAGGATCCATGAATTAATGAGAATTAAATACCATTTGGAATTCCAAGTGAGATCCTTTGCCTTGCTCTGCTGGTGTTTAGTGCCACGTCAGTGTGTGTATATTGGAGTTGACTCCCTTTTAAAGTTGGTGCCTAGAATTTTAAATCCTCCTGTATTGATGTAGTATGATCCCCATCTGAGGACTAATGTGCTCTGACTCCATGATTTCAGAAGGCTGAAGAAAAGCTTTATTAGGCTATACTATACTRTATTACACTACATACATAATATTCAATATTCAATACCAAACTGTACTAAAGAAAAACCTGTGACCCCTTACAGACTGTCAMAGCTTTGACCTAATTGGTCACTCAATCTAAACAACCATCACCAGTGTCCAATTAAGAAATCTTTCTTTGGTAAACAATCTTCATAACACATTCTACATGTGCTAAACAACAGATGCAGCAAGTAGAGATAAGAATTGTTTTTCTTCTTCTCTGAGTTTTCTCTCTGCCTTCTCCAGGAGAAACCCTGGGGAAGTTGTGCCTGCTGCTCTCTGTGAAGAGARCTGTGGCCACACTCCTGCTCTCTTGTGTCCTTTTGAGACCAGGAGCTGGGGGTGTGTCAGAAGGATCCCTCACTGAGCTGACGTGATCTCAGTGTTGTCTTCAGGCAGGTCTGCTGTGAATTGTGTAACCTCAGCTCATTTCTTTCCCTCAGCTGAACTTTGACTTGGACCGTGGCGTGTTCCCTGTGGTCATCCGAGCAGTGGTGGATGAAGGGGATGGTAAGAGTTGATCTTCTGTTCCCATGGTCTTCTCCTGGCTCTCTCTGAGCTTCTGTGACCCCTTTCAGGACTGGCCTCCTTGGGGAGCCTTTCCAGAATAAAAATATTTCAGGAGTTCACCATAACTTCCCTTTATTAAAAGGGCCAAGCTAACCACATAAAAACCATACTTTTAAAAATAGCCTTCATTTTTTAACAGGAAAAATGGCCAGGTATTTAGTGTTGGAATAGTGTTCAGGACAGCTCCTGGCTCTGCCACCAGTGCCAGGCACACAAATTAGAGCAAATGACATCCTTGCTTGTTGGGTTTTGCTTTTGCAGTTTATAGGTCAAGGAGGCTGGAGCTGGTCTTTTCTCCCTCTGGGAGGGGTCAGTTGTCTTCCTAAAAACCTGGAAATGGGCAGGGAAAAGGAAATGGCTTTAAAGTACTCAGGKCACTCTTCAGCCAAATGCAGCTTCATTCAGCAGTTTGAAATGATGCTTTTTCTGAGGATGTTGAGTGGTTRTAAGTGAGCATAACCTTTCAGGAGAAATAATTGTTGGTTAAATTTTAAAAATAATTAATAACTAATCATAAWTTGTAATTATGATTAATTGATTATTTTTTTTAAAGCACACTACTCTTTTGGAGAGGGTAGTCCAGTGAATATTTAGACTGTTATTTTTAGATTATTATTCACCATACATGGTATTTCCCTTAAGGGAATTGTGCTTTTGGGCTCATCTGGAGTGTCAGCAATGAACAGGGTGCAAGGAAGTCACRTTTTCTTTGAAACTGGGGGGTTTTATGGTCAGGAGGACCAGCATTTCACTTCTGTAACATTTTGTACAAAATTTAAAATAATTAGAAAAGAAAAAAAAAAACCATTGTTGATCACATTGTTCGGGTCAGTCACTTGCTCAGTTTCTTATGTTGTAAATGTGAAAAAGCTCAAAAACTCATTGCATTGTTTTAGAGTCTTCCAAGCAGACAGAAATAGAACTGAATAAGCCATTTTAAAGTGTGACTAACAAAGCACAGTGCAACATAAAGGAAATTACTTCCAAAGTGCATCTATTTTTAGTGATTTCAGGCACTGTTAGTAAAATCGACATATATGTGGATTTCTTGACCATAAATATAAAACAGCTTCYTCTGTTTATGGAACTTCTGGCAAGGTGTTTATACTCTCTAATGTTGGGGATGTCTAGGAGGATCAAAAATAGAACAGGAGGCAGTATGGGAAGCATACATTTATGCACATACCATGCCCAGCCTTAGCCAATAATCTACTCCCATCTATTTTAATAACCTAGAAAACCAACTGCTTTTAAATCCCCTCCTGGAAAGAGAATCAGCACAAAAATGTGTGACATTTGATCAAGATTTGAGGAAATTGTGTATTTTGGTTCTTTTTTAGCTGATGGGACTGGAAGGATCTGGCGTGRTGTGTTTGGAGCACCTGGAAAATGACAGCTGTTAAATAAGGTTGAATGGTAAATTAAAATAGCAGTCACGGAGGTGCTGGTTTGGACTGAGCTCTGCCATGGCTTGCAGTGAGAGCCCTGCCAGTGGGATTGTTCCCAGGGAGGGGCACAGAACAGGAAGGAGAGGTGCTGCACAGAGCAGGTCACACCACTCTGAGCTGTTACCTCTTCCTTGGCCATTCACACTGAGGGAAGGGACCTGAATTTTGTTTACTCTGAGACATAGAGCAGTCTTGCTCTTGGCTGGCAGTGAGAGGAGCAAGCAGATGAATTCCCAGTTTTTACCCCCTTTTCTGCATTTTCTTGTGTTCTTGATTCCACCCAAATTGCCATGACCAATCTCAATTACCCAGCAAATCTGCAGGCAAATCTCCCCTGTCTCCATACAGCTGTTTCCAAACATGGTGTGAGTGCCCAGGGAATTGTTCCTCTGTTGCTCCTGCTGTTCTGGGAGCTCACAGGAAGCTATGGAGCTCCTTTCCCTTTTAGACAGAGCAGGAGTTGCTTCCTTGAGCTGCACCTTCCAGGCAGAGCTCTCCTGCCTGTGCTGAGCACAGCCCTCATCACTCCAAGCAGCATGAGAGCTTCCATGCCTTCCTYCCCTCTGTGACTCCTTCACAAACTCTGTCTCCCATATGAGGAGTCTGAACAGGATTCAGGAAAAGGATCCAACCAGCTGGAGCTGAACAGAACCTCAGAGTCAGAGTGAGAGARGCTGGGACTGTACCTTGCCTCCTCTTCTCTCTATTGCTGAAGTGGCCAGGAATGCAGTACTGAAACCTCTGACAGCCCCTTCCCATTGCTGTGGGATTAAAAAGGAACCCTCAAGTTTGGAAGAGGGAAAATGTTTGTCTTTGGGGAAGGCTGGACAGAGATGTTTCAGTGTCTGAAGTTGGTATGAGAAATAAATGTTTTATAAACATGTCTGACTGGACTGAAATAAAATGATAAGTAACAGGGCTGGAAGTGCTGCCAATTGCTGTTAAACCAGATAGATCTGTGATAAATTCAGGTAATTAAGCCCAGGAATTTCAGGGGACAGGAGAATCCCACTGAGTGCTTTGTTTTACTGTCCCTTTCCAACCTCTGCTARCAAAGTGGGATCATTTGGAGCACCCAGGACAAGGAAGGCATGGTTGTGTAGGGCCCACCACAGAGCCCAGCAGGGTTTTGTTCTTGCTCTGGTCTGAACCAACCTGATGACAAGATAAGAGAAGTTCTAAATGCAGGAGAAGGTGAAAATAGAACAAATGGCAGCTCAGAAATTGTAAGTGGACTAAAATTCAGCTCAGGATACTTTTATGCTGGTACTGCTTGAGAGGTTTAACCAGTTTTGTCCTTTCTCTTTTTGCAGTGGTGGTTGAGGTCACTGGTCATGCCCATGTTCTTCTGGCTGCATTTGAAAAGGTAAATGAGGATTTTTTTCATCCCTCTGTCCCTGTTCTTGTGTATGTAAACATTTCCACGGGTCATTAGTTTGTATTTATATAACACTTGGCACAGYGGAGTCCTGGCCTGTGCCTGGGGTTCCTGGCTGCTGCTGTAGTACAAGGAATCATTTGCAGCAGCTCCTGTGCAGCCTGTAATTATCACTTGTACCTGAGCTGGTCACTCAGGGAATGGCAGGGGTGTTTCCTGTGTTCCTGTGCAGGGGGGAAGGTGTTGGCCATGGCTGCTGCCATGCAGTTTTCCTGGGCTCCATGATTTTTGCAGAACTGGATSTGCTGTGTCCAGACCCTGTTGCACTATTGTTAGGCTTGAGTTTACACCCAGGACCAAGGATTGGGATGCATCCTGTGCAAAGGCTGAGTTCCASTGCTTTTGAGTGGGGTGTTTGATGTAACTGAGCCCTGCCTATATGGTAAGGCCAAGCTGTGTGCACAAGCCTTGATAACAAACTCTCTTCCCTTGGTAACTGGACTCTGAAAACAGTTGCAATATTCATAACTGGACCTAACCCTGTTGTGTCTGGTAGTGGTGACRCTGCAGACACATTTTCTGGGCAGGTGATACTTGCAGTGACATGCTGAGGTGAGGCAAGAGCTGCTGGAGCAGAGCTGGAAATGTAGAGGGGAGCAGCRTCAGTGCTGTGCTGTTGGAAATTCCCCATTTCCCAGCTGGCAGGTGGCTGACTTGTGTATCTCAGTGTGCCTGGTCCTTGCCAGGTCCTAATTCTGTTCCTCTGAGGTGGATAATGTGGATGGTGACAAGCTGAGTCAGAGGGCATGGCAAGCACAGTCAGTCCTAAGGAAGCATATGGCTGGGAGATGCTCTAAGTGTTCTAGGTTGCTTTTTTTGTTGGTCTTGATCTGTGAAGAAAGTGAGTTTTCCCTGTTAGAAAGGCTGCTCTGAGCACTGGCTTTGTAGGTAGCTTCACTCCTGGCAATTGGACATGTGTCAGAAGTGAGATGGAGTCAGCTGCAGCACCCCTAGGAGCAGGGCAGGGATKTTATTGTAGTTTCCTCTGGTTGATGTGAAAAAAACAGCACACTGGAATCCTTCAGTTATACTTCAGTCACTTCTTATCTCTCATCTTCCACTGAATGCTTAAAACAAGATTAAAATCTCCCTTTTAATAAAAAGTCACAAGGCAAAGTACATGTTGAGCTCTTTATCCTCCCTATTTGGTTAAAATATATTCCCCATCCCTAAAGTAATTGCAGCTTTTGAAGTGTAGGTCCATAAATCCAGAAGAGGTCCTTGATAAATGAGCACTGTTGATCCCCAGAGCTTGTTCAGAGGAAAAACAGACCAGCAGGACTTGGTAACTTGCTATTTGTATGTATCTTTAAGATCAGAGGAATAACCTTGATCCTGTGTGTAGTCTGACCTTGCAGCTCCTCCAAAGGCAGAAACTTGTTTGCCTGAAAACAGGACTGTTTTGTCTGGGGTGTGATGTTGTTGTCCCTTCTGAGACTCCTCCTGCAGACCTGCAGCTGTTCACAGAACCTGCTGGAGCATCCCCTGAGTSTCCTTTGCTGCTCTCTAGGCTGTGGCAGGGGAGTTGGTTTCTTTAGTGGCCCTTGTGGATGATGGGGAAGGTAGAACTGGCACACTACTCCCRTCACTAATTGTGGCACCAGGCACACACAGAATTGTTCCAGCTGTTCCTGCTGCCACTGTGCAAATGAAAGGCTCACAGCTCTGAGGATGTGGAGCACATGGGACTTGTTTCTGACTCCATCCAGTGGACAAACCTTGTTCTCAGCCTCATGGCAGCCCCTTGTTCTGTCAGGGCTCTGCCCTCRAGTGACTCTGTCATTTGGTGTTAGGGTGTAAACAAATATCCCCCCCCAAGTCTTGCTGGACTGGCTGAAGAAGTGTCTGCACCCAGCTGGACTGCTTGCAGCTGAAAGCATCCAGTGTGCCAGGGGAGTTTTGTGTGGGCTCTGACCCACTTCAGCCAGGTTTAACCTGAGCCAAGCCCATGGGGCTCTGCACTGGAGCAGACCAGTAGCTCCCCATACCCTGTTCCAGTAACTCTGCTGGGAGGGACTGCTGCCATCCAGGCTGATACACWCCCCACTGTCCCTTAGCTAGCAGACACCAGCTCTGAAATGAGCCCATTCTGATTTGTGCACTGCAGCTAKTTCATGCTTTAATGTCTTTTTTTTTCCTGCTAGCACGTTGATGGCAGTTTTTCTGTGAAACCACTAAAACAGAAGCAGATTGTAAGTACCTGTTTCCTTTCTACTCTTAAAGACTTGCTGGTGTCCCACAGGTGCCTGGCTRTAGCCAGAGGGAGGGTTTGGTGTTCACTCAGAGCCTGAGGTCTCACCTSCTTAGCTCTGATGTTGTAAACAAAGGCAGCAAGGTGCTTCCAACCCTTCATTTTGCCATTTTGTTCCCCATCCTGGAGTGGTGTGAGGTGCAGAAGCTGGATGGTGTCTTATCTGGATTGARGTTGTATCCAACCAGAAATACATAAGCAACTGGTAAGATCGCCAAGAATTTCAGCTTCTGAAAAGAAATCTGGTAGTGATTCTGCTGCAAGGATGAGTTTGAAATGTCTTCAAGAAAGAGATGAAATTTTGGTGGTTGATCCTTTCAGCTTTAGCTGTGTGCTATGTTTTAGCTTTAAATGAGTTTCACTTCATTTGCTTACCTGCTAGCTAGGGGTTTCTGATTTGAATTAAGTACCTTTTGCTACCAAGAAGATCTTTAAGTGCCTTAATAAGACACTCTTTGCTCTGAGATGTTCATTCCAGTCCCTGGGTCAGAAAAGAGCTACAAGCACTGTCAGTAATCATAGCTCAAGATGGCATTTGGAAAAACACACAGCACCACTGAAACTGAGATAGCATCTGCAYCCGTAGGAGAACAGAGCTGAGGTGTAGAGTCTGTGTCTGGAATAAACCATCTGTATAATATTGTACATTCTTTGCCATCCCTGCTTTTCTTTTGCCTTCCCCTCCCTGCCACTGCCAGGGCTGTGGGTACCTTTTGTGGGCATTGATCAGGAAGCAGCAGTGCATGAGCTGATCAGCTGTAGTGTAAACCCCAACCTGTCTGAAGAAAGTCAGCATGGACGAATACAAACAGTTGGATCAGCAGAAAACCATGGCCTGGACTTGGCCAGTGGCTCTGTGTGCCTCTGCTGAGGCTGCAAATGGCAAAAAGCCTTTGGAAGGATGATGTGGTGTGGGATGGGTTGGAGAAGCATGAAGGTGAAGAATTGTGTACAACCACCTGCTCCTTCTGAATTACCCCCACTCTGAAAACCTAGAATTCTTCCCAGGAAGAGCTTTGTTGCACTGCTCACCCTTTCCCTACTGGGACAGAAGCTCCTCAGGATTTTTACAGGGAAGAAGTCAAAAGGAGCACAGACTCCTGCAGAGACTTGGGTCTCTTTCTTCCTGACCTCTTCTGTGCTTTGAGCTGACAACTTCTGCACTTACAGTTGCTCATCATGATCCTCTGAGGAGTCAGGATGCTGGAACAAGGCTCTCTTTGAAATGCCAAGTTACAAAAGAACATCTCCCACATAATTGTTCCCAAACTTCCTGGGTGAGTTGTGAGCTGCTGCAGAGGGTTTTGCTCAGCAGTCCAACAGCTGATCTCATTGCCATGAAATGCAGGCCTAGAACAGATTGTCTGTGAGCTGCACACTGAGTTACACAGGGACACTCTGCAATTAG
The DNA here is from genome assembly GCA_014549065.1 of Cardinalis cardinalis. NCBI lineage: Eukaryota > Metazoa > Chordata > Aves > Passeriformes > Cardinalidae > Cardinalis > Cardinalis cardinalis. The sequence continues at coordinate 485,366 of JACDOX010000364.1, forward strand.
TTTGTTACCACTGCTGTGTCCCAGCTCAGAGCATTTCTGAACTGGCAAATGGGTACAGCCAGCTCCTGCCCCCCCCATGCCATGTGTCACCTTCTGCAGCACTGGGGTGCCATGGCAAAGTCACTCCTCTGCTGAGTGGTGACAAGAGAGAGGAGAGGAGAGAGGCCACTTTGACATGGAAATTACAGAGGCCAAGGGATTGATGAGCTCTTTTTAGCATGGGGTGCTGGTGGCTTGGCTTCTCTGCGTGTTGGGAGCTGGACAGCTACTGGAGATGGCAGGAAAGTGTTTCCTCCCACTTTTTGGGAGATGTGCCTGTTTGGTACCTTGCAACCCCCTCACCCTTTTACCTGTTGTGAGGGTTTCTGTGGAGGAACACATCCTGCTCTGGGGAAGCTGCTGTGTAGCACCAGATCACAGAATCACAGAACCATTTAGGTTGGAAAAGAGCTGCAAGATCATGGAGTCCAACCTGTGACTGATCATCACCATGCTTCCCAGTCATTTACTGAACACTTCCAGGGATGACTGGAAGTGCAGTCATCACTTCCAGGTGACTCCATCACCTCCTGGGCAGCCCCTTCCAATGTTTGACAACCCCTTCTGTGAAGAATTTCCTTCTGTTGTCCAAGCTGAGCCTCCCCTGGTGTTACAGATCCTTCTGCAGAGCCTTCCTATCATCCAGCAGATAAACACTCCCACCAAACTTTGTGTTATCTGTGACCTTACTGAGGGAACATCTGATCCCTCATCCAGATCACCAGTGAAGATGTTTAACAGGACTGAATCTTGACTCAATCAGTGCTGAAATTCAGCTGCTCAGTGGGGTTTGCAGGCAGCTGCCAGTTTGCAGAAGTCATGGYTTGGAGTTGTCCCAGGCTGGGGCTCTGAGCAACTTCCACCTGTGCCTCAAGCACCTTCTGCCACCACACCCCCAATTTAGAGATGCCACCAAGGGCCTGGGGATGGCAGTAAATGACATTACACTAACACAGAGTTATTCCTTGAGTGCTTYTCATGCTAAGGGACAGTTTGTCTGACCTCAGTAGCTCAACCTTATGCTCCCAGGGGATGGGCAGGGAGTGATGTGCTGCCATGGTGTGCCAGGAAGGAGCTGCTGGCACAGCCCATCCTCTGAGGTTGCAAAAATGGGTGGAAGTTCATCTTGGTTGAAGTTAAGCAGGACCTCAGAGAGGAGAGGAGTGTAGAAGGCTGATTGCCTCTGGATTATTTGAGCTGTGGGTGTTTATTCCCAATGTCTGGGCCAAGCAGAGTACTTGTTTTTAGATGATTTTGATAGCCCAGCTAGCCACTTCTGTTACTCTCTGCTCAGTCCAGGCAGGATGGACTCTACTTCTCGGGCAAGGAGAGGCTCATTCTCCCAGCTGTCTTTTGCAATATTTGTTTGTTACCTTTTTCATGTCACTATAGGGGAGCTGTGGGTGCAGCACAGACATGTGACACAGGGAGGGAGGGAGGGAAGGTGGTCACAGACCAGTAAGGCCAGAGCAGCTGTCACTGGAGCTGTGGTGTTCTCCCCTAGGTTGACCGGGTGAGCTACCTGCTGCAGGAGATCTACGGCATCGAGAACAAGAACAACCAGGAGACCAAGGTAAAGGYGCCCAGGAGCTCCCTCAGCTGGGAGTTCCCAGCCTGCTCCTTCTGCTTTTGAGCCTAACAATGGGGATTGTCAGGATAGTGAGGAGGTGCTTCCCCCAGTCCARGCTGTGTCCATTCCTGCAGGCACCCAAGGAGCCCAGGGATGACAGACCATCCCTGGTGTCAGGCCTAAACAGTCAGTGGAGTTGTGCTGAGGTAATTTTAGGCAGCTTGAGGCTCTTGAGGATGTTCCCTGTGGCTGGGATTACAGGAGAGAAGGGCATCAATGCCCCAGGGATGTGTCAGAGCATTGATTTTTAGGGCTTGTAGAGAGCCAGTGTTGCTGTCTCTCTGCAATCAAGGCAGTCATGCCTGGTGTCTCTGCTTTGCTTTTGTGGCTCCTCCATGTTCTGGTTGGGGGTTCTGCATGTTCCTGTAGTGTTTCAGAGAACTGAGCTCTCTGGGGCTTGCCAGTGTCCAGAGACATTCCTCTTGCATTCCTCTTGCATTCCCCAGCAGGAGGGAGCACAGCACCCCTAAGGGATGTATCTGCAAATGCCATAACCAGAAACTTGAGGCAGGAGCTGCTGCTGGATCCCAGCCTGCTGCACAGCCCTGCACAGGTTGTGTGGCTGATTTATTCTTCCTGGAGCCTTTGTAGAGCTGCCCTTTGCTGCCACCTGGGCTGTGCAGTGTACCCAGTGCTGGCCTTGGGATCACACAGCTCCAGGGTGTGGAGTGCACTATTTGCACACAGTGGAGCAAGACAAGCAGGATTTCCTCTGCAGTGCCCTGCCCTGTGGTCCCTGTCTGCCTGTGCCAACAGCACTGAAAAGGCAGGAGGGAGAAGTCTTTTCCAAGAGTTTTCTTGCACAGGATYGAGGCAGGGAATTAACAGGACTGAGGACTTCTTTTTGGGTCTTGTGATGATTCTTGTGATCCAGCAATCCTGACCCATCAGACGAGTGGCCTGGGGCCATTTTTGTTCTTCCTTATTCAGCAAACCATGTGAGTGGGACAGCAAAGGGCCTGCTCTCCCTCCAAAAAAAGGCTGGGTGAGGATGTGGCAGCAGCACAAATGCTGTTTACAATGAAGTTGCCCTGGTCTGGCACGTGTTAGCCCAGGTGACCAAAGGGGCCCCAGGTGAAGGTGGAGGGTACCCCCCATCCTGGGTCATCCTGGTGCACTCTGGCACAACTTCTGTGACATCAGTGGGGAGACTGTGGAGTTTTCTGGTGTCAGTCTTGTGCTTGGACAGGGAGTTTCTCTCCCAGCTTGATCAGTGGCTGTGATCCAATTTGTGGGGCTCTGAGAAAGATGGGTGTGAAACACGTTCATGTTGAATGGGTGCACACTGAGCCTTTTAGCAGGGTAGCTGTGGGCAGCTGAGTGCCCTGGGCTGGTTCTCCTGCAGCTGCATGAGAGCTTGTGCCAGCACAGGGGATGCAGGAGAATCACCCACCTGCTCAGGGGACCTGTGGAAGCTGGGCTAGACATGGCTGGAACAACAGGCAGCACACAGCTCCTTCTGGGGCTGCTCTGTCTGTGGGGAAGAAAGGCCAGAGTGCCAGAGAGTTCACTTCCCTATTGACCCTGGAGCCACCAGGATGGGAGGCARGAGCTTGTTCCTGGTCAGCATCAGTCAAGGGGATCCCTGCCCCAAAATGGTTCCCCTCTGAACAGAACATGGCTGTGGGGAAGGACAATTCTGCCATGAATTCCCAGTGCAGTGCCCAGAGAGGAAGGGGTGTGAGCAGGGCTGTGTGGGCTACAGCTTGCTCTCCTTGAGAAACCCCTGCTGAGAGCTGCAAAAGGAGAAYTTCCAGACTTTTGGGTGGGAAATTCCCCCAGGCTCCTGTCCCTTGGCAGCTTGGCACATCCCCCAGCACTGCCATGCCAACCCTTTGCCTCTCCTTGCAGCCTTCAGACGACGAGAACAGCGACAACAGCAACGAGTGCGTGGTGTGCCTGTCGGACGTGCGGGACACGCTGATCCTGCCCTGCCGCCACCTCTGCCTGTGCAACACCTGCGCCGACACCCTGCGCTACCAGGCCAACAACTGCCCCATCTGCCGGCTGCGTGAGTGCCCCGGCCTGAGGCCAACACTGCCCC
>JACDOX010000364.1:489463-505102 GCA_014549065.1 Cardinalis cardinalis
TCTGCAGGGTCTGGGAATGCCCCGGCCTCAGGCCAGCCACTGCCCCATCTGCAGGCTCATGAGAGCCCTGGTGTCTTGGTTTGAACAGACAGGTTTCTGCTAAGGAAGGCAGGAGCCTCCCCTGAAATGAAAAATGTAAACCCCCTCCCTCCAAATTGTTATAATTTTAAAATTAAGGGGCTCTCAGGCAAAGATATGGGAGCARGAGTAACAGTTCTTTGTTAGGGAAGAAAATAAAAATAAAATAAAGATGCAGTAATACAAAACAACACTGCCAGAGTCAGAGCATGCCCTGCCCCTGTGTGTCAGGGGGTGTCCCAGCCCCATCCCATGGGGCTCAGCCTCCTGCAGTGCCAGCTGTGGCTCTGCTGCAGCAGGGATCCTGCACAATGGGGGGAGTTTTCCTCTGCAGCTCCAGGGCTGCTGCAGATGGGCCTGGGCTCCCTCTGGCAATGCAGGGCAGCAGAAAGCTGCTCCTCTGGCAATGCAGGGGGCAAAGGCTGCTGGGCTGGGCCAGGCTCAGATTGGATCCAGGCAGGAATGCTTGGCTCCTCCCCTGGGCAGAGCATCTCCCCATGGGATGGTGGAATTGGATCAGCCCTGCAGGGACACTCAGTGGCCATGGACAGCAGAGATCTGCTGGAGGGAGGGTTGGCTGTGGGAGAGAGAAAGAAAAACCTGCCCCATGAACAGAGGAGAACTGCCCCAGCTCTGACAGCTGTCAGATAGCAGACACACAGATCTTACCCCCAGCACAGCCAGCAGGGAGCCCTGCACACTGACAGGTGCCCTTCCTCCTCCCCAGGGGTGCTGCTGTGCCGGCACCAGCGCCTGCTCAGCGGCAGCAACACCAAGCGCATCCGCCTGTGGTCCGTGGGCACCGTGCAGGAGCTGAGGCTGAAAGGGCCCAATGCCAGGTAGGAGNCCCATGAACAGAAGATAAGTGCCCCATCAGACAGGAATAGAACACACACCCCCTAAGACACCTGGCCCTGCCCTGGCTCCTGGGGGAAGGAGCCTCTTTTCAGTACCCCACCCCAAGGCTCAGCATCGTGCTGCTGCTCTCACTGGCACCCAGAATAAATGTCCTCAGTCAGGAGAGGAGAATGGCTCTGTCCAGTGCCTCTGTGGCCACTCACCCTCTCCCTGGGGTGGATCTGAAGGTGCTCTGGGCTGTGCCATGTTGCAATTCTTGTGTTTTGGTGAAGGTGATGGAAAATCCCTCCAAAGGAAGGGCTGGAGAAGCTTTATCCTGAGGGTATCTGGCTGAGAGAGCAGCCAGCATCACTGGAGGGGTGTCCAAGTACACAGCATGATTTTTTTTTATCTCCTGACAACCTTACCCAGATTTCACCAGGAGGCAGGGATGAGGTAACAGTCGGTTTGGAGTCTTTTGCTCTGCCAGGAGTTAGGAGGATTTGCTTAACCCCTGCATTGCTCAGCTCCCAAAAGATGGAAAAACTTAAATACATGTTTTGACACTCAGGCAGCATTTGCTGAATTCCRTGTTTTTTCTCAAAAGCACAGGAGGTCCTTGAGAATTTTGTGTTTCTGCTGGAAGGGGCAGAGTGTGTGTTTTACCCCCTGGCCTCTGAGGTATTTGATTGTTTCTAACTGACAATTCTCAGGGAAAGAAATAAAGAGCCTAAGACGGATGTTTGGCCTGAGAAATAAAGTCCAAACAGTCCAAACATGGCAAAGAGCAGTAACCAAAAGCAAGATCTCACCAGAGGAAGTGCCAGACAGCTTTGACTATAAGTAGCTCATCATAAAAGAAGAACAGCATTGTCTCATCTGCAGGCTGTAGGGGAGTAGGTTGTATTTGTTTGGAAAGTGCCTCCATCTCAGACTTCCTGGGAATCTGCTTCTGGRGAGTGCAGAGGCAGCAGGGATAGGTTTGTACCTCTTCCCTGGCTCTAGGCTGATCTTGAAGGGGCTAGGTGCAACAAGAACTAGGGAGATGCCTGGCAGGTCCTCACAGCTGCATCAGAACAGATGGCTGGCTCGTTTGTATGTGCCCTTGGCACAGAGGAACAGGCAATGTTAAAGATCTGCAGGGAGTGGAGATCAAAGCTCTGCTGGTGGGAGGACTCAGGGGTGGCTGTGCTGGAGACAAGAGTACAGCCACTAACCCTTCAGCTGGAGCCTTTCACCACCACAGCTGGACCCCAGGGCTGAGGTTTGTGGGMTCTGAAGGAACCCAGAGGGGATTTAATGAGTCCCCCACCCAACCTGTAGCATGCAGTGCACTCCTGAGGCCGAGCTCATGGTTTTCTTACTGTGTTGTTGTGATCTACCCTTAAGGGGAACTTCCCTGGGCCTCTGCACTTGCAGAGTAGCTGAAGTACCCTGTCCATGACTGTACTGGGGCAGGCAGTGCCTGTTCTCCCCAAGGGCTCTGTGCACACAGACTTTCAGCCAGCAGATCCCTTCCCTGTGTAGATCAATGGGGAGATCAGTTGCTCCCATGGAGATCAGTGGCTTTGGGSTGCTCCATGGCCTCACTCCCCATTCTCAGGGGGGCTCCTTCATGGCCACAGTGTGTCTGTGGCAAGGCAGGAGCCCTGGCCTGGTCTGGCCCTGCTGGGCTGTGCAGTCACCACCTCCTGTTCTCTCCCAGCCTTCCGTGCCCTGCTGCAGATCCGGGCGGTGAGGAAGAAGCCRGGGGCTCTGTCACCAGTGTCCTTCAGCCCTGTCCTGGCACAGAGTGTGGACCATGATGAGCACTCTGTAAGTACCTGCTGACCCCTGTACAAAGCCTGGCTGCTGGTCTCAGCCTCAGCAAGCAGCTGCTGGGTGCATGAGTTGCTTGGACTGATGGCTGGGACCTCAGGAGGTTTGGTCACACCCTCTRCTGAGGGCTTCCCAAGCAGTGCTGCCTTTTCTTATCAATCTGCTGGATTAGAGGAAACAAACCCACAGAAATCTCAGGATGAGAAGGTTTCTTGTTGYCTGGCCCATCAGAAAAGTGGCAGACTCTGGGCATGACAGAGGTGGGAGTGTGAAAACAGGGCAGAGGGCTTCCAGTTTGACTTGCACACACATCTCTGTGGCAGCACACGGATGAAATGCCCCTGGCACTGGGGTTCCAGCATGGGAGTAGCAAGGCTTCCTTATGGCAGCTTCCCTGGGTGTCTTGGCATGCATGTGAGGGAGTGTGGGATGGGAAGTGTCGTGCTGGTGGCCTCAGGGCCCAGTTGCATGTCCCAGTGTGGGAAGGGCAGCAGCTCTTAGCCTGAGCAGCGCTGTTGTACAGCTGGCTCTGGTGACACACCAGGATTAGAATGAGGAGAAGGACAAGTGCACCTAGATCATCCTACAGGCTTTCATGGGAACAGATATTCTCACAGAAAAAGGTTGGGTTTATCCATCTGCCCTCTGCTGCCTCCAGCTGGGGCTGAGGAATAGCGGGGTGAAAGCCTGAGGGTTGTGAAGCAGAGTGTTGTGTGGAGGACACGGGTGCTGTCACCTGCAGCAAGGTGAGGAGATGCTGTGTGTCTCTTCCTGTCACTTAACCTCAAGAAACAACTTCTTTAAAACTTGGTTTTCTCTTGACAGCACCCCTTTAAACCCCTTAAGGTGAGCTCTGTCTCCCTGCCCAGCAGGAAGCCTAGGAGGGAAGTAAGAACAGTAAGTGGACTCGGCTGGTTGCACTTGGCAGCTCTCTGCCAGCAGTGTCACCTGCACGTGGCAGTGTCACCCACGAGGGCTGGCTGACACGCTGGGTTTGGCCTGTGCCCCTGGCAGGCTGTGGCACTCCACGTCCCTCACATTGGCAGTGAGATGCTCACACCCTGCACAGATGATCACTGACATCCCTGGTTTGCCTGTGGAGGAACGAGGCAGAAGGAAGCAGCTTGGCACAGGGCTCTGGTGCTGACTCTCAGGGACTGTCCCCTGGCTGATTTATGGTTCCTGGCCAAGATGTTTTCACAGCTTCATAGGACTGTGGGCGAGCTGCAGTCCCCACAGCTCACCCAAAAGCTTCCTTGCACTTACCTCATCCCCTTGGCAGTTTGGTGTGGGCACATCTTGGTGTGGTTTGTGGTGCTGGCATGTAGAGGTGCAGCTGGAGCTGGTCTTGCATTCAGGCTGGCTTGCTTTTACAGGAACAGGAAGGATGGAGCTTGTCTTGGCTGGGGAGCCTCTGAGTGGGTTTGGCAGTGTGTAACTGGAGTGCTGTGCTGGGGACAGCATGAATGGCAATTGTGGGGCTCCAGGAGCTGGGAAGGGGAAACCTGAGGGAGTCCCAGGTCAGGCAGACTGTTTGTGCCCTCTTTGTGTACTCCCATCAAATGCAGCCATGGYTGTCATCTCTATCAAGGAGGTTGCAGTTTTCTTTTGCTCAAKCCAGCTCAGATGCTCAGCCTTGTAGGAACACGACTTACTGGGCTTGAAGGTCTGGAGAAACCTGGTGCTGGTTCAGGTTTGAACCATTCTGGCTTGACCTGGCTCTTTGCAAGGCTCCCACAGGCACTGGCAGTGTTCCTGGGGGCTGGTGGGAGTGTCCCAGGAGGGAGTGGTGTCCCAGTGAGGGCGTCCTAGCCATTGGTGGGAAATCCTCCTCCAGCCTCTGAGCTCTGCTGTGCAGCCTGAGCTTTCACCACAGCAACAGGCAGCATTTGAGCCCTCAGGTCCTGCTCTGCACAGCCAGGAGAAAAAGCCCCAAACAGGAATCCAGGGGGGTTTGCCTCCCTGACTTTTCTCTATAGAGAATAGCACAGCTGAGCTGCTGTCTGCAGATGCAAAGGTTTTTGGAGATGGCTTTTGGCCCCACCACCTACAGCTGGCAGCAGCTGGGAACCCATTCCTTGTTTAGCTGAGCTGTTTATCTTCAAAGCTCATAACCCTCACAGGAGCAGTCCTGGGATGTGGGCTGGTGAYTGACCCCACTCATTCTTCCCTCTCCTGCTGTGACCACAGGTGAGTCAGTTCAGCACTCAGCTCTCACCAGATCAGGGGCTGTGTTGGACCAGGCTGCTGGGCAGGTTCATCTGCAGGTGTGACTGGGACATRGGGCACACAGAAGCTGTGGAGGTTCATGGCCAGCCTTAGCAGCATGGTGCCATCCTCTGTACAAATTAAAACACCTCCTTGAGGACACAGGGTTGAAACATCTCAATTTAATGTAGCCTGAACTGGGAGTGTCACCTCTTGATTTGCATCAGACTGGGCTGTGGSCTCCTGGGCTGCAGCATAAACCCCATTTTTCTTTGGGTCCACAGGGTCCTTATGATCAGGAGGATTTTTGGAGTTAAACCTGTGTTGATTTAATGGCTTTGCAAGGGTCCCTTTGAGTGGCAGCTTTGTGATTTACAGAGGCAATAGGAATTGGTGTGGTTTTCCTTCCTCCTTACGGGGTCAGTGGTTCTGTGATCCCTTTCCTGCCTTTTAGCAGAGGTGACTGTGCATGGAGCCAGTGTTAGCAGCTGAGAGCACATGGGAGAAGTGGGGTAGGTTCAAGAACCAACTCTCAGCTGCTGCACACATGCTCCYCTCCTTCAGCTCTGCCTTGGTGCCACTGGTGGTGCTGTGAAACAGCTGCATGTTCCATGGCTGGGAGCACAAGTGGGAGGTTCATTGAGCTGGAAGGGTCTCTGAACCACTGGAGGAGCTTTCAGGGGAGAAGAAAAATCCAAACATATYTTATAGCAGCTTTTTAGGAGCCTGCTTCCTCACCCTCCTTGCCCAGCTCTTGAAAGCTCATCAGGGGGATGCCCAATCTCTCAAGCACYGCTCTGGGAACTTGCCTGGAGCATCACCAGCATTCCCTGAGGGGATTTTGTGGCCGTCCAGGGAAGGAGCCGAGCTGGCTGTGGGGATGGGGGGCAGGGGGCTTCCATCCTGGTGGTGCTTTCCTAACATCCCCCGTGTTTCTCACGTGCAGAGCTCTGACAACATCCCCGCAGGCTACGAGCCCATCTCGCTGCTGGAGGCGCTGAACGGCCTGCGCTCCGTGTCGCCCTCGCTGCCCTCGGCCCCGCTCTACGACGAGATCTCCTACTCGGGGGTGGTGGATGGGATGGCCCCGGCCAGCCGCCCCCTCGGGGCCATGGACAGAGCCCTGGAGGGTGCCCACCAAAAGGGCAAGCGCAGCAAGTCTCCAGACAGGTCAGCAGGGCATGGGGTCACTCCTCTTGCAAGCCCTGAGGTTTGGTGGCCACAGAACTGGGAGCCAGGAGAGGGCTCTGGCTGGTCCYGTCCCTGCTAGCACAGGTAACTCAGAGTTTTAGGAGGACAGCAGGTACTTGTGCCAGGGAGGAAATGGGGACATCGTCCCTGTGTTCAACCTGAGGTTACAGCTTGTGTGTCCTGAGGACTGGCTCAGTCACCAAAAGAAAGAGGATTTTTAACAAGGAGAATTCAATCATAGAATCACAAAATGGTTTGCATTGGGAAGGGCCATAAAGCTCATCTCATTGCAACTCCCTGCTGTGGACAGACAACTTCCACTATCCCAGGTGGCTCCAAGCTCTCTCCAACCTGGCCTTGGACACTTCCAGGGATGGAGCAGCCACAGCTTCTCTGGGCAACCTGTGCCAGGGCCTCTCTACCCCCTAAAGACTTTGGATGGAAATGTCTCCTTCCCGATGCACTTARTCCTAGAATTTACATTTGATGTCCAAACCTCATTGGATTTCAGCTTTCCATGGAGCTCCTCACGAGCAAAGGAATGGGGAGAGGAGTGACCTGGATTTCAGAGCACAAAGTGCTGAATGGAGATCCTGTAGTTCTTGTCTGAAGGCTCCTCTGTTGGCCCTGTGATGGAGGGGTTAGGTGAGGGTATGGAGCTGCTCACATCAGATCAGACTGGGTTTGCTCCTGGCACTCCTCACTGTGCTCCAGCCCTGATTTTCACCTGGGAAGGGAGTCCTGAAAGTGTGAGGAGCAGCATGGGACCTGGGCTCTTGTTGCTGTGCTGGAGTTGGGCACCTCTTGGCTCTGTCCCACCCTGCTGCTGTTCTCCATGTGGCCAGYACTGGAGGCCCTGGTGAATCCAGCTCCCCAGTCTGAGCTGCTCATGAGAGTTGGCTTGTGCTGCCCCCATGTCCTCCAGGCCCCAGGGTGCTGGGAACTCCCTACAAATGGGGTTTCTCTTGCTGCAGCACACTACGGTCTCCCTCATCCCCAATCCATGAGGAGGATGAGGAGAAGCTCTCYGAGGACTCTGACTCGCAGGCGGTGCTGAGCGGGGGTGAGCTGGTCCTGAGGGAGACCAGCTCTCCAGAGGTAAGAGTGTGCTCTGCTGGGGGGGCTTCTGAGCCACAGCTCTTCTGGGGGGCTTCTGGGACATGGGAASTGCCTCCTGAAGGACCATTGCCCCGAGCCAAGAGTCTTGGCTGCTTTGTTAACCCCTAAGGCTCCATGGGGAACAATGTAGCCACTCCCTGTGCTCCTGACACCTCTTTGGGAGTGGAAAACCACTCAGCTGGAGCCATGGCAGAGCTGACCTTCCCCAGCATCCTGGGCATGCCCAGCAGTGTTTGGGGCAGGGGTGGGAGCTGGGCATTAGGAGCTTCCAGTGCCCACTGCTGGTAAGACCCCTCCATCCCAGGCTGTGGTGCTGCAGCACTGGGGCAGCCCCYTGCTCCTGCCCTGGAACAAGGCCTGGCCCCGAGCACAGCTCCCTGGAGGAAGCCAGGGCAGGAGCATGGCACAGCAAAGGCTCCAGCTGCAGAAATAACCTGTGCTGTCCCTCCTTACAGAGCGTGGCAGGGGAGGAGATGGAGGAGGCCTCAGCAGTGCAGCAGGGTAGGTGTGGGGGCAGCCAGACCTCGGCTCGGTGTTCAGGGCGTTTGTGGTGGGACAGGGACAACTGGGGAATGAACAAATGAGCTCAGAARCATCCAGCCCCCTAAGTCCATCTCTGAGGCTCTGTTCCTCACCAGGGAAGGGTGCCAGGGTCTTTTCTTGGAGGCAAGGGAGCAAAATCCACAGGTCTCCCTGGTTTATTTGCCAAGCATCCCACCTTGCTCTGAGCTTTACTCAAGTAGAGCTTTCCATGCCATGAGCTCTCCTTGCACCAGTGAGGACACCACTGGGGTCCTGGTGAGAGCACATCCACTGTTCTGGGCACACAGAATGGGTCTCTGGTCCTTGGGATGGGTCTGTGGTGCTCAGTCAGCACCCAGAGGGGACAAGGATGGGGTGAGAGAGGAGTGATGGGCAGCTTTGTGCCACTGTGACCCGGGCCAATGTCACCAGCACTCCTGGCACATCGGTGGGGCTGGGGGGGCCTGGGSAGCTTCCTCACATCAGACCTGGACCCACCCTGGCCGTGGGCGCCCTGGCCCGTGCTGGGGGCTGAGGGGCCGCGCTCCGGGCTGGTTCCAGGTAGCCGCCCGCCCTCGGTGGAGGACGTGCTGCAGGACGGCGGCTGCGAGAGCCGGAGCCTGACGCGCTCCGAGAGCGACGCCCCGGTCGATGTGTTCCTGCCAGGTAACGGCCGCGCCGTTGGGGCCCGGGGTCTGTCCCGCTGTGTCCACAGCCCTGGCACGGGACTGGAACGGGTCTGGAGCGCTCCTGCACCAGCAGTGGGCAGGGTGGGTGGTGGGCAGGAGGGGCTTACACAGAGGTGACTTGGCCCCCTTCTCTCTCCTCCTCCCCCCTCACCCTCGTGTCTCTGTCCTTCCCCTCCTTTCTTCTCTTTGGGCCACAGCTGCTCCCAGCACAGCTCTGTGTGACAGAGGCCTCCTGTGTGCTCCCAAGCGTGCTCCTGCTTTGGGGTGCGGGAGGGGAGCGGTCTGGGCCAGCAGCTGGGGCTGGGCAGTGTTGTCACGGCAGGGAGGGTCCCAGGGTGCCGTGGGACCCTGCGCTGGCCTCACCTCTGACTGTTGTCGTTGCAGCCTGTTTTCTTCCGTAGAGTCGCAGTCTGTTCTGAGTTACCTCTCTAATGTCTCCTTCCCTCTCTGTCTGCCTTCCTCCCTCCTGTCTTGGGCAGCACTTGGTCCTGATTCCTGCTCTGTTGGTATAGAGGAGTAAGCTGGTACGTCTTCTCGTTCTTCTTTATGCATCCCTGTAGCGTGGGGCAGCAGGGCCCTGCTGGGAGTGCTGGCAGAGAGCGCGGATGGGGCTGGTCCTGGCCATGGGGGCAGGGAAGGAGGGGCAGCAAACCAGCCAGGCTGCACTGCTGCCTCTGCCCTCGCTGCCTTCCCATTCCTGGCACAGCATTCCTGCTGCCCCTGGGTGCCAGGACACCAGGGTGGGCAGCAGAAACCCCTCCCCGCTGCCTTCTGCTGAGMGTGGGCACCACCAACCTCCAGGCCCTGCTGGCTTCTCCCAGGCTGTGGCAGTGTCCCCCCTCAGTGTCCTGTGACACTCAGCCTGCACCTGAGGGGAGGAGCGGTTGGCCCCAGCCCCATCTCCTGTGCTCAGTGCAGGGTGGGAGGGAMGCTGAGCCCCGCCAGGGCTCCCATTGCTGGGACTGAACTCCGTGTCCTCACCCAGGCTCGTCCGACTTCACCAAGACGCTCCCCGTCCGCGGCACCGGCAGCCCCACGCAGCCCCTTCTCTTCGAGCAGAGCCGTCTGCACCTGGAGGACGAGCAGAGCCTTTCGTGAGCGGGGCCGGGCCCTGCCCGCGCCGCCGGGCCCGCCGGGCTCTCCGGGACGCAGCGCGGGGTGTCTGTGGCACGGACGCGCTTTCGGCACAGCCTGTGCATGTTTCCTGGCGGCGGGTAGGGGCTGCTGTCGTGTTTGTCCGTGGGAGGTGTCTGTGGGGCCGGGGCGGGGTTTTGGGGTCCGAGTCGGCAGATGGACATTACCGATGTATATTTTGTACTTACCGAGCACAGCCCTTTGCTGTCACTGCCCTGTACATAGCTGTGGCCCTCCCTGCCTTGCCAGGCCGCAGGGCTCCGCGGCAGCGGGGGAGTGCGGGGATCACCCCGGCCCGCCCGAGCAGTCACGGGGGGGACGTGGGGGTCAGTCCCGCCCCAGCCCGTTCGGAGTGACCCCCGCGCCCCCCGTTCCCGCAGAGCCCGGCGCTGCCCACGCCGTGTGCCTTGTTCTGCTTCTGCGGGGGGTCCCGGGGCACGTCCCCCCCCCTCCCCGTCTATGTTTGTAGTAATAAACCCGTGGAGCAGCCACGCGAGTCCGTGTGCACCGGGGGCACCGGGGGGAGGGAGCGGGGGGGGGGGCCTCCGGCTGGGGGCCTCCGGCTGGGACGGGCTGCGCTGGGCGGGGAGAGCGGCTGGGGGCGGGGCTAATGGGCAGTGGGCGTGGTCCAAGTGGGGCGGGAATTGGCGCGGAGGGGCGCGGCCAAGGCGCGGGGGGAGGGCTCGTCCGTTCCCGCCCCCGCCTCCTTCCCAGCATGCCCTTCGGCGCCCCTCCTTCCCCCCGCGCTTCGCTGCGATTGGCTGCGCGCGCCGCCGGCCCCCGCGTGCGGCGCTGCCCTAATAAGGCGAGCGGCGCGCGCAGCCCGCCCGCCCCTCATTGACCGCCCCCCGCCTGCCCCGCCTCTGGCGCGCGCGGCGATTGGCGGGCCCCGCCGAGAGCCCATTGGCCCTGCGGCGCGCGGCGCGATCCCATTGGCTGAGGAGGGCGGCGGTCCCGCCCCCGCGGCGTCGTGGGCGCGGCGCGTGCGCGGAGCGGGCGGCGGTGGCGCGAGGCGATGGCGGCCGTGGGGACGATGGCGGCCATGGGCCCGCTGCCCGCCATGGGCGCGCTGCCGCCCCTGCCCACTCTCGGCGTGCCCGGCGTGCCCGAGCTCAAACCGCTGACGCGCTACGACGCGATGCGGCTCGGCCCGGGCTGGAGCCACTCGTGCCACGCCATGCTGTACGCGCCCAACCCGGGCATGCTGTTCGGCCGCATCCCGCTGCGCTACGCCGTGCTGGTGAGGGGGGGCGAGGCCGCGCCGGGCCGGGGCCGGGAGCGGGGCGGCGGCGGCGGGCGGGCCCTCGGGCTGGGTCGGGGCCCACGGGGCTGGGTCGGGCCGCGGGCTCCGGGGGCGGCGGGCTGAGGGGCGGTGGCCTCGCGGTAGTTCCCGTTCAAGGCGGTAGAATCAGGCTGGGCCCGAGCCCGGGGGGGAGCCCCCGGGCCCGCGGGCTTGTGCGGCCGGGGCGCGGAGCCCCGACGGCCGGGCCGCTGTCGGTGAATGGTCCTGGATGCGCCGGAGCCGGTAGTGCCGCGACGGAGCGGCCGCGACGCCTCCCGCGCTCCTCCGGCTCCTCCGGAGGCCTCCGTGACGCCCCCTCGCCCCCCGCCGGGGGCCGCGCCGTGCCCCATTAACACCCTGCGCCTCTATTGCAGATGCAGATGCGATTTGACGGACTGCTGGGCTTTCCCGGGGGGTTCGTCGATCGCCGTTACTGGTCCCTGGAGGACGGTCTGAATCGGGTGCTGGGCTTGGGTTTAGGCTGTGTGCGCCTGACGGAAGCTGACTATCTGTGCTCGCACCTGACAGAGGGGCCACATCGCGTGGTGGCACACTTCTACGCCAGGCAGCTCACCCTGGAGGAGCTGCACACCATCGAGATCAGCGCGGTGCATTCCCGAGACCACGGGATGGAGGTGGGACGCCCGGGAGGGGTGTGCGAGCTCTCACTTAGCCCAGGGAAGGCGCCGCTTCCCTCCTGGGTCTGCCGGGCTGCCCTGGCCAGCCCGGCCGGGGAATGCACCGCAGGTAGAGCTGCCGGCGGCAGGTGCCCGCACCGCCCGTGGCATCGGCGTTAGGGACCGTGGCCGGGGTCGTGCCGCAGGCTCCAGAGCGTAGCGAGCTTGAGCTCCAGCTTTTCCCGGTGTCCACCCACGCAGGGATGAGCCCCGTGTTACCGCTCGGCCTCAGGATGTGGGCGAGGGCCGTKTGCAGCTGGGGGATCTTCCCCTGCCCCGGGCCGAGTGCCCCGGACTGGACCGTGACCTCGGTGTGGTGATGTCGCTGTGACCCGAGTTCCTCCCCTGCGGGGGGCGCCTTCCTGCTCGCGGGCAGCCAGGTCCGGCTGGTGGCCGGGGCAGAGCGGGAGAGCCAGGGCCTCCCCCCGCGCCCCCGGGGCGCTCGGTGGGTGTCGGCAGCCGTGCGAGCAGAGCAGAGGCAGCGGGCTCTGGGTTGTGGCCTGGTAGAGGGGGACTCGTGGGTCAGCCGTGGTGTCCCCACGCAGGGCACGGCTGGAGGGGAAAGTGGGACTCCCCGTAGTGGCCTGGGGCAGCGGGATCCCTCCAAAGGGGCAGCAGGGGGAGCAGAGCCAGGGCTGGGCTGTGGGGCTGGGCAGGGAAGAGCAGGGCCTTGAGGGGTTTGGGAAGGGGCAGTGAAGCGGCTSAGGGGGGCTGAGGGCAGCAAGGGCAGGGGCTGGTGTGGGAGGAAGGGGCAGGACCTGGCACAGGGGCAGGTCGAGCCTGGGCCGAGGGCTGGCGGGCACTGGGTGAGGGTGTGGGGCAGAGGGGGTGCAGGGCAGGGGGGGCTGGTGCTGCTGTGGCCCCTGCTGAGCTGTGCCCGTGCTGTTGCAGGTGATGGGCATGGTCCGTGTGCCACTCTACACCCAGAAGGATCGCATGGGCGGGCTGCCCAACTTCCTGGCCAACTCCTTCGTAGGAACGGCCAAGTTCCAGCTCCTGTTTGCCCTGAAGATCCTGAACATGGTGCCAGAGGAGAAGCTGGCCGAGGCGGTGGCTGCCACGCAGAGGCCGAAGAAGGGGGCCATCGACCACGCCGGAGGGGCGGCAGGACACCACCACAAGGCGGGCAACGAGCTGGCTAGAGCGGGCAATGAGCTGGGAGAGAGGGCAGAGCACCCGGGCATGATGCACGGGGGGGCTGAGCAGCACCTGGTGGGGCTGGAGGGCGAGGCCGAGGCGCTGGAGCAGCAGGTGGGGCTGGGTGCTGACGAGCAGGGCGAGGGGATGGAGTGACGGCGCCGTGCTGGCGCTCAATTAAAAGTGGGTGAGCTGAGAGACTTCTAACTTTGCGACCCRTGGCTGGCTGCAGTGGCTGCCTACGAAATCCCACTGCCCAGCCGGGAGGGGTTGGGTTTGTCTAAAGCAGGGAAAAGCGATTTTATTTTTATGGCCATTAAACTCTTAGCGAGCTTCCCAGATCAACCTGCACAGCCCCTGCAGAGAGTTCATGTGCTTGCGTTAGGGCGCCAGAGCCTTAGAATAACGCTTTGATTTCAGGGACACACTGCTGCTGTCAGGTCTCCCTTTCATTTGTAAGGAACAAAACATCCAATTTTTTAATTGCCCCGTCTTGACTTGGACGTGGCTGTRTTGGCACTGGGCACAGCTGAGGCCTGGGGCTTCTGGTCAAGCACCTCTGCCCATGTTAGTGGCCAGGCTCCCACTTGGGGTGCTGGCACAATGGGGCAGCCGTGCCATGAATTCCCTCTGGGGCGTTGGGGATGCTCATGTGGGTCCCTACCTGGAGATCTGTGGGAGCAGGAAGTGGAATAAATGGCTTTGCTGAAAGTTTTAACACTTGGGATCGTTCTTGAGGGCTGGTGCAGAGCCAGTGGTGACCCGGAGCTGGGGAGGTGCAGGGTGAGGGAGCACAGAGGGCAGAGGTGAGGGGCTGCAGCTGGGGCTGGCAGGGAGGTGTGGGCTGGCTCAGGTGCTGCACCACTACAGCCCTTGAGAGTTTGGGTTGCTCCACAAGGGCTCGTGCTCCCCAGGGCTCCAGGCAGGGCTGGGAGCAGCTTGTCCCCGGTGCAGGAGCACCTGCCCAGCACAGGCTGTGCCTGAGGAGCCTCTGTCCTGGCTGGAGTGGGCTCAGCCAGCGAGGAGCCCGGCGCTGCAGCTGCACGGGGCTACAAGGAAAACCCACCCATGCTGCAGTCCTGTTGGAAGGGCAGGCTCAGCCCTGGTGGAGCTGCTTCCCCTTCCCTGCACCCCCTCTCCCTGCAGCTCCCCCAGGATCCCCCAGCCCCGCAGAAAAGGGTCTGTGCTCACCCTGCTGTGGGGCAGAGCACAAGCAGCTGGCCAGAGGCGGAGTCTCTGCAGGGACAGACAACTCAAAAAAGAGGTTTGGTTTAATTGAAGATGTTTAGAGAGAGGTTCTTCAATAAATAATGGGCTAAGGGGGGGGTCAGGGCTGACACCTCAGGACAGGGTGGTAGGAGGACACACAGACCAGTCACAGCTCCCTTGGGACGTGCTGAGTAGTGGAGTTGGGTTGTGTGAGGGGCAGGGGAGGAACTGGGGACACAGACACACATCAGCCCCAGGCAGTCAGGAGAGAAGAGCTTCATTCTGGTCCAGAGAAAGCAAGTGCTGAGAAAAAACGGGCTTGGGCTGCTAAAGAAACTCAACCAACAGATGTGATAAGTAATAGTGGATAAGTAAAAATTCCCCAAACTGGTAACAAGTGAGGCTGGAAGGGTGTCAGGGGCCCTGAGGAGGCACTGGGKCTGGGGAGGAGCTGCCTGCCCAGTGCCACTGGCACTGCTGAACTAGAGGAGASCCAGAGATGACATGGGGGATGGAAGAGGCCTTGGGGCTTGAAGGTCTCACAGGCTGGGCTTTCCATCACTGTCCTGTCTGACTCCTCATAAACACCCCTTTACCTTGTCTTTGTGTCCCAGAAGAGGCTGGTGCTGCTCCCAGACACCCARCGTGCCAGCCCCTGAGGCTGCCTGCTCTCCAGCCTGGCACCACTCACAGCAGCTCATCTGCATCCTCTTATTAATGAGACAGTGAGCTCCCACCCCGGGGCTGGGCACTGACAGGGCTTTCTGTGCCCACCCAGGCTGCAAGGTGCTTGTTGGCTCCTCTAAGGCCCAGCCCAGCCCCTGGCACAGCTGGCAGTGCCAGCCCATCCAGGCCCTGCTCTGGCATGGATCCCTCTGCTCCAGTCCCAGTTAAAAAATGAGGTTGGAATAAGGAACATGGTGCTGAGCAGGGGAGGAGCCTTGGCCAGGGAAGGGGCATTTGCCATGGGAATACAGCAGGGCCCCTGGCCTGGCTGCACATGAGCCACTCAGTCCAGGCAGAGGCTCCTGGACAGGACAGGGCCACTGAGAGACTGCCCAGCACAGCCCAAGGCAGGACAGTGAACAGCTGGGGCACCTTCCTCAGCAAGGGAAAGCTGCTGTGAGCTGTGCACACATCCCATCCCATCCCTCAAGATCCTGCAAAGWCCAGCCTGGTGCCAAGGAAGGGGAGAAGGGCTCTGGACCAGACTCTACACTCCCAGGTCCCCTCCCCTGCTACATTCCATCCTGGACAAAGGCAGAAAGATCTATACAGTATAATACATATATATTTCACTATGAAATAGCAATTTCATTCCCTGCCTTCTACTTTATGCATCCTGAATTATATGCTTCTTTTTACATCACTCCAGAGGGCTGGTGGGGCTGGGTGGGTTCTCATGCGAGGCAGTTGCTCTCCCTGGAAGTTACCACAGGACGCACCAGCAGCTGATGTGGCAGGACCTAAACATGATTCCCATCCCTCCCTTTCCCCTGCCCCAGCAGCAAGGGCAGCCTCTGCCCTGGCAGCCAGGGCTCTCCCAGTCCACTGAAGTGGTTCCTCAGTGCAGATCCATGAACCCCCCTCAGCTGCTCTGAGCAGCTGTGGATGGAGCGGGAGCAGCAGCTGAACCCCCGACATCGCCGGTATGGGAGGAGCAGACCGAGGGGAGAGGCGGGGACAGTGCAGCATGCACACCGAGTGTGACACCCGGGGCACACCGAGTGTGACACCC
>JACDOX010000365.1:0-14091 GCA_014549065.1 Cardinalis cardinalis
AGCCTCATTGCAGGTGACCTGGAAGGGCAGGAAAATCCTTGGAGTGCATTCCAGGGGAGCTGGAGTCCAACTTGTCATTAAAATTTTGATTTTGGGTTCCAGACTGAAATAATTCAGGTGTCACCTGGAAAGAGTCATGAGTGGATCCCTGGATTAGGTCTCTGTGTCCCTTTTTTTCCATCTATTCAATCTAATGATCTGACCAAGGCAAATCTTATGATATGACCAAGATATAAAACCCTTGGCTCACTGGGAACTTTCTGTTATCTCAGGAGCTTCTGAAGTCCTTTGTTTCTGCACAGAATTTCTTCTGAATTTGTTTTAATTCCTTAGGAATGATGAACAAAATGGTGCCTGGACCAACATTCCCAAGTCCTGTCCCACAAATGCAAGAGCTAAAAATGAAATTTTTGTCTCTACTGGAGCTTACCTAAGCTATAGGAAAAAAAAAAAAAGGCCAACTGGTGGCTTTGCTAATTGTTAATCTTGAGTGCAATTTGAACTCTCTTCCCTCATCTGAAGAGAAAAACAACAACAAGAAAATAGAGAAGGCTGAAAGAGCCACATAATTTTTAGGTTCATGGAGGTCAATGAAGAAAACTCCATTACAAGTATTTGCCTCAAATGGATTTCTCATTATTCCCCTTTATTGGTAATAAATAAAGCTCTTAACGTGCTGCAGCAGAGTGAATATTCAGGTTCTAAACAAGGCTGCCATCAGCAGCTGAGGGCTGGCAAAAGGCTGGGCCAAACAAGCTGAGGCTCGAGCAAAGGATAAATATTTGCATCCTCCTCATTTCAGGGGTAACTCCTGCTTGTGGATGCAGAAATCCAGTTAGCCCAGCCACTGTTTTAGTAGCCACACCTGACAGCCAGCTCAGGTCCTCCGGTTTCTTTGTGTGCCCCTTTTATTTTGGCTGACTGAGGTTAGGATTGATTTCTGTCTGCCAGGACTGAGAACAGGTTCTGCAGGAAAGGGATCAATACTGCAGGGCAAGTCCCAGCATCTCATCTGAGAGCAGTGGCATGAAATAATTTAGTTTCTTCTCATGGTTTAGGAGGAATTCTGCCCCAGTTATTTCATTATAATGCACATTATATATATATATATATATATATATATAATGTAATAATATAGATTATATATATAATAATATAGATTTTATATATATATAATATAGATATATATATCTAGATCTAGATCTATAATTATTTTTATATATAGCAATACATATAATATATTGCTATATAATTATTATATATATATWATATATATAAATATAAAAATATATATAGAATATATGGCTATTGCTATTTTTCTTGACTAATTGTATTTATTAAGGAGTCTCTCAGCTTCCACACAGAGAAATAGCAATGGGACTTCTCCCCAAATAGTGTCAACCCCTGGCTTTAACAATTCTGGCCATAAATTTTCAGGCAAAACCCATCTCAGATGTCTTGTGTGCATTTAAAGAGCAGCACATTTGCTTTGCCCTTTGAAATGTTTTTAAGACAACTCCTCAGTGTCCCCTCAGTGGCAGGAATTTAACAAGGGATCAAGGTGGAATTGCAGCTGCCTGAGGAGCATCTTGGCAAGAGAAGGTGTTGTTTTTTTTCCCTAGAAATTCCAGAGTTCTGGATCACATTGTTCCAAGGAACTCAGTGCAGTTCCTCAAGATAGCTTGTGTTTGTGTAGTTAAATTGTCATTTTCAGCCTCTAAGGCGCATTTGTTGTCTCAGAGGCAGAAGGAAACACAATGGTTGTTGTTGTTGTGCTGAATGCTGAGTCTGATGCTGGGGGTTTCAGTGCTCTAACCTGGGGCATTTGGGGTTATTGCACCACCAGATTGCATTTATTCACTGAGCAATATTGCAATGTTGCATTTCTTCCCATTTCCCTGAGAGTCCCCACATCAAGCCACGAGATTCTGCCTTTCCTGCCACACTTGGAAGAAAAATCCCATCTGAAAATCAAGGATTCCCTTTCACCCTTGCTGATGAAGCAAAGTTGGGCAGCTGGATTCTGGATTCTCTTTTGGCTCTGCCTGATTTAAGGGACCTGAGCTGGGACATTTTTGGGGTGTAACAGGGAAGGATTAACCAGCAGCTTGCACATTATCTCCTAACAGGGAYAAAGATGAAAACCAGGCTCAGGGAGAGAAGGGAAGGGAAGCCAGAAGGGGATGGCACAGCTGAGTTCAGCTGCTCCCTGCACGTGGCCCTGGAGAAGCATTTTTGTCATCAGCCTCATTGCAGGTGAGCTGGAAGGGCAGGAAAATCCTTGGAGTGCATTCCAGGGGAGCTGGAGTCCAACTTGTCATTRAAATTTTGATTTTGGBTTCCAGACTRAARTAATTCAGGTGCCACCTGGAAAGRGYCATGARTRGATCCCTGGATTARGTCTCTGTGTCCCTTTTTTCCATCTATTCACCTCAATGGGTGTAAAGGACAGAACATACAAATATTTTTGTGGCAWTTTTGGTTTCAGTCCCTAAGGACCAATCTTATGACATGACCAAGGCTTAATTCCTTAGAAAGAAAAAGAGTGAGAAGTTTCCTGGGCATGGAATTTATGGCCAAGGGTCAGACCCTGAGCAGTAAATCCCAGCAGATGGAATGATAAACTCTGAGCTTTGGGAGAGGGCTGGGTATTTCCAGGAGAGTTCAGAGCAAGTCTTTCCTTCTCCACCTGCACATGCCATGAAGGCCATGTGGAATGGCAACTTCACCTCATTCTGGCACAGACCATGTAGTTTTGGAGMCCCTTTTTGTAGGAATCTGGATCTCCACAGCAGCTGCAACCACGAGGATCTGTGTGAGGGGTTGGGAATCAGTCGTGCATTTACCCCTGACTTAGGAGAGCCAAGGGTTGAAGCTGCACGAGCAGCAAAGCAAACTCCCTTCCTCTGWCCTTTTGCAGCTTAATAAATCTTTCAGATTCCTATTCCCATGGGGCTCTCCCAGTTGTTTACAAATTTCTCAGCATGGGACCCCTTTCGCTATAAATAATGGGAGAATTTTATGGCTTTGTTTTCCATGAAATAAGAACGAGTACATCAAGGAGCTTTCTCCTTCCTCCACCCTTTCCTATTCAGCTTGTGGAGAACTATTTTTAGGTCTTCAGACCTGGCTCCAGGATAATGATGACACGTTTTTAAAATGCCTGTAATTCCAAATTCTCAAAAAACCAATGTGGCAGAAATGCTTTTGTGCTGGAGTGCTGAGACTGGGTGTGAATTCTGAACTCTTCTTTTCCTACCTGGGAAATTCAGGAAGAGAGCAAACTCCCTCTCCCAGGGTAAGAACCCTGGCAAGGTCAGGCCATCATTGGGAATTTTAGCATTAATTCTGTATGAAAGCTTTTAAAGCTTTGCTTTTACTGASGTTTTCCTTTCACAAACCAGAATAACCTGACAGGCAAAAGGAAGTGCTGCTGGGAAATCCTTTGAGACACTGGGCAGGTGGATGAAACAATTCCTTCCACACCCCAGAGAGCACACAYTCATCCCCTGGTCACAAAATACATCTAAACCCCCCCAGGTGCTCGAGTTCAAACATTTAAAAGCTTGAGATGAAAGGGGACAGTGTTTTCTTTTTAAACTCCCAACCCTGGTATTGGGCTCCAGTTTTGAAATCAGCCTGGTTACAACTCTTGTCTCAATCTCTCATGATAAATAAGCCACAGTGAGGGGTTTTATTTCAGACACCGCTGCCAAAAAGAGACAGAAATAAATTCCTCTCCCCTTTTAAAGGCTTCACTCACCTGTGGCACCAGTGGGTTCTCACTTGTCAGCGCAGTAGAAGCKATACAAATGTTAGTTTGATTTTTTCTTTTCATTTTTCTTTTCTCCCTGACAGCAGAGAACATTCCTCCTGTGCTGCCTCAGAAGGGAAGCAGCATGGATGGACTGGGCTGTGAGACCCCCASAGAAGGAGTGATGTGGCAGCAGGGGAAATTCAGCTGTAAAATGTGTCTTCATTTACAGACACCTCCTTAGGGCCTCCCTAGTCACCGTCTCAATTGTTCCTTTATCAACTTTCTAAAGTGGAATTTTGCAAATTGCCTCTGAAATCTTCCAACTCTTCCCCCTAAGACTGAACTTTTTACATTATTTAGAAGAGAGGGGCTCTTTTCTCTGTAATGGGTCATGTCTGGGGACTGGTAAATTAATACTTGTTTACTTATATCCTCCTGCTGTTCTGCTCAAATACATTCCAAGGGCTCCTCTTGCTGCATTAAGGATATCAGCATGTTGTTTGTTTTATAACCTGGGAGAGAGCATAACAATATAGCTTCTCACCAGGGTGCACACCAGCAACAAATTGAATAAAAGGAAGCAAACTGATTCTCAGAACCCAGAGCTTCTGGGTAATCAGAATTGCAGATGCTTGGCTGAGTGTTAAAACTCTTCACCATCAATCTGACCTTCTCTTGTCTTATTATTGGGGATACTTTCTGGGTGTACTTTGGGGGAGAAACATGAAAAAATGCTGAATAATAAATGCTTGGGGGGGACCAGAGCTTTGTGGCATTGTTGTGTCAGTTTTAGCTAAGAAACCAGCCTCAAAACCTTTAATTTTGTAAAAATGAGAACATATTAGAAATCCTAAATGTTGCACAAAAGAAGGATGGAAGCATTTAATGTCACTGAATTGAAATATTCATCTCTTTTCACCAAGAAAATGAACAAAACATGAATCCCCCTTCACCAGGAGCCATCCATGAGCCCCATGTGTCCCCCAGAGTATAACAATTAGCAATGATCTGTTAAATCCCTGCCTCACACCCCCTGAATTTCAGTGTGGGCATCGCCMGCTCTTGTGCCAGGGAGAGAAAAAAGGAATCCTAATTTCTCAGATGTGGCAATGATGGATTATTAGAGACTGATCAAGGTCACTGCAGTGGAAGAAGTTTGGCTCCAACTCACTGACCTGGCTGGAGGAAAAGCCAATTTGTGCCCTGTCCACCTGCTGAAACTCTCCCCACACCCTTCTCAAGGCAGGGAGAAATCCCTGCAAAATCCCAGTTTTGCTTCCCTATTCTTTCCCCACTGAATCCACAGCTGTGGGATCAAAAAAAAAAGGCTGTACCTGAGCAAGATGCTGCTGTTTCTTGGTGTCTACAAAGTTCAGGAGAAAGGCCAAGTCCTTCTCGTCTCTCCTGGCCAGGGCACTGAGCGSGGCAGCTGCTCCTGCCACGTTCCTGCCCTGCAGCTGCAGCACAGCCAAGCGAGCCCTGGCAAAGTCCTCAGCAGGACAGTGGCCAAAGGCTTCCTGCAGGTGCTTGAGGGCCTCCTGGTGCCTTCCTGTTGGGGAACAYCAGCACAAACTCCAGAACCCATCCCATGGGGAGAAAGGTGCCCAGAAACCACAGCAAGGCAGGGTTCAGGCTGTGAACTATGTCTGAAGGTGTTAATTATGTCATCCCCTGCTGGAATTCAGGGCATCCCTCTGGCTGTCCTGGAYTGCCAGGACCYCTGCCAGGGGGCTCAGAGACCCTGGCACAGAACCCAAGGCACCTGTGCCTTTGATTATGACCCATGGAGCAGATTACCAGCCTTATATGAGGATCTGAAAGCCACAAAAGTATAAGTAGAATAATAATCAGTTTGTCATGAGGTGAAAAAATAGATTTTTGGGGTTTTTAGAATGGGAGTTCAGGAGGCAAGATGGAGGAATCTGGGCATGTCCAGCCTTTCTYCTTCTTGGCCTCCATCTTCTGCTGTGATGGTGGCACTTTTAGATTGGTTTAGAGTAGAAGCTCACTGTCTGACATAGGTGATGGGTATTGGGAAGTAATTGTAAATATTGTACATGTAGTTTTTAGTATAAAAGGATAACACCAGTGTGCCTCTATCTGACCTGCTGAAYGGACCTCAGCAGATCAGGAGAAAGAATTTTATAGATAAGAAACAATAAACAACCTTGAGACTGAGAACTGAAGAGTTCTGACTCCTTCTTAAGTGCCAGGCTGGTAAAAGAGACTTTCTAACACATCTCGGGGTCACTTTGACCAGTTAAAGTCCCAAAATGTTTTCTTGAGAAAGAAAGAAAACTTCTCTTGAGAAGCAGCATCCAGCASCATCCAGCATTGTCCAGCATTATCCACCATTATCCAGCATTATTCAGCACCATCCAGCACCATCCAGAACCACCCAGCAACACCCCTGACATTTCATATTCCCTTCTATCCATTTTCTGCTCCCTCACCAGGCCTGACCAGCTGTGCTGAAGGACTGGAACTCACCATTWGCCATCAAAACATCAGTGTAGAAGACGTGATATTGTGCAGCCCTGCAGATTTTGGTCAGTGCTTTGGCCATCGTGAGAAGGTCCCTGAGGGTTTCTTCTCCTGGGACGTCTTTGGTGGCCATGAGCTCGCTGAGAGTGGCCCTGCCATGCTGGAGGAGCCACCCAGTGACCAAGCCTTGGGCTTCAGGCTTCAAGGACAGGATTGCTGGGATCACTGCTCCTGCCTCCACCTTCAGTGCTGAGATCAGATCTTGCACTGCCTCCTGTGGAAAAACAACACCAAGGAAAGAAATGGAAGCAATAATTAAGTATTGATCATTTGTTCTTTCAGCTGCTTTCTGTTCTCTGCTGAACCATGGAAAAACTTTGCTCTTCCTTGTCCTTGTGCTGCAACTTTTCCATTTGCAAARCTGATAGGAGGTCATAAAGGCAGGTTTGAATGAGTTTTCAAAGTTCTTTAAACTCCTCGGGTTATCACAGAAAATCATGACCAAGGTTTAGCCCTCCTCTCCTCAGGCTTGGGAAAGAAAATCAGTAAAGCCAGATGGGCTGTTCATACACCCAGCCAAACTCAGAGCCTTTCACTGCCCAAATTCTGTGAGAAACTCTTGATTCCAGCGATTCTACAACAAATTCTGTGATTTACACCCCTATTGTTCAGAAAAACCAGCAAAGCCACACATGGACAGTACCTTCTGCTGCCTCAGAGCGAGGTGAACAAACCCTCGGCCACTCAGAGCTTGCACATTCCTGGGATCCTCCTTCAGGACAGCATTAAAATCAAAAATTGCAGTTTTCATCTGCCCAAGGCGCCCATAGCATCGAGCCCTGGTGAGGAGGCAATCCTCAGCATAACCACCTGGAGGACAGGGATGCAGCCATGGTTACTGCAAGGATACCCACAGGAAGCTCCAAAAAACTCCATTTAGCCTGAGGATACCTCAGGATGAAGTACAATGAGAGTTTGCTTAAGTGGAAGTTTCCTTTCTTTTTGTTGCAAGTGGAATTCCTGCCACGTGTTGAAAGGAAAGAAGAATCTGTGTCAGGTTGGAGCGGGAGCAGCAGGAATGAGAGGAGAAAGCCCCAAGAGGGAGATCTGGGACTGTGTGAGAGTGGAGGCACRAAGCCATTTGGCTGTTTTAATAAAGTGGGGTCAGAATCACAGAATAGTTTGGGTTGGAAAGGACCTTAAAGAGTCCCCAGCCCCCTCCCACGGGCAGGGAAGGTACACATTGTTTTGGATAAATGAGTTATCCAGATGGGACTGACTAATTCCCTGCCAGGATTAATATGCACTGGGATTTGTGATACTGAGCTGCTTTTTTTTTTTTTTTTTTCCTTCTGCTTTCACACAAGTGCTGCCCAAAGAAACACATAGAGTTGTTAGAGAAAATCCTGGCCCCTCCATTCCCTGCCTGCAGAGCATTTCTCTGCCTGCCATCCACAYATCCCTTCCTTCCAAGGCAATTTCGATAAGGATCTTAACATGCCCAGGGTTGCAATCAATAACTGTGGCATCCAATATTGGATGATAAATCATCAGTGCCACTGGAAATATGTTTTCATAGGCAGGTCAGCAAATGCAGCTGCCTGCAGGGATCAGCCAGCAGACAGGCTCCAAGCAATTCCTCTGCAGTAATGAGGCTTTTTCTCCCTCCTGATTTGCTCCAAAACTTCTGTACCAAAGGTTATTATCACTCTGGAGCTCAACCAGTTGGCTCCTCTAAAGACAATATCTATTTCTTAACAAGCATCTGTTCTAGCAGGTGGGGAGCTGATAAGCTGGAATGCACGGGCTGTGAAATGGAACCATCTCCAAGCGATTAACAGGGTTTTTATTSCATTTCCACCAGCCAGTCTCTCTTCTTCTCAGTGCTGCTGTCATAACATTTGCTCAGAGTGAAAGGCAGATTTCCATACAAACATGGTTTTGCTTGGAACACGCCAGAAGAATTTCCATGTCAGCCTGGTCTCTCTCCTRAGGGAAAGCTGGGATGGTGAAATGTGTGAGGGGCTGCATTCACTTCTTTGCACTGGGTGAAGAAGAGGGGGTGATGTCCCTGTAGAACTGAGCTGAACCCATTTCAAGGAATTCAAAATTTAAAATTTGAAATTCCTTAAAATTTCAAATCAAAAATTTTTGAAATTTAAAATTTAAAATTCATGGCCCAGGTGGACCTGCTGTGTCAGCCCTCACCAGGGAGGTGACAGAGGAGATCTGGACATCCTGTCCCACCCCGATTTGCTTAGGAGCAAATCCCCACGGGCATCCTGGTGTCCTACCTGCAGCAAGGATGGCAAAGGACAGGTGGGCAATGGCCTCTTTGATGGCAGCAGCCTCCTGTTTGCCCTTCAGGATGGCCAGGGCTCGCCAGCGGCAGTGGCTCTGCAGCAGCTCTCTGTCCTCGTCCTGGAAAATGTCCAGCACTGGCAGGAGGCAGGAGGAATCTCCAATTCTGATCAGCCTCCTCAGCAGCTTAAGGATGGGAGAGGAAAAGGCAGCAGAGAAAGAGTTGAGTGGGATGGGAGGTTGTGTGTGAGAGATTTGTGTCCTTCCCCAGCATCCCCACTGCTCCCTGGAGCTTCAGCCAGCCCAGGATCACAAATCTCCCTGATTTATCCCCTCAGCCAGCCCTGCTGTGAATGCAGGAGAAAACAGGGATTCTTATCTTTCCTCACCACCACTGCAGCTGTGGAAATAATTCTGGGCAAATACCTGGTGCTGCTTGCTTTGTTTTGGGCAGCATCCACATTGGCAGTGTTTTTATAAATACAGGATGATTGCCCAAAAAAGAGAATGTTCCTGTGGAACACAAGGATTCCAGTGACCYTTTTACTGCAAAATCAAAACCAGTGGATTAATGGAAAATTAGGGAAGYGCTGTGAGTTATTTTTAGTATTGTTATTGGTAATCTGGGAAAAGCACCCACAAAGTACTGTCCTCCTGGAAAAGAATCTTGTCTGACCTTTGGTATCTTTGCCTCAACAAGCAATTTTTAAACATAATTTCCAATTAAAATGAATCAAAAGATGGTTTTTTACAGTGCCAGAGAAGTCTGGACAAGAACAAAGTTATCCTGATGTACCAGTCACATCCCTTGAACTCATAAATTTCTCTATTTTATTGGTAGATAAAAGTGATTGGCATCTGACAGGCAAGTGGGCTAAAAATATTTTGAAGAGAAATGTTCAGATGTTCCATGCAGAAATTGCAGCAGAAGCTGCAGATGGARATCCAACTTCCAAGGAGAGCACTCTAAAAAACCACAGCCTTCATTAACAGCCATCCTAAAAGCAGCAAATTACAGCAAACTTTTATTTTTCACAAGCAGTAGTGAACTGCTGACAATAAAACCTTTCTCCTTACGGGTTAGCAGAATTTATACGGCATTTAAAAAAGAATACAACAGTTCCCTCTGATGGCAGAGCCTGGGAATTCAGCTTTGTARTCCTGGCTAGGAGAACCAACTTTGCTGGAATGGCTTTCAGAGTTTCCAGCACAATTTTTTAAGCATTGGAGACAGAAAACTGCAGACTGATATTGGAGTTTCTGCATTTGTGTCCTTCTTCTGCAATGTTTCATTAGGATAATTGGGGAGGTGGCACTTGTGCCTTCTTTCCTCTAAGGGAACATTCCCAATCCCATGATGTTGTCCCCAAGGACAGGATGCTCTGCCTGGTTAAAGTGCTGAGAAATGCCATTAAAAAGCACGTGAGGAATGAGCTGGATTTTACTGGGAGTCCTTCTGTGGCCTTTTTGGACACAAATTCCTGTGATTCTATGATTTTATGGCAATATCAGCCCTGTATTTACACCTTTAAGTTCTGCTAGAGGTTCTGCACATGGGCTCCAAGTTTCACTGTGTCACAGCTCTCCCTGCTGCTATTCAGGGAGCTCCTAACAGCAAAGYTTAGTTATAAAGGGGAAATGCACCCAAACCACTGAACACAGGGATTCATCTGTAATTTAATGTGAAAAATCTGGCAAATCAGCTGTTGAGGAGAGAGTGACCCTGAGGATGAGGCTTTCCAGGTGCTCCTTACCTGGTTGCCATCATACACAGAGCCTCTCTTGAGCTGCAGCAGGGCCAGCCTGGCCAGCACAGGAGCCCTCTGGGGGTTTCTGGAGAGGGCCAGTGACAGCATCTCGTGGGCTTCTCCCCCACGGCCCATCTGGTACAGGGCATCAGCACACAGGATCCGGGATGCCTCGTCAGAGCTGTCCAGCTCCAGCAAGAGAGAAGCCAGCTGGAAAACCCCAGGGGCATCTCTGGAGGGGGGRAAAAAAAAGCCAACAAAACAAAASACCTTCAAGGTTAGSGATGTGCACAGCCCTGTTTGCTTTTTCTGAAAGGAAAATGAGCTGCCTCCTGGGTACCTCTTCTTCTGGAGCATCATCTGTCCTTCCTCCTGGAGGACCTTCAGCAGCAATCCCCTCTGGTTCCATGGCACGTAGGACTTGATGGTGAAGATGGTTTCATCCAGCTTTAACTGGCAAGCTGTGATATAATCCAGGGCTGTCAAGTAACTGCTGCCACCAGAAATACGGATCAGCCCACGCCCACACAGGGCTTTGATGCAGCTGCTGGGATGTGGGGACTCGTGCTCGATGACCCTCTGGAAGTCCTGCAGGGCTCCCTGGTGGTCCTGGGCATGGAGGGAGCAGAAGCCTCGCAGTGCCAGCAGGGTGTTGTGGTAAGTGCTCTGCTCTGCTGCCAGTAGCTGCTCACACATGTCCAGGGCGGCCCTGGGGTGTCCCTGCAGGAGGTGACAGTCTGCCAGCCGGACCCTGAGCTCCCGGCTGGACCCTGGGCAGATGTGCAGGAGCAGCTGGATTGCCTGGATGACAGGAGGGAGCAGCTCAGTGCCACAGGTGCCCCTGAGCTCAGCCCGAGCACGCACAGCCTCCCTGTAGGCTGCAAACCTCCCCTCCAGGGCAGCTCTAGCCTGCTCCTTGATCTTCTCAGCATCACAGGCTGAGAAAAGCTCTTCAAAGYCTTTCATTGCCCGGGCAGGGTCTGCTGCAAAGGCTGCTGCTAAATCCTGCATCATTTCCTGCGTGCATCCTCCCAGGAAGAAATAYCCAGCAGCTCGTTCCAGGAGCAGAGCCAGAACGTCCTCACCTCTGAGATTCTCAGCCGAGGACCCCTCAAGGGCCTTGGTGCAAACAGCCACACACTCCTGAACCTCTCCTGTTTTTCGCAGGTGGGCTGCCCATGCCCTGCACACCCAGGCGTGCCCTGGTGCCACCGCAGCCAGGAATCTGTAGCACTCACCCAGCCACTGCTCCGAGGATCTGCAGCTTGGGCTTTTCTCCTGGCACGTGGAGAGATGATCAGAGAAAGCCTGGACGACCTGGGGCAGGTGCTCCCTTTGCCTGCTGCACACGTAGGCCGCTGCCTCAGTTTGGTGCAGCACAAAGGCTTGGACATAATCCAGGATTCCCTTCCCAGCCTGTGTCCCTGAGAGCACCCGTGCCAGCGCCCTCAGCAGCAGCAGCTCCATGGARCCCCTCGGGTTACCCTCCAGCAGGAGATTGCATTTCCTCACCACCTCCTCCGAGCACCCTCGCCTCAGCAGGGCCTCCAGCTCGTACACCGAGGCCGCCACGTTGTTTGGGATGAGGGTGGAGAGGAAAATCGCAGCTATTCCCACGCTGAGGGACACCACGGCCAARTTCCTGCTCTGGATTTTGGGGATCTGAGCCTTGCCTTGGCACCAGGCCTCCAAGATGGCCACCACTCTCTCCCAGAGCCCGTGGGCCATGGAGTTCACTCTGTGCACTGCTGTGGGGGCACAGCAGCTGAAGGCAGCCAGGTAAAAAGCCGTGGCTGCTGGAAATTCCTGCTGGGAGAGGCGCTCGTCCCCTTCCCCACAGAGCAGGGCGGCGAGCTCCTCGGGGGCCATGGCCTGGGCTTGGGCCTTCCCCGAGCGGCGTCACGGGCTGGACATGGCCGCGGCCTGGAAAACAGAAACCAGGGGTTGTGGTGTGGGGTTTGAACAGAAAATCAGCAATGAGGGGCTGTGGAGCGGGGTTTGAACAGAAAATCAGCAATGAGGGGCTGTGGAGTCAGAAAATCAGAAATGAAGGGCTGTGGAGTCAGAAAATCAGAAATGAGGGGATGTAGAGCAGGGTTGGAGCAGAAAATCAGCAGAAAATCATCAATGAGGGGCTGTGGGGCAGGGTTTGAGCAGAAAATCAGAAATGAGGCGCCATGGAGTCAGAAAATCAGAAATGAGGGGCTGTGGAGTCAGAAAATCAGCAATGAGGGGCTGTGGAGCGGGGTTTGAACAGAAAATCAGAAATGCGGGGATGTGGAGCAGGGTTTGAGCAGGAAATCTCGAATGAGGGGCTGTGGAGCAGGGTTTGAACAGAAAATCAGCAATGAGGGGCTGTGGGGCAGGGTTTGAACAGAAAATAAGAAATGAGGGGCTGTGGAGTCAGAAAATCAGCAATGAGGGGCTGTGGAGCAGGGTTTGAGCAGATAATCAGAAATGAGAGGCTGTGGAGTCAGAAAATCAGAAATGAGGGGCTGTGGTGTGGGGTTTGAACAGAAAATCAGCAATGAGGGGGTGAGGAGCAGAGTTTGAGCAGAAGATCAGCCATGAGGGGCTGTGGAGTTGGAAAATTAGCAGTGAAGGTCTGTGGAGCAGGGTTTGAGCAGAAAATCAGAAATGAGGGGCTGTGGAGCAGAGTTTGGGCAGAAAATCAGAAATGAGGGGCTGTGGAACTGAGTTTTAGCAGAAAATCAGCAGTGATGGGGTGTGGAGCAGAGGTTTGATAGAAAATCAGTAATGGTGGGCTGTGGAGCAGAGTTTCAATAGAAAATAATCAATGAGGGGCTGTGAAGCAGAGTTTGAGCAGAAAAACAGCAATGAGGTGCTGTGGAGCACAGCTCTGAGAGCAGATCAGCAATGGGGGACCATGGAGCAGAATTTTAGCAGAAAATCAGCCACGAGGGGCTCTGGAACACAAGTTTTTCCGTTTGCAGGGAGCAGCTTTTSAAATGCCAGACGCCAGCAAGCCCAGGTGCTGTGAAAAGCCAGGGTTTGGTCACTGCCAGGTTTCTGGGGGAGTAAAGCCACGATGAGAAACATCCCAGAGGTTCACAGAGAAAGCACCCACCCCCCTTGGTCAGCATTCCCTGCCCATGGAATGAGGCTGGGACAACCATTTGATGAATTTTTAATCATCAATGTCGCCGCTGGTGGGGGGACACGGAGGAGASAGAGCCACACCTCGATGCTTGACCCACCCCTTACCTTTTCTCTTGGCCTGGAGGAAGGAGGATAAAATCGGGTTTTTCTCCACCCAGCGGGCAGGACGAGGCTCCTGCCCCTCATCCCGCACACCTGAGCCCGGCCCTGCAGATACCTGAGAGGGGACGGGCCCGGGGCTGGGACGGGAGGGATGGAGGAAAGGAAGGAGAAAGGAGGGAGGGAGAACAGGGCAGGAGCGGGCGCTGCGTTGCCTGGAGACAGCAAACACTGCCCGGTGCCGGTGTCCTGCGGGGCGGGGACGGGAACGGGAACCCAGCCAGGGCTCCTCCGTCCTTATCCCGAGGGACCGGCAGGGATGCTCARGGCATGGCCAGGGCATGATCCCCCTCATCTGACAGAAATGATACCCCTCACCTCGGGGAAAGAATCTCCACTGCTTTGGGGAAAGGATCCCACTCAGCTCAGGGGAAGGATTCCACTCACTTTGAGGAAAAGATCCTCCTCACTTTGGGGAAAGGATCCTCCATCACTTTGGGGATAGGATCCTCCTTACCTTGGGGAAAGGATTCCACTCACTTTGGGGAAAGGATCCTCCATCATTTTGGGGATAGGATCCTC
>JACDOX010000365.1:28134-69543 GCA_014549065.1 Cardinalis cardinalis
CCTCAGAGCTCCCCAGGCCCTGCTGAGCCCCTGGTGTCATAACAGACATGTTTTATAAAACATCTTTTCTGCACAGGCCTGAGGAGGCTCCTTCACACAAATCCTTGTTTGAACCAGGACTTCCCATTCCCTCTGGTATTCTACATGTTCTCAGCTCTAATGGCTTCTCTGGACAAAAGCTGCAACCCTTTAAAGATCATAATTTGCAATAATATTTCACCTGCTGCGGACCCCAGTGGGTGTGTGGCATGACAGTTGCTGTGGGCATATTCCTCAGGYCAGCAGTATTAGCATTATATTTATACATATATTTTTTATTAAAACTGGGTGTTGTGGTTCTGGGCCACTCTTATTAATCTGTTATTTTTAAGTGTAAGATCTTTAAAATATATTGTGTAATGATATTTAAGAAAAGAGCTGATCCACTTTCTGTGTCCATTAAAAAGTGCATTTTACTGCTACAGACCCATTAGGTTTTTATGCTGCAGAGCTGTAATTTAAAGAAGTTTTAGAGATTTAATTTGAAGTCTYCTGCAGAATTTATTTGGCTTTGTCACCTGCAGTGGAAGGCTTTGACAGATAWATCCTGAGCTGCTTTCTGAGGTGGGAGCCCCATCCCATCCACATTAGCTGGAAGAGAATCTTTCAGGAGCACCTGCATGACTGGCCAGTGGTCTGACAATTAAATCAAATATTTCATCCAGTGCAAGTCTTGGTTCCTGTAATAGAACCTTCAATGGGTAAATTTTCCCTTTGGGACGTAGGATCTGCTCCCACCCTGTATCCCTGGCACTGGCAGTGATGCCAAGCCAGGAGTACCATGGTTTTCTAGCAGAGGAGAATATGAAGGGGGTGTATTTAGGATTTTCTTTTCTGTGTGTGTTGATGTTTTTTATTACTTGGGGTGTGCTTTTTTGTTTTGTTTTGAAGTGTAGCTGATTTATCCAAGTTGATTTGAACTTGATTTATCCAAGTTCACCACTGCCAGAGGCTCCTCTAGCCAGGGATGCTCTGAATGACCTGGAAGAAATCAGAGGTTTATTCCTAAATTYCTGATTAATTATCAGAATAACTGATCAGTAACTTCTCAGCTAACTGATAACTTTAACAACTAAATAACTGATTAATTATCAGTTCCTAAAGGCGGAAGAGACTAARACAAGGGGTGCTCCTCATGCCATTTATCTGTGAAGTTCCTGGTGAGCCCTGCTAACCCAGAGAGCTCCAGCTGGCTGACATTTCCCACACGTTCAGGGTGTCCCCCCAAGATGTTCTCCAATTAGTCACCATCACTCACAGTCTGTTTTCCACATTCACCCACAGTTTACAGTCAGGCAGAGGAGCACAATGGCAGCCCAGCTGCTCCCAGCCAGACACAAAGGTTATGGCTCTGTGTACATAAGCAAGCTGTGAARGTTCCAGTCCCAGCCACCCAGCCCCTTCACCCTCCTGTGCTTTTAAAAGCCAACAGAAGCAGAGACAAACAGTGAGTGCTCCTCTCCTCTCAGCCCTGGAAAAACATTTGGAAGCATGGAGTGAAAGGAGGGATTTTTGTTTTTCTAATTTGATTCCCATTGCTGCAGCTGCAGCCAAAACCTTTGGGTTCTGGAAAAAGTTCAGAAAGYGCTGCTTTTTGGAGGAGGTCTTGTTTATTGGAAAATTACATCTTGCCCAGTAAAAACTGACAGTATAAGTACTCCAGTCTATTAAAAGCTACAGAAGACACAGTTAAGAGTTGATTTAATGATTGCTGCAGATGGGGTCTGGGAGCTCAGAGCCCTGGCATTGGTGAGTTGGGCTGGAGGTTGTGTTCTGGGAACACAGAAACCATCCCTGTCGTATTTGTGACCCCCCTCATCCACCCTTGTGCCTAAACCAGAACAACTGCCACAGGCAGGCTCTGGGTGGTGACTTGTAGGAAGTTTTTCCTGAAGGAAAAGGTGTCAGGGATCAACACAGCAGCTCAGTGGGAGCAGTGGGCACAGCACAGCTGGCAGACCTGGGATCCTATTCTGGGAGCAGACTCTGGCTCAGGCTGGGGCACGACCCTGTGAAGTTTCCTGGAACTCTTTGAATATGGAACAAAAATACGTTGTGGAAAGAGAGGAACTGCTGCCCCAGAGATGTTAGACCTGACCTAAACCCCAGCAGAATGTTGTGAGCTGTAACAGTGCTTGAACTGAGCCCTTGAAACACAGCTGCTCCATGGCAGAGCTTTCCATGGGGGAGGAAGTTCCCATCCAAACCTGGCTGTCCAGGGAAGGTCTGTTTCTCCAGTTCTGCCCATGAGGAAGGGAACAGCCCTCTCCTCTGCTCAGGGAATCCTCCCATKCCTTTTCCCCTACTGTCAGGTCTGTGCAGAGCAGTGGAAACCCAGAACAGCTCGGGTGGTTTGCATGGCTCTGACACACATCCCACATCTGCCTCCTGCCATCCTGCCATCCCCTGGGAAGGTGTGGGAGCCTTGAGGCCCTGGATGCCTCTGCAGCTSTGCCAGATGTTTGAGTCCAGCCCAGCCCTGCTGATTTCCTCTTTCAGTTCCAGCCCCTGCATTTGCTGCCCACTCTCTTTGGACTTTTCCCCCTCTCTGACAAACTTCTCACCTCGAATTTGCCTGRTGCCCTCAGCCTGTGGCTTGGGCTGGAGCAGCAGGTGCTTGTGCAGGGAGTGGAAATGCTGTGAAACTCAGTGCTTTGGTCCTCAGTTTCTGTTCGGTTCTTTGTTGGCTGGAGACTGACTGAGATTCCAGGTACCCATGGATCTTCTCCTGGATCACCCACAACTGCCCAGGAATTCTCTCTTCCCACTTCACTGGGCCTGGAGAGAGTGGATAGAGCCTTCCTGTGCTTTTAAGAGGAGCTGCTTTTCCCCTGAGCATCAGCTGCAGTTTCCCTCCAGCCAGCAGAAAGTCTGTGTGTGTGTGTGTGTGTAAAGATCTTTGTGTCGCAGCTGCTTAGAACAAATTCAGTCTAATTCAGTTTTACAAGCGGTGCTAGGCTAAATCCAAATCAACATTGCTTTCAGCAAAATGCAGTTAGAATTCTTTTTGGCCTGCTAGCAGAGCGTGTGTTGCCATATTTTTCTTTCAGAAGTGAAATAAAAGATGACATTTACTGACAGGCTGCTTCCAAAGTGGAACGGGCTGATCTCAGTTACACATGGAGGCTCTGGAGCCAATCCATGGCTGCTCCTGGTTCCCTGGGCTGGAGCTGCCATCAGGATGGAACCTCTGCAAAGAGGAAAACTCATCCAGCAGCAGTCTCTTGTAAGGAGATGGGGAGGTTTCTTTCAGGAGGGATATTTTCGGCTCAGGTGATGGAGTGAGTTTTGAAAACTCCTCGTGCCCTGGGCTCAAGCCTTGTTCCCAACCTGCAAAGCCCCAAAGGCAGCTGCAATTCAGACAGYTCCACAGCTGAAAACTGGAAAAAACCCAGCAAGCAGTGTGTGGAATATTGTATGGCTCCTAGGGCATCCCTGGGGAGCTCCCCTCAGATCCAGAGCACTCTCTGCTCACTCAGCATTGCTGCTCATTTTCTCAGAGTTCCTCCTKCTGTGGGCAACACGGGACCATGGAATGGTTTGGTTTGGAAGGGACCTTAAAGCTCATCTCTTCCCATTCCCCTGCCATGGCAGGGACACCTTCCACTCTCCCTGGCTGCTCCAAGCCCTGTCYAGCCTGGCCTGGGATGGGGCATCTCCAGGGTCTGACTTAGTTACACTTGGTTACCATCATATGGATTTATTCTCCGTGGGGAATAACYTCCTTATTCCACCTAAATACCCCCTTGCAAATCTATTTCCCTCCCCAGCATCAAGCCTGGGGATGAAGAGGGAACACCAGAGGTGCAAATGCACGCAGATACATTCTCTGTTCCTCTTTCCTTTGGAGCTGTTCCCTTCCTGTGCCCACCTTTGGACTCTGGACTGCCTCCCACCTGCTGGGACACTTTCCCTCAGAGCAGGTGCCACTCCCACTTCAGCTCTGCAGTATTTGGGCAAATGAGCACTGGGACAATGTTGGCTGCCCTCCACCCATTGTTCCCAACCTCCTCAAGCCCTGTGATGTTACTTTGCTGATAAATAGTCACCATAAATTCTTTAATAGGACAAAGATAGGCTATCCCTCATCCCAGCCAGGCTGTGGGAAGGTTGTAAATCTGGAACAAGAGCCATTTGTTTGGTTGGAGAATCCAAAGCTTTGCTGTTTAGAAGGATTCATTTCCAGCCTCCCCCTCAGTTAATCATTCTCCAAGTCCTCATAAATATCCTGGGCAAAGGAAAAGAACGACCTATTCTTGCTGTGCCATAAATGGGTGGTGTTGTGCTATGAGTTTTTACTCCTCAGCTCACAGGTGAGAAATTCAGCAGCAAACCAGAGGTTGCAGTGTGGGGGTTTCTTGCTGACTCTGCTTTCTAGGCCAAAAGGAGGTGGAATAAATGTGTTCAGAAACCACATAATCTCCCAGGAGAGAGAATAGAGACAGCCAGGATCACATGTAGGTGTGCACTGATGTGTTTTCTCTTTTTAAAATCTGTATTAGTGGTGCAAACTTAAGAAAATACTGCTCCAAACTACTGCAGCACCTCTACTGGCTAGGCTTCAAAAAAGATCAATTATTTCATTATTTCATAATTTTTTTCATTCAAAATGTGAAGGTRGGAGGGGTTTTCAGGGTTGACTCTCAACTGCAGAAGTCAAAAMCACTTTTGCTCTTGAAGGGAGACATTTTCAGTCATTTGTTGAAAACATCTTCCAAAAGAGAAGGAAATAATGAGTCATGAAGATTTCCATACTGAAAAAAACCAATGGAGAAAAGCCCACATTGTATTTCCATTATAAGGGAAGGTCAGGAGGAGTAAAATCCAWCCTGTGAGCAGACTTCACCCAGGAGTAGCTGAAATAGCCCCAGCCCTACTCATGGCTGATTCCTGGAGGATCCAGCTATGACTCTGCTACAGGTGGAGCTGCTGCTCACTAGACACCAGTCCATGAGTTAGCCTTGGCTAAAAATTCATTTTCCAGATGTTCAAGTTTCTATTTTTCCTAAAAATGCTATTTTTCCTCTTTGGAATGGTTTCTCACCAATTCTTGACTTGAATTGTGTTTTGAACAAATGCTTTGAGTTTGTCAAGATGTGTTGTTTTGAAATTTTAGAGGGTGCAGTTGTCATCTTCCTGATTTAAATGACTTTTTCTTTTGAACTTTATTGAACCGAAGTAAAGACACTTAAACATGTTCAAAAATTAATGTTTCTCCAAAGTGAAAGGAAACAATATGAGAAAACACAAAACTACTTTCTTTAGGCAACTAARCATCCTTGGTGGTTGTGGCCAGAGAAAGGTGAAACTTCAACTGAACAAAAACCGGGCAGATTGGTGGTTCCAGAGTTGAGCTGTGTTTGTTTTGGTGATGGGAACATCTGTCCCTGGCAGTAACATCTGGTTCCTGGCAGTGGCTCAGTGGTTTTGGTTGCTTGCAGCCCAAATTGAAGAACCACTGGTGGTTATGAAGACCACACCTACAATTTAATGTGACCACACATGTCCTCCCTCTGTTCTCCTGTCACCAGCTGGCTCAGCACTGACTCATCTGCTCTGCTGGGGTGGAAAACTTTCTTCTCTTGTGTGACTCCTTGGAAAGGAGCGTGAGGCTGGGAGGGTCATTCCTGGAAAGCTGCAAGGAATCCAGAGGGGCCTTTGGAGATGGGAAGGAGGGAGGTCACTGTGGTGGTGCTGAGGAGTTCAAATGTGTTCAGTGGGGCAACCACCACCATGGATTCATCACTYTGAAGCTGTGCTAGAAATCCTGGAACACAGGAGCTATTCCCTGGGAGTCTGCAAGTTATGAGAAGGAAGTGTAGAGGGGTAAAAAAAAAAAAATAAGAGAAAGAAAATTGTCTATTTTTAATAAATTGCTTGAGCTTCGGYATTAGCGGCCCGGGCTTTGCCTTGGGATTAGGAGCCAGCTTGGGAACCAGTGAGGGCTATCTTTGCCTTCCTCTAACCTCATTAACTCTGTAATGTTAAACACATTCTCCAGCCAGCCTCCTCTCCGTGTCCTGCCTTCCTCCCAGGCCAGGAGCACCCATCTCAAAAGCATCTCTGTGAGCGCCGCCGCTCCCTTCTTAGCTCTTATTGTCCTTGCCCGCAGATAACTGAGCAGGTATACACTTAAATCCAAGATAAACACTTCCCCGGCCTCCCATTTATTGCAGCCCTGGGCTGCTCTGAAGCTGGCCACTGTGCTGGGCTATGGTGGCCTCCTTTGCCTCCTCACAGAATGTAATCCATAAAATGCTTTCATGGTAACCTTAGACAGCGGCGAGCGGTGATAACATCTCGAGGCCCCCGTGACAGACAGGAACTCGCAAGCATGGAGTTAATAATGCAAACTTTCAAAAAATGAAACTGGCAGAAGGAGCCGAGGAGGGGAATAAAAGGGGCCGGTGTGGCTGTAATTGGGACCATGTGAGCTTCCTTAGAGAGGGATTAAGGGAAAGAGACAGGCCTCGCCCGCGAAGATTAGTTTCAATTAGACGGGCTGGAGGCGAAAGTCAGGACTTGGTGAAAGATTAAAACAAGAAGGGAGAAAGTTTCCATTGCTTTTGCTCCAGGCCTACACAAGAGGGTTCAGTGAGATCATGCTAATTGAAGGCAAAGCTTGYATGGAAGTTCGGAAGAACTCGCATTAATTGATTCGATGCTGCAATTTTTTTCCCCCTCCTTATCCTCAGTGTTCTTTTGGGTTGTTCTTTTTTTCTGTCTTTTTTTTTTTTCTTTTTCCCTTTTCCCTTTCAAAACCATCCCCAACTTTTGCTGTGGTTGAAATGAAGTTGTGAACGCCCCACCCCTAGAAGTGAAGGGAGAGCAGGGGACAGTCCATGGTGCCATCCACTCAGTGCTTCTTCCATCCCTGAACCCCTCCCAGTTTAGCATCAACTACCAGAACCAAATTGATGCTGTCACTGTTGCTGCTGCACAGCTGAGCTCCTGGTTTCACAAATTAAAAAGCCTCTTCTCTTGACAGATTTGTTTTTCCCACACGAAGATCCAATTTAGGGCATTATTTAAAAGTCCCTGCTGAAATTTACAGTGTGAGAATCACCCAGGCTTGTGTTTTTTTCCAGTTCTGAGGCTGAGTTGGGCAAACACGTGGTTTCCTCATGGCTCCCATGAAAAGGAGCTCTTCAGGAAATGGGAAATGGTGTTTGAGTCCATCTCTGCCTGGCTGAATCCAGTGCTGGTGAAACTGTGATCCCAGGGAGGAAATTCTGCTGCTTTCCTCCTCCTGCCTCCCTCCCCACTGCTTTTCATAGTTTCAGTGAAAAAGGAAATGGAATCACAGAAATTGGAAGTGGGGAAGATGGGCTGGAGTCAGCTGGTGCAGAGCCTCTCTCTGGCACAGCCCTYGGTGCTTTGTCTGGTTTGCAGTGCTGAAATTACAATTACACCATTTCCTTGAAGAGGAAACTATTCCAAATATGAAAAGGTTTCCATGTTMAGAATTTTCTCCCTTAGCCCCTTGACAATACTGGAAGTTATAGGAAAATCCAATCTTTCTATATTAGATCAATATTTTTA
The DNA here is from genome assembly GCA_014549065.1 of Cardinalis cardinalis. Taxonomy (NCBI): domain Eukaryota; kingdom Metazoa; phylum Chordata; class Aves; order Passeriformes; family Cardinalidae; genus Cardinalis; species Cardinalis cardinalis. The sequence goes on from JACDOX010000365.1 coordinate 35,716, forward strand.
TTCCATTAAACTCGTCTCTGAGGAGCAGGAGACATCATCTTTTGCCAGATTTCTGTATCAGATTGTCACTCGGCGGGTTTTTGTTGCAGAAAGCTTTGGAATTACAATGCCCAGTCAATTAGAGTTAAATGCATTTTCACAGCCAGCCAGAAAAACATTAGCACTAATCAAAACCATCGCGCCGACAGGGATTCCCAAAGAGATTTTTCTGTTTTGTTGTGCTTTATGAAAATGTTCTCTCAGCTAGAAACATCAAAAAGGCAACCACGAGCGTGTTCAGCTAAAATATGAGGACAAGACTGGGAGCTGGAGCTGCAGGGGGATCTCTCCTTCTCAGTTCCTGCAGGATTTTTGTGTCTGAGCTCAGCTGGGGAGGTCCCTCCTGGCAGCCCCAGGGTCTGCTCACACCTTGCTCCCATCCCTGTCCTCAGCTCCAYGCACAAATCTGTGTCCTGGTTCCTGCTGCATTTTTCAGATTCACAATGAAACCAGACCCCTGGGCTGATTTTTTGCTACCTTTTTTTCACTTTTCATCCTGGGAAAGGCCAGCTCTCCCTGTAGGATCYCACCTGGCCATGGGATGGCTGTGGGATGTTTCAGCCAGGGAAAAGGACGAACTGCAGGGCTGACCCTTGTGTGTGCAGTGGGATGTGTTCTTCCAGAAACACCCCTTTTCAATGCACACATCACCTCAAGGTGATGCCTTAGGATTTCATTTTTATATTGTTCAGATCCTSTACTGCTTTAGAGTATAACTCTAAAACTCCATGGCCTGTCAGCTGCTGTTCTCCCATTTTATTCAGAATAAACAATCCCTCTCTAGGCTTGAAACTCAAGGACACCTTATTGTCTCAGGCCTTGAGAGATCTAAACAACAATGAGTTGTTGAGGGACAAACTTGGAATAAATTACTTCATTACCTGAAAATGTAATTGGAGGATTAACCCCTGATGGGTAAACGGACCAATTTATAAGTGTATGAAAAGCTCATGGCCATTGTCCATCTTGGGGGCAACTTTATAGAGGCTTTTCTCTGCCCAAGATGAATCTGTTGAAAACCTTTAACAAATAYCCACTTTATTATCYTAATTTTGTCTAGCCTCTGTTTTAGGCAGCCCCAAAGGTGTCACAGAATCCCTTTTTGAGCACGGAACCCAGACCAGCTGAGCTTGGAGGCTTTTGACTGCCCAAGGTGAATCCATTGAAGGCCTTTAATAAATACCCASTTTWTTCTGTTRGTTTTGTCTAGCCTCTGTTTTAGGCAGCCCCAAAGGTGTCACAGAATCCCTTTCTGAGCACAGAACCCAGACCAGCTGAGCTGAGCACAGCTCCAGCTGCAGCTCACGGGGYTCTCTGAGAGCCCAGGACCTGACCAGTTTTTCCAGCCATGGAAATGACACCATGGATATTCCTGAAGTGGATTTGGACTCATCTGGGGCGTCAGAGGCTGCAGTTGGCTGAGGGGTGTAAAAATCAGGGTTGTTCTAAGAGTGGGCAATGGTTGGGATGTGAGAGCACTGAGCAGAACCAACTGACATCATCCCCTACCTCCGAGCGGCACCTGGACACAAACAGCGCTTTGTAATCCCAGCATTTCTTTTACATGGAAACACTGACAACATTCCAAAGTTTCCCTGTTAAAACCCGCTATCCCTGTTTGCCTCTCTCCCCTCTACCTCCCTCCAGCCTCTTTTTTTAGTTTTTTTTTTGGTCTGGAGTTATTACATGAAAGGCTGATAAATGGATGCTGTGAATGAATGTTTTCCAAACGTTGTAGGAACTATTAAGAAAGTGGTTTTCCTTCTTCCCCTTTTTCCTTCCCACACTCCTCCCTGCTCCCACCCCACAAACTAATAGCACACAAATAGCACTTCATGCAATTTTGGCTTCTCTCCACTATTCCAGGCAGACTTCAGGAAATCTCTTGATTTATAGTTGGGGCATCCAAAGGCAGCATGCTGCCTGCTTCCTTCAGGGATGCCTGTTGGTGACATTTAGTGGGCTTGAGGTGCAGTATTTCAAGTGGGCAATATCCATATTTTAGTCAGATAACTCCATGTTTATACTCATAAATTGATTTAGTAATGAAATAAGCTCCTTTCATGATGCTTGCTGGCTTTAGGGGCTTTGTTATGGTATACTCAGACTTCCTGAAGTTTAGTTTACCAAAGCAGAGCCAAACTCTTCTATCCATATTCCCACAAGCAGTCCAAGTGGATTCAATAGGGCCATTGACATGAATAGGGAAAGCAGGATTTGGGACTGGGTTCAGAAAGCCCCTGGAGCAKGAGCTGGGGGCTCAGTGCCCTTTGGGCTCCCCACTGCTGCTCTTGGCTGCCCCAGGAACATCACTCCTGAGATGCTTTATGAGGCTGGAGCTTCCTGGAGCCCTGCATCTGCTCTCCTGCGGATGGGATGCTTGGGAAGCATCCCAAGTTCCAGCTCAGTGCTTGGCCCCTGGTTTGGTTTTTGTCTCCATGATCAGTGACCAATAACTGGGAACAGTCCCCAGGAGAATTTCCTGCTCTTTGGAAGGGTCACAGACTCCTGGGGGTTTCCTGCTCTCTCAGAGCTGGTCCTGCAGGAGGATGAGCTGGTCCCTGGACACTGGGGGCTGGCTATGCCTTGTGCCATGGCAAAACATGGAAGAAAAACCATTTGGGATTGATATAATTTGTCTTTCTTGCTCTTAATGTAGGTTATAGAACTTAATTTTCAGTGAGGCGAACAATTTTCTTTGTTGGTCTCTTCTCTTCCTTAGATATTGGGAAATTAGGACTTAGATATTGGGAATTTGAGGCTCTTAATGCACCACCAAGAGAAATTCAGCCTAACTGGGTAACACAGAACCTAATCCTAAATCTGTGCCTCTGACACAGGAGTTATGTGGAGAGAGAAAAGGCCTGAAASAGAACTGTGTGCTCTGCAGAAAGGATTCCTCCTGCTCAGAGCACAGAGATCCCTCTGGACCACGGAGGGCCAGAATAAATCACATTTCACCCCMGTTATTGAGGTGCCCATCCTTAAAAACTTTGCACTTTGTTGCTGAACCTGCTGATCTGACCTTGCTGGACCACAGCAGGGTTTCCTCTTTACACTGAGCTTAATTCAAGCTCCCTTGCAGTGAGGACCTGTGAAATCTTTCCATAGGAAATGTGGGAATAAGTGAGGCTTGGCTTTGGCTTTCCTTCATGGGAGACAGGACTGTCACTGTTGTGCCTGGAAGGAATTTCTCATGGCATCTCCTGCTCCTGGCTGCAGGGGAAAGGCGTTTGCAGAAGGCAGAGAGCTTCTTTATGGCACAGAAAGATGGGTGTTGGAAAAAAAATTGAAAAAACCTGAGTTTAGGCTTTCCTAGCCAACATCTCCCCGGGAATGAAATGTTCATTGAAAGATGCACCTAAATTCCTGCCCTCCTGAGCTCAGACTGTGGCTTTGGCCCAGGATCAGGGTGTTCTACTCCCATTTGGAGCAGRTCTGTTTTTCCTGCAGTGTTGTTCCAGAGATTTTTGTCCTTTTTCTTACAGATGGGTGATCTGTGACATTCCTTCCTTCTAGAGATGTTCTGGTTTTCTCTATAAACAAAGGAAACACCCATTTCTATGAAGTGCTGAAGACAAGCCCCACACAGCCTTGGCTCTGCTGAGAGCTCTTTAGAAGGGTCTCATCTCAAAGCTTTAGTCTATCAAAAATTTCATCATTATTATCATTATTATTATCATTTTCATTATCATTATTATTATTTCAACATAATGTTATTWTGCCAAACTGTGGCATCCTTGGACAAATCTGGGGTATCATCTCCCACTGGCAGCAGAGGGGATTTACCTCTTTCAAAATATATTTGGAATTCTGCCCATATTTAAACACTATTCTATTGGTTTAGCCTTGTTTTGAAGTGAAGGGATGTAATAGCACTGACAGATAACTCAAAGTTTTTTAGGGGATGTACCTTCAGGTTTCTCATAAATTTCAAAACTGTGTTTATCAATAGGTAATGTTTCTTTCTTCAATTGTGATATATTTTGCTTTATGCTATTTGTTTTCTACTTTATCMCTCCTTCTTTATCTTGGATGGAAAAAAAATCCCACATGAACTGTGAAACAAAGGAGTTTATCTTTTCCCTAAAAACATTCTGATATTTTGTATATCTGCTTTCCTCTCTGGATTATGGCAACAGGTAAAGGTTTTCCCAAGAACAAAATAAGCCACGCTCACAGAGAAAGCAGAAAGTTTTTAAATWTCAAAAACTCTGACAGTTGTGCTCCCAAAACCACACCATGAGGGCACCACATTAAGACATTATTTTMGAGACATCAGTGCAATAACTTTGATTTTTTTTAGAGAAGTTCGAAGAGGAAAATTTAAAGGAGGAATAGAAAGCAGGACAAACTCCAGAGAGCTGTGTGGGACTGGGGCCTCTGTCTATTGAAAAAAAAAAAAATGGCCCCAAAAGCCCCTTCTCGTCTCCCACTCCTCCCACGGCTTCAGCTAAATTCTCAGATCGTGAGGGCATGTAGGGAACAGCTGCTTATGATCTCTTCACAAGTGCTGGGTCATTGGTAAACAACCATCCCTCCACCCTCTCAGAGAGAAGGAGGGAAAAAAAAAAAMCCCAACCATACAAAAAATGCATTCATTTTGCTGATGATGAAGAGTAATGAAGAGCACGTGCGCGCTGCGCGCGGAGAGAGGGAGAGAAAAATGACAAATTAAATCATGTCTGGTTTGACAAGCCTTTAAGTGTAACAGATCTGCACTTGTGCTGCCTGACAGGCGTGATTGATACCGCGGAGCACTCGTCAATTTTTAAACACACAGCCCTGAACAAAGAGCCACTTCATCCTGGGCCTCGCGGTGTCGAGGCGGCGCGGGGTGAGCACCCTCCGTGCCTCGTGTTTTCCTTGGCAAGCCCTTTCTCCTCGCTGTTGGGACGACTATATTTATTTTTATGATCCTTAAAATATTGTAACCCAGTCAACTCAACAGTCATTTAAGGTAATTTCTGGTCTGAACGGCATCTGTTTTCTAGACAACTTTACAATAATATATGTTTGCTGTGGGCCAAATTCTTTGTGTAGGTAGGGTTGTGTTAAGAGTTGTTAACTTGGGGAGGTGTTGTAGGATCCAGGGATTTCTAATAGCTTGAAATCTAAACCTCCTGGATGTTTCAGGCTGTGCCATTTATAGAAGATAGTTAGCATGGCAAAACAATTTGCTTTTCTTTGTGTTTTATTTGTGTACACACCAAGATTTGTTTTTTKGGGGGGAAAAGCTTGGTCTGGGATAGACTTTGAAAGTCTCAGTCTGAAGAGGTCAAGGTGTTAAATGTAGAAACGGGAATGGTGTAAAAAGAACTAGTATTTAGTTATCAGTGTTTTGCCATTGCACCACATGAACAGTTTTCTTTTAAATGCATTAAATAGGAGCTGCAGGATCATGGATTGTTTGATATCAAAGATGGCTCAGCAGTTCAGAACAGCCAGAAGGATTTGTGCTGGCACAGAAACAAGCACAAAAACCCTGTAAGTATCCTAGAACGTGGGTAATCCTGTGGAAGGAGACWTCAGTGCACTAACTTCGTTTTTTAAAGATTAACTCACTCAAAGCAGAGTTTGTGGGAGAACATCCCACCTCACCCTGCAGGCAGTGACAGTCTCTATCACCTCCAGGTGCCCTTGGCTCCTGTTTTTATGTTGCTGTGAAATTCTTTATTAGCAGGGAAGAAGAACCAGCACAGCTTTTAGCTAAATCCAAGTGTCTGTAAATCCAGGGCCCTCCTCAGCCTGGGCTTTAGGAGATGCTTCCCTTCCTATCAGCTGGGTCTGTGCAGGGATAATTCTGGGATCCAGCCTTTCATTTTCTGTATCTTTACTGCCTCTCCTGGGCTCTTGGCTCCATTAAGGGTGGATGCCCAACTCTGTTTATTTAGGCCTTTTTAATCTGACATTTCCAATCAAGCTAATTCATCCGAGAGAGACCAACCATCCTTTTATTTATTTTAGCCTATTTTAGCAAGGTAACCCAATCCAGACCATCTCCATATCTTGTTTACAAGAGCAGCTGTGGTGACAACATCTGTCCTGTGTAAAATGTCAAAAAAAAAAAAAAAAAAAAAAAAAAAAGAAAAGAAAAAAAAGAAAACTTGGTGAAAGTCATAGAGGTATCAGTGTTGTTATTCAGCCACATGTGGCAAAATGAGCCTCTAAAATTTTTTTTCTGCATTATTCAGAGAAGAAAAAAGGTCAGAAGGAGGTGTGGGTGAGGGTCTGTGTCCCTGTGTCAGGCCATGGAGTGTTCCATGGAATTTGGGATGTGCTGGGAGTGGGGGCAGCTCCAGAAGTGTTTGGACAATGCTCTCAGACACAGGGTGGGATTTTGGGGTGTCTGTGCAGGGCCAGCAGCTGGACTTTGRTCATCCAGCTCAGCATATTCCACGATCCCAGGAATGCTGTGCCCAGGTAGAGGAACCTGGGGGGGAAATGGTTGTTTCATGCTTATAAAAGGGGTTTGGTTATGAGAAAATAAAGACAGGTTTTTCCTGATGTAACTGATCTGATACATCAGCAAGAGAAGGTTAAAAGGAAGGGAAAATACTGTAAAAAATCAGGTTTTRGGCCCAGGGATATCTAACAGGCAGAAGAGGGGTTGTGATTATTGTGATTATTTGCATATTAAGCTCTTGTAGATTCTCAGTGGCACTAAAAGGATTTTACACCTTGCTGGTGAAAACTGCTGATGTTAAATGATGCTGGGAATTCACTTTTACCATCCAATAAACGAGGGGAAGTGTGGAAGAATTCCACTGTGGGAGGCGAACTCACCCCAAAATGACATTTCAAACATGCAAGGGAGGGCAAGGGAGGGAACAGCCAGGGCAACACCACTTTGTGTGCCCAGGAGGGAGGGAAAGCTGAGATTGCTGGGATGCCTGGGCAGCACTCAGCTTCTCCTGATCCCTGCTGAGCCCTGGAAGCTCTTGGATTTCAGGAAGAGGTGGAAGCCTGAGGAATTTATTTGTCACTTGAGCTGGGGATGACCACCAGCAATGAAACCTGCAGAGTCAATTATAATTATTCCTTGCTCTTGTGCGGTGAGTGAGSTCCTGTTTGAGCTCTCTGCTGCACCATGTGAGGTTTGACATGAGCTTCGTGAATTCTCCTTATCCACAGTTTATGGWATAATATTGGAATTATGTTTATTTATATGCACAGAAGGGGTTGTACACCAGGGATGGCAGCAGCCCTTCCTTGGCTCAGGTCTGACCTACCCATAAGAACAAACCCCATGGCAGAAATTTGGTGTTTCTACGTTTTGGGGAATTTAACACATCCCCATCCCAACCAATAATTAAATTATTATTTTGTGAGGTAAAATATCTGTGTTTTATCCAAATATCTCTGTTTTTATCCAAATGTCTGTGTTTTTATCCAAATATCTGTGTTTTTATCCAATAGAGCTGGCAGAAACTTGGTGTTCCTACGTTTTGGGGAATTCGACACATCCCCATCCCAACCAAAATGAAATGATTATTTTGTGAATTAAAATATCTGTGTTTTATCCAATAGCCATTTCTTACAGAAAAAAAATGTGAATGTTGTATATCTGACAGGCACCTCTTTGCTACTAAATCTGAAAAAAATATTTTAAATTAGAGAGAGGAAGAATTGCCCCACTGATCCTTCAAATTTCAACCAAATCAGAAATAGATCTSGTGAAAAGCACTGTGCATGGAGCCAAACACACCTGAGAGAACTCTTTAAGTGCATTGTGGCCCAGCCAGTGATGCACAGAACTGAGCCCCATCTGCTGCTGCACTTGCACCCACGTGGCAGAAAAGATTAAAACAAGATAAAAACATAAAAGTTGATATGGGAGGAGCGAGTGGGAACCCCTGGAAGGAGGTTGTGAGATAGTGACAGCTTGGAATAAATCCAAACCCAGTTGCAGCCTGGAGAAATTGCCTTTGTGTTGTTGCATGTTTTCTGTAATGCAAACCAGTGTGTGCGAGGGGCTGGGGGGATGTGACTGTCATTAGGAAAAGCTGTTGCCAGCACAGTAGCTCAGACACCAGGGGATAATGCATTACACACTTCCCAGGATGTGGATTCCAGCAGATTCCAGGGCTGYTGTGCTGCTGATTCTATTGTGGGGATGTGTTCCCCAGCCACAGCTTCCCCCTCTGGCAGTGCAGSTTAAAGATGCAGCTTTGGTCCAGGAGAAATACAGGTTGGATATTTGGAAAAGGTTCCTCATAGAAATGGTGATAAAATATTGGAATGGAGGTGCTGGAGTCCCCATCCCTGGGTGTGTTTAACAAAGCCTGGATGTGGCACTGGGTGCCAGGGTTTAGTTGAGTTTTGGGGCTGGGTTGGACTTGATGGTCCTGAAGGTCTCTTCCAACCTGGGGATTCTGAGAATTCTGTGAAAAAGACCTTTGAGATCCACACAAATTCCAGGGAAAATCAGGCTCTTAGAGCCACCCTTCCAGCAGTGCAGAGTGCCAATCCCTTCCAGAAAAAGAAGAAAAGGAGACTCAGAGGTGACCTTATCATCTCTAGGACTCCCTGAAAGGTGCCTGTGCTCAGCTGGGGCTGGGCTCTTTCTCCAGGAACTGACAGAAGCAGAGCACGMAGCCCCAAGCTGCACCAAGGGAAATAYAGATTTCCCTGGATATTAGGAAGAAGCTTCTCACAGAAAGAGTGATTAAATATTGGATAGGAGGTGGTGGAGTCACCATCCCTGGATGTGGCACTGGGTGCCAGGGTTTAGTTGAGTTGTTGGGGCTGGGTTGAACTTGATGGTCTTGAAGGTCTCTTCCAACCTGGGGATTCTGTGATTTCTGTGAGTGGCCCTGTGCTGCCAAGCCCTTCCCTGCTGCAGTTTCAAATAAATGCAACAAATTTGGCTTCCTGTCCTGGCTGCTTTGCTGCTGGACACGGCCACGTTCCCCTTCAGAGGGAGCAGGTGCTGATGGCTGTGAAACCCGACCCAGGGATCGATTGTGAGGCWTCTGAAAAACCCCCATTTGCCAAGATGTAAAAGGGAGCCTGCAGAACGAGATTTTCCTCCCTTAGACCTGGAAAACCTGATGGTGTCTGTGGTTTTGTAAAACCTCTCATACTTTATTTATTTTTATTCCTCTGCTAGCCCTTGGGTACAGATTACTTTCAAACAAGCTGGTTTACTGTTTGCATAACACAGGCTTAAATTCAGTTAGAAATGGATCATTTTTCAAGTAATATTCCCCAGAAAATAATTACAAGTATTTGGGGGTGTTGGGGAAAACGTCAGAAATCTTTCTTGCTAAAGTCTGGTGACACCTGGCAATTAAAAATAAAAATCYATTTCGTGATCCAGACCTTCCTCCTTGTCCTTGGGGACAAATTAAACTGAACTGCAGAAGTTTCAAGCATACTTCTAAATCCAGCATCGTTTGCTTCTGGGTAGATTCTACATTCTACAAATTATTTCTTCCTGGGAAAGTGTCTTGGATTCGTATTAATGAGGATTCCATGTTTGTGGTTAGGGGAAATTCAGTCTTGTGGCTTAAGCAGCCTCAGGACTCTCATTAAGTGCAAGAGGTTAATAATCTAAACTAGCAGTTAACTAGCTCTGGTCAGCAGAGCATTATTGCTTTTGGCTCAGGCAGGCCAAGCTGGTCCCTTGTCCTTTGCAGTGCCAGAAATGCAGGTGGAGACCAAACCAGGTGAGCTGCAGGTGATCATTTCTGATTTTGGTGCGGGGGGAGATGTTGGCAAGTGTTTGSAGTGGAAATAAGAGACTGATGGAAAAACTTTGTGTGAGAGGAGGGAGGTGGGAGCTCTGGGGTGAGCTCTTCACTCAGAGGTGGTTTGTGCCCTGCTGGGTTGAGATCCTGGTTCTGCACAGGCAGCTCAGGCAAAAAACTCTCTTTTTTTTGTGGGAATAAGAGGTTGCCTTGCTGCAGCACAGTTCACAGTTCCCAGCGGTGCTTGGCTCTGTGTGGGGAGGCATTTCATGCGTCAGGGACAGCCACTGAAAGAAATCAAGGAATTCCAGAGCCTGGTTGGAATGGAGCTCTGGAGATCCTCTGTTCCAACCTGCTGGGCAAGCAGCTCCACCGAGGTCAGGGAGCTCAGGGCTGTGGCTTGAACACCCCCWAGGGCAGAGCCTGCAGACCCTCTCTGGGCAGCCTCTTCTGGGGTTTGATTGCCCTGATGTGGGAAATTCCACCTTCCAGCTGCTGTGCAGTGCCCCCACCCCATCACCCCTCTCCTCCCATCTCTGCATCCTCAGCTCAGACCTTTCCTCCCCTTTGCCTTCTCCCTGTGCCCAAAATTTCGAGTCACTTCTGTCCAGTGCCCCTCTCCAGCCCCTGTCCTTTGGTCCTCTGGTCCTCTGATGACCCCAAACTGGGCACAGTGCCCCAAACCCAATGGGAAAAGAGGGAAAATCTCATTTTCCTGGCTCTGCTGGCTGCACCCTCAGCAGGACAGCCTGGGATGTGGTTCCCCTTCCCACCTGCCAGCAGGATTAAGTTGCTCTGTGGGTCAAGAGCTGAAAGAATCAGCTCAGGTGTTCCTGACGTTGAAAGATTGCTGCAGGAAGGGGAGGGCAGCCACAAATTGGCTCTGTCCTTCTGTGGCCCACGGAAACTTTAGTTTTAATTGCACAGACTCYAAGCAAATTAAAAAGAAGCAGCCAAATGAGTTATCAGGCTGGCTTCCCACAGTGTCCTGACAGGTCCCAGAGGCTTCTGCAGTTTTTTTTTGGCTGGTTTCTGCCACATCCTCTCTAAATTTAGAATGGTAAAGAGATTCTAATCTTTTTATGGAGTAGACTCTGCTCCCAGGAGAAAAAATAGGACATGATCAGATACCTTAGAGTGATGCCCCTCTGCCTTTATAATGTGTTTATTTCAAGTTTATTTTAGCAGATGTCTCCYGYTGGAGCATCCACAGATTTATATTTTGTGTTTATTTCAAGGATAGAGTYTRTTTTAGCAGATGTCTCCCRTTGGAGCATCCACAGATTTATATTCTGGTGTTTATGGAGATCCCCAAATATTCAGGAAAACCACATTTCATTTACTCTTGCTAACACCAATGTGAGAACAAACATCCAAGATGTTGTCTGGAAATCCAAAATGTTTTTGTGGAGAATCAAAAAGAGCCTGGGCTGAGATGTGTGAAAGAAGAGCTCTTTGTCCTGAGGCAGCCCCGTGTGCTGACACAGYTGACACCACCCTGAGCTGCCTTTCCCCTGCTCTAAAAGGGCAAAGAGCTTCAGCATCCAGGATTTTTGGGAGGGATAGAGCTGCTTTTGCTCTCTGGAGCTCTTGTAGYCTTTCCCCCTTTTCTAAAAGAGCAAAGAGCTTCAGCATCCAGGATTTTTGGGAGGGATAGAGCTCTTTTTGCTGTCTGGAGCTCCTGTGGCCTTTTCACCTTCTCTTAAAGGTGAAAGAGCTTCAGCACCCACAATTTTTGGGAGGGACAGAGCTGCTTTTGCTGCCTGGAGCTCCTGTGGCCTTTTCACCTTCTCTAAAAGGTGAAAGAGCTTCAGCATCCAGGATTTTTGGGAGGGACAGAGCTGCTTTTGCTCTCTGGAGCTCTTGTAGCCTTTCCCCCTTTTCTAAAAGGGCAAAGAGCTTCAGCATCCAGGATCTTTGGGAGGGACAGAGCTGCTTTTGCTGCCCGGAGCTCCTGTGGCCGTGGTGTCCAGGGTGTCTCTGAGGTTTGGTGGGAGCAGGGGGAGCAGCAGGGGCTGCTCACAGTGAGTGCAATGCTCAGAGCCCTTGGGAGCCCCTCTCTGATGTGGTTTGGGGCTGTTCTGAAGCCTYCCTCTCCTTCTGTCAGGCTCTGCACAAGCAGCTCCCCTTGGGAAGAAGTGCCTGGGACTCCAGCCTAGCCATACATCTCTGTCAAAATCCCTATGAATAAATTAACCTTTCTAAAGATTAGTGCACCCTAATACCTCAGGGTTTTTTTTTTTCCCCTTGTTTTTTAACAGAACAAATGCTAAAAATGCCTTGACAGAAMCTGGCTGGGGTTTGTGCTGTGGAGCATCTACGAGGGATTTATGCTGTGAGTGGTGTTAAAGGCACAGCCCTGTGATTGTGGCCAGCACTGGAGGCTCCCCTCCTCTGGAGAAGGTTTTGAGGAGGAAATCCTCATTTGGGCAAATCATAACGAAGCTGAATGAATCTCTTCATGCTTTTCCTTCTAAAMCACCTCCAATTCAGCCACCTCCCAGTGCTTCCCCCCTGGTAGTTCCCAGACAAAGCCGTGGTGGGATTCAAACAGCTCTGGAGGTTTTGGAAGCTGCACCAGCCCAGGGAGAGGCAAATCCCTGGTGGCCAAATGGGAACAAAGGGCTCAGTGTCAGCAGCCCAGCATCCCCTGGTCCTGCAGGCTTTTCCCTCTTTCCCTGCTCAGCTCCAGCCCTTATTTTGGTAGGACAGACCAAAGGGAGGTCGGGGATCTGTGGCTCCATTCTCCTGCCATTGAATGGCTGGAATTGATCTGATCCTTTCCAGGAGGCCAGGGGTGGAGGGGGCCATTCCAAGGATGGCAGGGAGTGTTTGGGTTTTTGATCCTTTTGAGATGAATTATGGGGAGGAAGCTGTCTGCTATCAGAGGAATTAGTCAAATTCCTTGTCAGATGTGCAATCCCATTAAAAATGCATTATCTGTTTTCAAAGCTTAAGTGTGGGTGTTGGTTGAGAGTCTTTAAAATATTATTGTAAACTTTCACTGAGAAAAAGTATTCCTGAGTCTTTCATGAGGGCTAATCCCRCTTCAACTACCGTAAACCATCAACTTCTGGGGTGGCCTTCATGAGCAGTGCCATTATTCTGGGAAAATCCCCCTGGAAGATGCTCACATTTGGTTTAGGACGTTATCAGCAGCTCAGCATTGAGCTGATTTGTTCTGATAATGATTCTGCTCCTCAAATTCTCCCTTTGCTGTCCTGCCTGGCATTTAGAGTTCAAACAACTCCGTGAACACATCCCAAGTGAGATCCTGAACCCTGCTGCCAGCAAAGAGTAAATTTGTGACCTTYAAATGCTTCTGCTCCTAACCCTGARCATGTAAAATGTAGATGGAAGGAATCTCAGTCAAAGCTTTGAGGAATGTGCTGGTGGAGGGAAGCCACAGGTTCTTCTGTGAGGGATTAAGGGGATATCCTGGAGCAGTCAGTGTCACTCACTCTTTGGAGCACATTCCAAGGAATTCTTTTAATAAGCAGATAAAGATGCCATGTAAACTTTTTTTAAAGTATTTCTTAATTGCAGAATCACACACGCTTCCTGCTTTTTTTTTTTTGGTTCATTTTTGATATGTAAATAGGATTTCCAGGAAAATCTCACAGGTTTCAGATGCCTTTCACTGACACCACCACAGTGTGGCTGCAGTTGGATTTACAGTAGCCATGGCACATCATAAGTGATCTTCTGGGGCCAGCTGAGCTCTGCTCCACTGGTTATTTCCCTAGACCTTTGCTCATTGGAATTATTGTTAGAGAACAGAGGTAATTCCAGCATTTTTTATTTGCTTCTCTGAGCATAACTGGGATGGCCACAAACCTGCAAATCAGCCTGTCCAACAAAGGCACATATTTTAATGATCAAAACATAGGGTGGTCACTTTTTTAGAGGAAGGAAACAGCCTTGGCTGGCAGAGTCTCCTTTCTAGGTCTGTGCCAGCACCGAGGGCCATGTTTCATGTTACTTTATTTTTCTGTTCCATGCGAAGAGTTGGCAGAAAATGGAGAAATTCCTCAGCTCTGGCTGGGTGCTCTGGCTCTCACAGTGACCATGTTTCCTGCCTGYATCTCTGGCAAGGGACTCAGTTTCTATAACAACTCCAGCCCTCTGKGTCACTGCTGGGTAAGGGAGCCCAGCTTGGTGCTTATCTCCTGAAATACCTAAAAAATTCTGGGTTCAAATCACTTTCCACACCGTTGCCAGTCCACCTGTTAAAATATTTTGCAGACAACAAAGTAGGAAAGGAGTAGAAGCTCGTCAGGGGTGTTTGGGATAATGTTTTGTCTTTGAGGGCTTCTTTGGTTTTATTTTGATGGTGGCTGAGCTCCCCAGAGATCATAATTGGGATCTGTAAATGAATGCTGGAGAATAGAATAATTACTCTTTCTTTAGCCAATCCATATAAAAATTCAGCCCAAAATTACAGKTGGAAGAGAGTTTCCCTCTCTCCTCTGTTAAATAAATGAAAGGSCACCAGCAAATATTCTCCTCCACCTTTCCAGGCTCAGCAAGCAGTGAATCTTCAGAACCTTGCAAAATTTCCACCACTCTTTGCACTCTTGGTCCCACAGAGTTCACATTGCCCCAAACATCAGAGAGAGAACCCTGCCTGACATTGCCCAGACAGCCTCATAACCCAGCAGAGCCAGAAAATAAAGAAGTTTCCTTGGATTGCAAGGGCTAAGCAGAGAACATGTGGTGCTCRGGTCCTCCCCAGCCCCACGAGGCAGCTGCAAACACAAGTTATTGCAAAGCTGCAAAGCASAGGCGGTGGCACTTTCAACATTTCCCTGTCTAGAATGGGTTTATCTCAAAATTTTATGTTATTTCAACAAAGTGGAGTGTTTACCATAAATAGCAGGTCCTGCAGAAAGCCTGTTGGAACACTCTTCCTACTGTGAAGCAGCAGTACCTCAAGCCTGAACCAATTTAGGGCAGGCATTGGCCATCTGATTTTAATATTAACAAGTGGAGCAAATTTGTGAGTGGGTTGTTGGCCAGTTTCATGGTGAGGGGCACCTGCAAGCCATCAACACGGCTCAGGCAACAAGGTGTCAATGCACAGGCAGAATAAAAACACGAATTTGGAGTGTGCAGGGATCACTCAGCTCGTGGGGAGGTGTTAACATGCGGGAGGAGAGGAAACCTGCCTGGTGTTTGGGGCTTTGGTAGCAATGGCTCAGCTTGTGTGCTAGGCATTTTTAAAAATAAAATCAAACAAAATTTGTTTTGTTTGATTTTATTTTTAAGAGAGGGGAGAGAGGCAGGGTGAGGGGTGGGACAGGGCACAGCCTGGGCAGCTGCAAGGCTCACATGGGTGGGTGGGTGYAGCCATGATATTTTCTGAAAAATCCCTTTGCCAGGATTTTTAATTCTGAGAAGCTRAGAGGCCTCAGGARCAAAATGTAAACAATGGTTATCTGCTGCGGTGGAATGCAACAGGGGGATCTGTGATTGGTCTCATGTGGTTGTTTTTAATTAATGGCCAATCACACTCCAGCTGGTTCAGACTCTCTGGTCAGACACAAGATTTTATTATCATCCCTTTCCCTTTCCTTTCAAGCCTTCTGATGAAAYCCTTTCTTCTATTCTTTTAGKATAGTTTTAATATATMATTTTCTTTTMATATAATATATATCATAAAATAATAAATCAGCCTTCTGRAACATGGAGTCAGATCCTCATCTCTTCCCTCATCCTGGGACCCATGGGAACACCACCACAGGTGGGAGCAGGGCTTGGGGCTGGAGGTGGCAGAAGTTGGCCTTGACCTTGTTTTAAGGGGCAGAACTCCTGTGGCACGTGGGTTGTGCAGGTCTGGGAAAAGTTTGGAACATGCAAGAGCAGCAGGCAGATCTCTCAGCACAGAGCAGATTCTCCTGAAGTCACCCTAAATGTTCTTTGAAGGATCCTGGAAGGACCTTGGAAGGACTTTGAAAGGATCCTGGAAGGACCTTGGAAGGACTTTGAAAGGATCCTGGAAGGACCATGGAAGGACCTGGGAAGGACCTTGGAAGGGTCCTGGAAGGATCCTGGAAGGACCTTGGAAAGGGATCCTGGAAGGACCCTGGAAAGACCTTGGAAGGCTCCTGAAGGACCCTGGAAAGACCTTGGAAGGCTCCTTGGAAGGGGATCTTGGATGGACCTTGGAAGGCTCCTTTGAAGGATCCTGGAAGGACCTTAGAAGGATCCTGGAAGGAACATGGAAAGACCTTGGAAGGACCTTAGAAGAATCCTGGAAGGAACATGGAAAGAACATGGAAGGACCTTGGAAGGATCCATGGTAGGATCCTTCCCAGCTGTGTCCCAAGCTATTGCTGACATATTTTTTTGTAATTTCTTGCCCTATTTCATAGATTTCTCCCTTCTTGCAACACCCCAGAGGGTGATCTCAGCACGTTGTTGCGTCCTTTCCATCGTGTGCCTGCTCCAAGGGTGCATTCCATTTCTCTGGACATACACAGACCCACAGTGACACAAACATGGGCTGTCACAAAAACCTGGGCCTGTGTTTGAGGGAGCACAGGTCACCTCCTGATCCCACCTTTCCCTCTGAGCTGCTGTGTCCTGCTGGAGTTTCTTTTGCTTCACTTTTCCCTCTTTATCCAGGCTGGGGCWGCTCAGCCTGGGGAAGATGAGGTTGTGTGGGAACTTTGAACCTTCCAGGACCTGAAGAGGCTGCAGGGAGGATGAAGAGGGACTGTTCACCAGGAATTGGAGTAAGAGAACATCTGGCACAGGTGCCCAGAGGAGCTGTGGCCGCCCCTGGATCCCTGGAAGTGTCCAAGGCCAGGCTGAATGGGGCTGGGAGCACCCTGGGATGGTGGAAGGTGCTCCTGGATGAGCTTTAAGGTTCTGTCCAGCCCAATCAATTCTGTGATTCTCTTGCTTAGCCAGCCTTGRCTTGGCAGAATATTCCCCCTCCACTTCAGGAGGGTCACACACCCCCTTGGCACGTGGGGACTTTGCTATGTCCATGTCTCTTCTGCACATCTGGAGTAACACCAGCCTTCCTTCTCCATCCAGCTGAGCCCACACTCTGCTTTGGCAGTCCCTGTTTGCTGTCACTTGCCATGGCCTCTTCCCTGGAGGTAAGAAAATAACCTGGCTCCCTCCTTGCCTTGGTAATCTGTTGTTTTTTGGCATCCTGTGAATGACTGGTTTCAGGCGAGGCTGTCAGTGTCCCTTGCCAGCAACCAGGTTTTGGATGTTTGCTTTGGGAACATTTTGTGGTTGAGTGGCTGTGTTCCATTCCACATGTAAACACGGGTGAAACTCACATTTAGCAGTTCTAAACACTTGGACACTGGTCAAAGGGGCTACTCCACTTCTCTTTATTTAATACACTCAGATTTTGCGTCAAGTACAGAACAATTTAGTAGCAGGAATGCCCAGGACCTGCCAAACGTATGATTTTTGTTTGATTTTATTTTTAAAAATGCCTAGCACACAAGCTGAGCCTTTATTTGGAAGGAGATATCGAGAAAGCAAAGCTTAATTGCCTCTCAGACTGTACAATTGGAGTCATGTCTAAAAGCAAAGCTGCCTTTTCCCTCAGCGTGTGCTCCACTGGAGGCCACTTTCCACTCCTATTTGCATGAGTTGAAACCACAGTAACCCCCCCCAGGACTGTGCCAGCGTGGTTTGAGACTGGAACTGGGTCTCCAGCTCTTTCATGGTTTGTTTTTTGCTTTCTCAGCCATCTCCTTGCTCCCAGTGATGCCAATCTGGTGGCCACGTGCAGGAGTCTGGTTGCAGCACCAGGACCTCATGTCTGCTCAGCAGTTTTCTAAATCCGGATCTTTTCCTGCTTCTCCATGTGGCAGAAGGTGAATGTGTTGGGGCCTGCGTGTTTGGGCSACTTCATTTTATACCCTGGATTGTTTGTTGAGGGCCAAGCACTGAACTCACACTCATGAGAAATCCAAGTGGKGCTGCTGATGTCCTTCCATGGTGAGCTGACATCCTCTGTGAAACAAACCACCACTTCCAGACCAGTTTTAACTCTAAATATGTCCTTTAGGCCTCCAAAATTAGGGTCTTTTCTAGTGAGGGACCTGGGAACAGCAGAGCTCAGCCTTGCAGGCATTTGCAGTTTAAGGGCACCTTCTGGCTCATTGAGCTCTTGTGGGTTTTCATGGCCAGCCTGGAGGGGATTGAGGATCTCTGGTAGCACTTGTTGGTGCTCCRCAGCTTGTCTGCTCACATGATGCTGGCAAACTGCCTCATTTCCAGCTGCTAAATTGCATTCAAAGGCCATTTAAAATACTTTCCTAATAAAACTTGCCTATAAAAATAGTTACTATAGCTGCTGCAAGGATGTTCTAGGAGCTGGTCCAAAAGACAGTCCCTGCTGGGATGAGATCCACCCTGCTAAAAAAAGCTGAGAAATTGCAGCCTTAGCAGGATTCCAGCAGGAATGAGCAGCAGCAAAGTGGCAGAGGAAGTGTTAATCAAACCTTGGGCTTTCTTAGTTAATGCACAGTCACTGCTGCAGCTGATGGATCAGATACAGAGCAGGGCTTGGTGGGTAGGGTTTCTGAGCTGTTTAAATATGTTACAGCTTGGCTTTTAAACTAGAAGAGCTTGGATTAATTGAGTAAGTGGCACTTAAGAGATTGCAGTTTAGGAGGACGTGGAGTGTGGCTAAACACAGCCTGGGTGTTCGCTGGCTTTTCCCTCTCCCAGCCTCTGCTGCTCTTTCCCTTTCTCTCTTTCTTGCTCTGTGCCTGGGGACACAGCAGATCTGCTGCAGCTTTCATTGCCAGGGAGCTGAGACATGCAGCTGTTTCCATTCTTTGATCACAGGAGATAGAGGACAAGCAGAGCCAGTGCTGCTGCAAACTCCTTTTTTTATTCAGAGCAAGCTCTGTTAAGCTGAGTCCAGCTGCAGGGGAAGGGGAGGGTTGGTACAGATGGTACCTGCTGTGTCCTCTCTCTGGCCAGGTACAACTACCCCTTGTTTGCCATTCCACCCCAAATGTGCTGGAAATGCAACTTTTAAAAGGATTATTTTCTCCAAATGCAGCAGAAAGTCTCAGGGGCTGACACTTCCCTCTGAGCTTAAACATCTCCTCTCCCTTCTCATGGAGAGGAGGGGTGGCTCTACCTCAGCTCCATCCAAACAGGTTTAATTTATCCTTAAACAGCTTTAATTTATCCTTAACCAACTTTAATTGATCCTTTTGCTATCAATTCAGCAAGGAAAACCTTTCCAGGTCCTTCTGAGTTGTGGAAACCTCTTCTTCTTCTCAGCACTTTGTCCCAGGACAGAAAGTTGCTTTTCTTCATATTTGGACATGCCTGGCTCATATTCCAGCTGCCCCAAATAGCTCAATTTCTCTTCCTTCATCAGGACTTTTTCCTTCTGTGCCATTCCAGGGGCAGACAGGTCTGGATTCCCTCTGCAGAAGGGATAACAGTGACAGAAGGAGCTGTCAGGGGGCTGCTCCCACTCCATCATTTGCTCAGAACTGGGCACCTTTGTGTGYTTTCAATGGGGATTTAGGGGCAAACCTTGCAGGAACTCCTCCTTTACACACTTGAACCCATACCAAGGATAAAAGTGCACATCTCCAAGCACACCTGGAACTTTAAAAACCTTTTTACTGTCCTGCTCCCCCCAAAAAAGTGGAATAGTTTGATTACACTCTGTAGAGCCAGAGTGGTTTTTCCATGCGTCCCTTTGGAAATGGGTGATTTTTTTTTCCTGTACCACCCTCTCCTTGCTCTCTCCTCAGTCTTTGCTTGGGATTTCCAGAGAGAAATTGTTGCAACACTTGTTGTTTGTGTGGTGAAATCAAATCTGGGACATTTGGGAGTGATGCAAATAAAACAKCAACCACAGAGCAACACGAGGTGCAGACTCTGCCTTTGGAATGGGCTCTGCTGCTCTGGCTGCAAGTGGAAATTGTCTCATTTGGGAATGCTAAAACATTGCTTTCTAGGGCTAGAAAATTGCTTTCTGTGAATTTCTTCTTCTCTTTAAACTTACATGGCTTTGAAATGTGTTAAAATGTAAATTTTCAGGYTGCTAATTGAGCTGTTTTAACAAGACCTAAGGTTGCAGAAACGCTCTCCAGGGATGGGTTTGTTCATTTTTGTTTTTATAGAAAGTTGTAGCACAGGGAGTGATGGGGTATTTTTTAGTTAATTCTAAGTGAAATACAAGAACTTTTCCTTTCTAAGTTGTCTAATTCAGGAATGGACTTAAAATGAGATTTTTCCATCCTAATTTCTGTCTTAATTTTTGATCTGCCATGAGAGACATAACATAGAGGGATATAACTTATTTCATCCTTCTGCCTTCCTAGAATATAAAACTAAAATAGAAAACTACAGACTTTTGGGATCATTATCTAAACAAGATCTGTTAAATGTGTTTAGCAAATCTGCTAAACAAAGCTGTTTTGACCCACATTATCCAAACAAAAACCAAGATTATTTGCTCACACTGAATTTTTCTGAAGTACCATAAGTGTTGACAACACCTATCAGATTTAAAGTGATATTTGTGCTTTTCTTTGTGTCTGTCACTGCAGTTGGAATTTAGGACATCCTTAAGATATGATTTCTATAAATTTCAAGCACTGAGGTGTCTGTATTTAGGACATCCTTAAGATATGATTTCTATAAATTTCAAGCACTGAGGTGCCTGTTTTTAGGACATCCTTAAGATATGATTTCTATAAATTTCAAGCACTGAGGTGTCTGTATTTAGGACATCCTTAAGATATGATTTCTATAAATTTCAAGCACTGAGGTGCCCGAATTGACGTGAATGATGCTCAGCCTGCGTGGAAGTCAATAAATATTTAGGATCTCACTGCAAGTGTGTGGTTTTTAGTGCGAGTTCCTGCCTTGCCATCACAATAACCCTCTCTGCCAGTAGGTGGGGTTCCAATCCTGTTTAAAAAAACCTGGGAAAGCCTGCTGSCTTCTCTCGCACTTGCATCCACAAGCTGGCCACATCTGGAAATGTTTGATTTGATATAGTGTCGTTTTACATTGCAGAAATGAGCGTAAGCGGTTTTTTAACCCACCAAGTGAGAAATGTGATATGGGTTTTACTACCGACCCTTTAAATAAAAACCAGATCACTTATTAAACCATTATCTATCAAGGATATGGAAAAGGCTTGGAAATATCCAGGGATCAGGGTTGGAATTGGAAGGGACACATTTCTGTCTACTGTCCGGCCCTGATGGGCAGGAGTGCAGAGCTGAAATACCTCACAGGAGGGGAAACAAATGCAGGGAGACAGGAAAAAGGAACAAATCCATCTCCTCTCCCTGCATCTGCCTTGGCTCTGACCATTCCCACTCAGTGCTGAAATGTGTTATCAGGTGTTGCTTGTTATCAGGGGTGGGGTGAAATCTTCTCTCATGAGCTTGTTGAGCAGGAATAGATCAGGGAGATTCAGCACATCCCAAATCCCTCCTCAGCGCAGGCAGAAGACAGCGAGAGGAGCAAACTCCTGCATTTAGAAGCATGTATTTTAAAAGCATTTAAAAGCTTGTATTGCTTTGGTTGTATTACACTGCATCACACGCAGACAGATCAGGGAAATCCAGCACATCCCAAATCCCTCAGTACAGCAAAAGGAGCAAAATCCTTTGAAACACARCTCAGAAGCGTGGCACCCTCTGTGCCAACTCTGAATTGGCACTTTTTAATTCCCTCTGAACTGCAGCTCATTTCTTTGTGCCCCAGAGGATTCACCCTGGTTATYGCAACTAATTCAGCCCCTYGTTTTCACCCCTCTTTGATATTTCCTCCTCCATAAGGGCACATCCCACTGGTTTGACAAAGCACAACCCTGTGAATTATGACAATTGGCATCTGAAATGCAACAATGATCAGATCTGAGTTGGATTTTTTTTTTTTTTTGGCCATCATGTTGCATTTAAAAGCTTGTATTGCTTTGGTTGTATTACATTGCATCGCACCCAGCCAGATCAGGGAGATCCAGCACATCCCAAATCTCTCCTCAGGGCAGCAAAATACAGCAAGAGGAGCAAACTCCTGGGTTTGAAATGCAACTCAGAAGTGTGGCACCCTTTGTGCCAGCTCTAAATTGGCATTTTTTAGCCCCCTCTCAACTGCAGCTCATTTCTTTGTGTCCCAGAGGATTCACCCTGGTTATTGCAACTAATTCAGCCCCTTGTTTTCACTTCTCTTTAATATTTCCTCCTCCATAAGGGCACATCCCCCTGGCTTTGACAGAGCACAATCCTGTGAATTATGACAGTTGGCATCTGAAATGAAACAAAGATCAGATGTGAGTTGGATTTTTTTTTTTTTTTTGGCCATCATGTTGCATTTAAAAGCTCGTATTACTYTGGTTGTATTACATTGCATCACACCCAGCCGAGTCAATGTGTCATAAAGCTGCCTCATGTAATTGTACCCTGCATAAATGCACCAAAATGCCCCTGAAAAGTGATATTTCATGCTTGCCAGCTAAGGCCTCGGCGAAGATTAAATCCACCAAAAGTAGGTATGTCCAATTGTTCGTTTGGATCAGCAAATAATTCATTACCCACATTATCTTTTTTTCTGAAATGTCACTCTGTGCTGTAAATCACTACAGGGCCTGCTTCAAATGCCAGCACAGGGATTTGTTTTAAAGGGAAAATGAAATTTTAGGGCCAATTCACACAGTAKTTTTTCCCCCTGAAGCGGGGCTGCCCATCTCCAGAGGCAAAGTGGCTGCTTAGAGGATTTTCCTGCCTTGAAGTTGTGATTCTCCCTGGGCTCAGTTCACTCCTGTGGAGCCTCCCAGCCACACGCAGGCCTGGAAATCCTGAGGGGAGCAAAGTGGGAATTGTGAATTGTGGACSTGWGGGGAGCAAAGTGGGAATTGTGAGCTCTTGGAACCCCCCTGTCTGGTCTCTTTTTGTGAGTTATCTCAGGGAAAAGGAGATTCTGCTCTTTTTGTGCCTCCTTTGCCMACCTGCAGGAGCTCAGGAGATGGCTGAGTTAGCAGGGACAGGCCTGGCTTTCAGAATCMATTCCCTCAGCCTGGGATGAAGGGACAAGGACAAGAACAGACTCAGAATGTCATCAGAATGTCCTGAGCAGGAAGGGATCCACAGAGATCATCAATCCAACCCCTGGCCCTGYACAGAGACCCCAAAATCCCGCTCTGGGAATGTTGTCCAAATGTCCTGGAGCTGCTCGGGGCCGTGCCCATTCCTTGGGGAGCCTGGGCAGGGCCCWGCCCCTCTGAGGGAAGAACCTTTGCCTAAAATTGAGCCAAACCCCCCTCCAACACAGCTCCAGGTGATGTGAGAGGTCAGCAGAGCAGCTGGGGCTCAGGAATTCCTTTCCTGGGAAGGGAATTGGRCTGGCAAGGGAGGCGACCCCAAGGAATTGCTCAGGTGGGAGCTGCAGGCAGCTGCTCCTGTTCAGGGCAGGGAAAGGCAGATCCTGTCATCCCTGTGGAAACAGAGGCTCCAAAAAGYACAGAAAGGGAAGGGGAAGGCAGATCCTGTCACCCCTGTGGAAACAGAGRCTCCAAAAAKCACAGAACGGGAAGGGGAAGGCCAGGATTTTGTGTGGCAGCTCAAATTCCTGCCAGGGCCTGGGGAATGGGGGCCAGCTGGGGCCAGGCTGGGCAGGGCCTGCTGAGGGATAAAAACAGTGTGTGGGGTTTTGGCTGCTCCCAGCCTCACTGGAGGGTGGGCAGGGACTTTTTGGGGTACAACAGGAATGTTCAGTGTGCACAGCCAGTTTCTGACATGGGAAAAACCTGAGGCACTGCAGAGATGCTGTCTCTCAGCACAGGAAGCTTCCAGGCTCAGGCTGTGCTGTGAATTTTRACTAAGAATTACCTCAACAAGTGAGTTTTTGAAACACTGATAAAACTGGGATGGAAAATAGAATAGCACCTCTGAGAGCACAAATTGACCCTTTTCAGCAACGATAATTGAAATGTTTCAGCATAATTTCAAATTAGGGRCACTCAAATGGCTACAAGTGTTGGGAGTTTCCCTCTTATCAGAGTGATGATATTAAAGATATCTCATTCCATCCTCTGCCATGGCAGGGACACCTTCTACTATCCCAGGATGCTCCAAGCCCTGTCCAGCCTGGCCTTGTGCATTTCCAGGGATGGGGCAGCCAAACTTTCTCTGGGCACCGTGTGCCAGGGCCTGACCTGTGTATCAGACCCATTAATTAACCACATAATTAACCTCAGGATGTGCTTTTCAAAAGCCTCTAGATTAATTCAGGAAGGAAGATGTATCCAGGTAGTTATTACCGTTTAATTGCTGCATTTTGCCAGTAGAAAGTTTCATGGAATATCCTGAGTTGGAGAAGACTTCCAAGGAGTGAAATGTCTCTGGGTCGGCCTTGTTATGGCATCATTCAAACTTAAGGTTTTTATGTTGTTGGGAACATCAAGGACCCCCATTTGTTGGGAATAAAGCAGGATTTATTTTCTGCATTAGTTAATGGCACTTCCTCTCCTCAGYCAGCATTCTGACTGGAGGGGATGAAGCTCAAGCAGAGCAGCAAAACTCTTGGTAACACTTTAACAGGATTTATTAAGTTTGTTTGCTTGAATAAACAGAAGAATCCTCAACCACTTTCACTTCTGAGGATTAACAAGGAACCTGGTTGCTTGACACTGTGATTTCAGGATTTTGTGGATGTCTTTATCCTCAAATACATTCACAGATCCCAAATTTTATCTTTTTTAGGTGGCAGGAGGGACATTGACCCTGAAGTGAGCATCTGTATCAGTGAGCTCCTCAGCTCATGGGTTTCAAATTGTTTGTCCAGCTGGTTTTAAAGCTAGTTAAAAAAAAAGTTAAAATTGCAAAAAGTTTCAAAGTTGCAGTCAAGTAGGTTCAAAAGATTCATAAATCTGTGTCCCAAATTTGCACCAGCACAAATTTCCAGGATATTTGCTCCACACAAACCCTGTTCCATACTAATTTTAGGAGCCATTTTTACATCACTGAGAGTGAAAAACATCACACACCTCTACTGTGAGCACTAACTGGGAAGAAATAATATTGTGATTCATGTCCAAGCATAAAAGTTTATAGCTATTATTTAATGCCTGTTACACCTCAATCCCTATCTGTGTGTGAACTTGCTGTTCATGGTTCTCCACGTGCTTTACACTCAATTTCTGCCATCTCTCCCTCATTGCCTTGCCCAGGTAATTAGCTGTTCCACATTTGGGGCTAATTAGGAGAAATCTCAGGCTACTGATGCAGTCCCACACTTGGATTTTGAGAACTGCCTGGAATGGGTGGTTCTGATCCATTCCTTCCCAAGGAGAGCAGCACCAGTGGCTCCAGCTGAGCCACTCCTGATTTAYGGAGCTGATTGATCCATGATAAAGAGCCTGGCCCTGCTGGTTTCCCTGGGACACTTCTGTTTCTTTGGGGGATGAATTATCCTGCTGGGCTGGCTGTGAGCTCCTGAACCAAATGCAGGTTTGAAAATGTTCAAGTAGTTATAAAAAACCCCTTTGGATTGGGTTTGGAGCTTGAGATCCATAAGTTACAGTTCATCCTCTGCTAAATCTCTTCTCTAAGCTTATATATTCTACTTATTCTGCACATTTCTTTGTTTTTTTGTACAAAACCCTTAGGTACTACTGAAGAATTCTACTTTTTGAAACACTCTGAATGCCTCCTATTGAAACTTTTTCACTCTGAACCATCTTTTCATGCTTATATTGAAAATATTAACAGCCTGCTTGTGAAAGAAAAAAAAAAAGTTTCCATGTACATATGGAAAATGACTGAAGGGTATGGATGAAATTAGGGCTTGCCTGTTGGAACATTAACAGATTTGTCACACTGTTAGTCCCAGCTAATCCATGCAAAGTTGGGAAGAAAGCAATTCAGGGTGGATTTGGGAGCTCCTGGCTGTGGGAAGGGCTGTCCAGAGTGCAGGGCAGGGATGTTCCTAAAGCCTCCTAAACACCCAAATCCTGAATTGCACCTGGAAATCACCTGGCAAGGGGAATTCACTGCATAAATTTATACAACAAAACTGTTGTTTTGTTAACAGCATGTTAACCTGGACATGTAAATCCATTTTTCTTCATTACAGATACATGGAGAACCTGGCTGTACCCCAGGAAAAGGTGTGGGAAGAGCCTAAGAAAGGGGAACAGTGGCAACAATGCAGGTGCAGGTGGGTGTGGGCTCCCTGTGCCTTTCCATGCCTGAGGGGTCTTGGGTGGCAGAATTGGGCTGAAATCTCCAAATTCTGCTGTGTCTTTGGCACAGCTGAAGACTCCCAAATTTGATGTGCTGGGGGTAAATGTGCAAGAGCCCCAGTCCTTGTTCAGCAGTGATCAGCTGGGAAACAGTGATCAGGGAAAGATCCTTAGACTGGCCCTGTTGTTTTATCCAAACAGGTTTTGAATCAAAATAAGAGAAGTTGCCAAAAACTCCTGCAATTTCCCTATCCATATTCATCCAGAGAAAACTTAGGAAATCACTGCATCTTGCTGCATTTTCCACTGCCTATCCAGCATGAAGGATGAACTGTACTCCACGCTGAAGCTCTGCTTTGATCTCAGGGTATTCTTGTTAAATTTCTGGTGGTTTTAGCTTTTATCCCCAAATCTTTCAGCCTGGGAAATGGGGTTTATGCACACACCTGAAACACAGGCCAAAAGATACAAAGGCTGAAATGCAGGAGGCTGGCACTTTCCTTCTGTAGTGTGGGGTTTGTTTTTTGGGGTTTTTGTTGCTGTTGTTGCTGCATTCCWGTTCTGATCCTATCTGTTAATATCCTAGCTTGGCTTCACTCCCTCGGAGTTTGATGTCCCAACTTTTCCTTGTTAGCACCAGGAAATCATAAGCTTATAGTGAGTGATAGCCAGTGGGTCTGGGATTGATTACAAACAAAAATCCCAGATAAGATCATAAATTTAACCCATCCCTGTGATGTGATCGTATCAGGATTCAAGAACGTCTTAAAGTTGTTTCCGATTTTCAGCCACTTCATCTGGTTTCCATCCACCCCAGCTGGGAGCAAAGTCCTTTTGTGGTGGACTCTAATCCATGCCAGCCTGGGCTTGGGGGAACCCCTTGTTTCTGTTATTATTGTATTAAAAAAATGAGTAGAAATGCTTTAGACAGGATGGACTTTTCAAGGAAGATCAGCTCAAGCACTGTTGAGATAAAACTGACTTGCCAATAAGAGCACAGGGCTGATTTCCTGCCCTCCCATCCCCTTCCTGGACTTTGGCTGCATCTAAACAAGTTCAAAACTGTATTTTCACACCCTGAAAGTCAGGAGAGGAACACTGGAGCTAAAGCCTGTACTTGAGAATTCCCTGAGAAGAACAAAACAACCGCGCTCGGTCCCCGCAAACCCAAACACGCTGCGACGTGTCACAGACGTATTTTATGAAAAATCCTTTCCTTAGGATCTTTTCTCCTGAGAAGCTGGGAAGCTTCAGCTTCTCCATGTTTTGCTACTTTGGAATGTGATTTGGACAACTGTTTACCCAGGATGTGAAGTTGTTTTTACTTGATGACCAATGACAGCCACCTGTGTCGAGGCCGTGAGCAGTCACAAGATTTTATTATCATTCTTTTCTATTCCTTTCAAGCCTTCTGATGAAGTCTTCTCTCTATTCTTTTAGTATAGTTTTAATATATCATTTTATTTTAATATAATATATGTCATAAAATAATAAATCAGCCTTTTGAAACATGGAGTCAAGGTTCTCATCTCTTCCCTCATCCTGGGACCCCTGTGAACACCACCACAGCGATGTTTAATCCCCATTTCTCCATCCCACGAAGAGATCTTTGTGCTCCCTCTGCAACCACTGCTGCTTTCATATGAATCCTCCATCCCAGCAGACAGCTTCCCCTGCTGGGAAGGACTGCTGGGATGCAGCCCCTGTGCCTGAGTCTGGGGATTTCTGCTGGTCAGAGCGACTCTGAGATACGTACAGGCCTCTTTCCCCAGCCCAACAGTCGAAGAAGGAGCCAGAACTCTTCAGTTCTCGTTCTCGAGGTTGTTTATTGTTTCTTATCTATAAAATTCTTTCTCTGACCCACCAAGGTCTGTCTGGCAGGTCGGGTTGAGGCACACTGGTGTTATTTTTTACACTAAAAACTACGTGTACAATATTTACAATTACTTCCCAATACCYATCACCTGTGTTAGACAGTGAGYTTCTACWCTAAACCAATCCAAAAGCGCCACCATCACAGCAGAAGATGGAGGCCARGAWKAAGGAGAAAGGCTGGACAAGCCCAGATTCCTCCATCTTGCCCTCTGAACCCCCATTCTAAAAACCCCAAAAATCTATTTTTCACCCTGTGATAAATTCACTATCATGCTACTTAAAATTTCATGGCTCGCAATTCTTCATATAATGGTGGYGATTGTTTTTTCCAARGGCTAAATCAAAGGCATGGGGGTCTTGGGCTCTGTGCCAAGGTCTCTGAGCCCCCTGGGCAGGGGCTGGAGYCCTCCAGGGCAGCCAGAGGAATTTCCTGGGTTCTGCATTTCAACTCTCCACCTCGGCGGGGCCGATGCGCTCCCATCCMTCGGCGGCCCCCTGGAACCAGGTGATTTAATGTTACTGTTGCTTTAACAGCCTCATCGCTGCTCTGGCTGCACAGGAGTTGTCTCCTGTGTGACTGTGCCTGGGAAAAATCTATTACTGGAGTGCCATTAATCTGAGGCTGCCGCCTCTGGCACTTTCTGACTCTTCTATTTAATGGGCCTCTGCTTCCGGAGCTCTGGAGACATGCTGTTTTCCTCTCTTGATCAGCTTTGTTTAATTATCAAAATATTTGATGCAGAAAATTGACATTAGTTGTGAAGGTTCCTGCCTTCCTCCTCCTCCTCCTCCTCCTCTTTGCAGCCCTCCCTCCCAGCTCTGCTGTGACATTGAGATCTTCTGTGTGCTCCACCTTCACCTTAAAATAGAAAATCCCTGGGACTGCTGCACTGGTGAGCCACAGGTACCTGCTGGGCACGTAGACCTGCACYTCTGTCTCCTTTCTGCACAGGCGACAGTGCAGGCAGCTGGAATAGCTGAAAACCTGGGAAGAGGGAGCCCTGTGGGTTGCTGTGCCTGGCTCCAGGCTGAGCTAACCCATAAATGAAGGCTCAGTGAGGTTCAAAGTCATRGAAGTCCCTTAGAGCTGAGATTTCCACTCTGGCTTCCTTCTCCTGCTGCCAAAGCTGGGAGCTTTAGGGCTTGCAGGTGTTTCAGGTGAGTTTTGCTCCCTCAGTGAGCACATTCCTCATTCCAGGGCTTTGGGAAGGGCCTAAAATTAATGGCTAAACCAAAGATTRTGGGATAATACTGCTACCATGTAAATCAGGATCTCCATGAGCAGGGAATCCCTGTAGAAGTCCTCACATCAGCCAAAAACCCCATTGGYGGTGAGAAGGCAAATTTAACTGAGGTAAACTATGGTTCTCACTGGATGTCCTCGGCTGCTGGAGCAACTCTCACATGGAAGAGGTTTCTGTGCCATGGAGATTGTGCTGTTATGGAAAATAAACTTTCTCCAGGCAAAACCCAGCAGGTCCAGTGCAGGGAAATGTCTGGGCCCTGTTGTTTCAGCCAGGCCAGAGGAGCTGGTGCTTCCTTCTGGGTTTYGAGCCTCTGATCCCATCAGCATTTCCTGGGGCCAGAGGCAAAGAGGGTCCCAAAGCAATGGCACAGCCTCTGCCTCTCACAAAGTGCAGCAAATAATGGGAATTCCTGAGATTTGGGGCTGCTGGGAGGCAGGGCAGGGGAGCTCTTTGTATAATGATGATGGAACACAAACACCTCTGTTGTATTATTTCCTCAGATATGTTCCTGTTTGCTCCATGGCTTGGCTCCTTACTCCAACAACCAGCCAGCATTTCTCATTCCACATGCTCTGCTTTCTTCCCAGGGCACACACAGGCTGTGAGGAAGGTGAGGAAAGTACAGATGGGGCCTATAACCATTACYCAATTCACTGTTACAGTGACTTTCAACAAGCAAATCACATCCYAGCAATAATTATCCACCTTTACCAGCAAAGCCTTACCTGCTGCTGTCATCCTCAAGTTGCTCTTTGATGTTTGTGTAGTTTGCTTCGGTCTCTCTATAGAAATATTTCCATGTCCTCTTATTAATTAAAATTAAAGGCATTACATTTACTAATTAATTTCTGTTAGAATGCTGGGAGTGTTTGAACAAAGCATTTTGCAGCAAAAAATAAATAATATTTCACTAGAGCCAGAACATTTTGCAGAAGGACACGGATTCTGATGAGGAAGCTTCTGGGCATCAGAGTTTTTTCTGCAGCCAAAGACAAAGGGACCCTGAAGGAAGAGGTGACCGGACATGAGCGAGCTTTGCCACTGCAAGGATGATTTTATTTTCACCCCATGCAAATAGAAATGAGTCCAAGGTCTGCAAACCTTGCAGTGCTGGCTCAGAGCTTTGCTGAGCCCTGCCTAAGGAAGGGAAAGTGGCTGGGCTGAATTGGCACCTCCCTCCCAGCTGGAGCAGGGAATGTGCCTGATATTGGCCAAAAGACACCAAAATGGTACTTTTTGGGCAAGTTTTCAGCAGAACTCCCACTCTGCCTTAAATAAAGACCAAATGGATTATTCACAAAACCCTGAACTGTTAGTTACTGATGTGTAATAAAAAAAAAAGGAGGAACAAGGTTTATGGGTTTTTCCTCCTCCTCTCCCTTTTTGCATCTTATGTGGTTTAAATTTTTCAACCCCTCTCTCCCACTGCTTTTAKCCTTGGAATATTTTTGTGGAGTTACCTGTGTGTAATTCCAGAATAATCCAGGCCAGGCAGCTTTGAACCRCTCAGATAAATGGGGAGTGCAAGAGAGAATCAAATTCAGGCTCTCCTAGTGAATAACCACTGCTAWAAGATCACAGATAAACCTTGGAGCTGTTTGCAGAAATGCAAAGCTGCTCAGGCAATAGAAATTCACTGCATCCCAAACCTGGGCATCAGGAGAAGGAACACCCCGAGCTTCATTTATACTGCAAATGAAAATAATCCTAAAAACACAAACCACYGAGGTGCAGAATGGGCTTTCCAATTGATAAGCACAAGGCACCACGAGTTAAAAACCTCTTGGTTTCTTTGCTGAGTGCCCCAGGCAATAGTTTTCATCTATATTTCTCCATGGTCAGAAGTCAGAGCAGACCAGTGCTATCGAAGACCTTGACTTTTTTTCCCTGACAGTTACAATTATTACAGCCCGGGGGACTCATTTTCTCAGTCTGGCCACCCGCTGACCTAGCCTGCAACCAGAATACACTTTAAAACAAACAAACACCAGCTCAGCTCCCCTCTCCTCCTCCTCCTCCTCCTCCCCCAGCCCAGGAATATTTTCACACCACCCCTCGCAGAAGGATATTAGCCACTATTGCTGAAGGCACAATCACATTATCCACACCATTCTCTCTCCCTTTCTCCCTCTCCTCCCCCCAAAGATAAATTTTTTATGTTGCTATTTTCTTCTCTTTTGTATTTGGCACTCGATATTTACGTGATAAACTGCAGAGCTGCTGCTAAATGGGCCCTGATACAACTTAATAAATRCATAACAACATCCAGGCTGCACGGGCCTGGGCTCCTCGGGATCCTTGGAGATAATGGCTGCTAAATGAAAGTTAAGCCTTCCTGTAAGGAAAACAGATATTTATCCTGCAATAATTCATGGCATGGAATGGGTTGGTTGATAATCCTGCCTCTCCCTGTTTGCTGTTTCCTCCTCCCTGAGCGTGGCTGTGTTGGAGCAAAAAACTCCTCAGGATGAATATATAAGGGATACACAACTAATAATTTTTTTTGTAAATTTGTCTGCTGTTGTCTGCTGCTGTCCACATTTAGTCCAGCTTTACTAAGCCAGACTTTAGAGAGAAGTCAGTGTGAGGTGCCCACTGAGCTGAGTGAATACAGAATAAATTCAGGGGTTGGACCTCACTAAGGAGAGTCATGGAAGGGGAGAGTCTTAAGATTATAATACTTATAATATTATATATATATATATATATATATAAATACATATATATAATATATATTATACATATATAATAATATTACACTAATATTATACTAAATTACATACTAAAAAGATACTAACATATATATAATATATATAATACATATATAATATGTATAATTATAATATATAATAKTACACTAATGTTATACTAAATTACATACTAAAAAGATACTAATATATATATTATACATATATAATATGTATAATTAKAATATATAATAATATTACACTAATATTAYACTAAATTACATACTAAAAAGATACTAAAGAAAACTCATGGCTGTCTGAGACAGGTAGGACACAGCTTTGAGTGATTGGCTTATCACTCAAAACAACTTTTAGTAGAATGTAGCTGGCAAATCATTTTGGGTAAACAATCTCTATCACTTTCTACATGTGCAAAACAGCAGGAGCAGTGAATAGAGATAAGAATTGTTTTCTCTTCTTCTCTGGACTTCTCACTACCTTTCCCAAGAAAAATCCTTAAAAACTTGTGCCTGCTGCTCTCTGTGGCCACAGGGAGAGAGGAAACAAAAGGTACAGATGGAAGGAGAGATCCCAGGTTCAGGCAGATCCTCCTGCTATGGAGGCATCTCACATTCACCTGAAGTGCACAAACCTTTCTGTGTTCTCATAGTTTAACATTSCTAAAGGTTTTTACAAATTTTTAGCAGTTTTAATTTCTTTTTTGGTGCGTACAGAAAGTAATTTAACCTGGCTAATTTCTCATCACACAATGGACAAAACATTCCCCCCAAACATCCAGTGAGCTTTTCCAGCTGAATCATCCCTCTGTGTCCTGGAGACATGGAATCCCAGAATCCCAGAATGTTTTGGGTTGSAAARGACMTTAAAGATCAACTCATTCCAAAACCCTGTCCYGGGCA
Organism: Cardinalis cardinalis; assembly: GCA_014549065.1. Lineage (NCBI taxonomy): Eukaryota > Metazoa > Chordata > Aves > Passeriformes > Cardinalidae > Cardinalis > Cardinalis cardinalis. Next base: position 68,383 of record JACDOX010000365.1, read on the forward strand.
GAGAACCTCCCTCAGACCTCATTTGTACCCAGTGAAAGTGCTCACAAAATGGTGTTTCTTCTGGCATTCCTTCCATCTTTCTGTGGAAATAGCATTTCCTTGTTGAATCTCCGATAAGAAGAGTGGTCAGAGTGTAAAAAATCCAGATGGGAGTAACCTGTGAGTGTTGYACAGCTGTGATTCACACGAGGTGACTCCAGTTCCTGCCACATGCACACAAAGGTTTTGTTATCTTTCCAGGAAGAAAGGAGAAATTATCGCAGAATTTGAACCAGCCACAGAAGAACAAACAAACAAAACGCTTCAGCAATCTCTAAAATCCCTGTATTTTTGAGATGAGCTGTTTTCTCTGTGATAACAAGCAAGGAATACCCATGCTCTAAAAAGGCAGCCCCAAGGAGGGGCCATGTAAAAATATGTAAACTGCRTTGGGAAAAAGCTTCCTATGCATAATTGTTTATGAATATGCAACAGGCCGATGGAAGGAAAAAGGTATTTAAGGGGTATCCCTGAAGAGAAGTGTGGTTTTGGTTGACWCAATAACCTTTGCTCTGTGCTCCTTTCCCCCTATTGTTCTTCATTAAACTTTCTAAATTTCTGCTCTATGCTCCTTATCTCATATTGTCCTTTATTAAACTTTTTTTACATTTTTTCTCTGTGGACCTTGTCTCCCGTTGTCCTTTATTAAATTTTTTCCCTTTTCACAGTGAAGTGAACGTGTTTTCCACACTCAATACAACAGCGGCACAGAACATCGAGGATTCCACATCCCACAAAGAACACCACGAGGAGCTTTGAGTGTCTGGTGGGAACTGCTGGAAAAGCAGCAGGTCAGAGCCTGTGGAGACATTTCCATGCCCTCTTGGCAGGTCAGAACCTGTGGAGATATTTCCATGCCCTCTTGCAGGTCCCAGCCCTTCAGAGCAAGGCTTTGGAGGTATTTCCATGCCCTCTTCAAGGTCCCAGCCCCTTCCAGCAGGGCTATGGATGTATTTTCATGTCCTTTTGGCTGGTCCCAGCCCCTCAGAGCAGGGCTGTGGAGATATTGCCATGCCCTCTTGGCAAGTCCCATCCTGTGGAGGTATTTCCATGCCCTCTTGTAGGTCACAGCCCCTCAGAGCAGGGCTGTGGAGATATTTCCATGCCCTCTTCCAGGTCCCA
>JACDOX010000365.1:80814-92770 GCA_014549065.1 Cardinalis cardinalis
TGCTGGATCACAGCTGGATCACTGCTGGATCACAGCTGGATCACAGCTGGATCACAGCTGGATCACTGCTGGATCACTGCTGGATCACAGCTGGATCAGTGCTGGATCACTGCTGGATCACAGCTGGATCACAGCTGGATCACTGCTGGATCAGTGCTGGATCAGTGCTGGATCAGTGCTGGATCAGTGCTGGATCACAGCTGGACCACAGCTGGATCACAGCTGGATCAGTGCTGGATCACAGCTGGATCACAGCTGGATCACAGCTGGATCACAGCTGAATCACAGCTTCCCAGCCCTGCCAACCCCTGCCCCACATCCCCCTCCTGCCCCACATCCCCCTCCTGGCCCTGCTCTGGCACAAACCTTTTCCCAAGTGCTTGGAGCTCCAAACAAACAAATCCCTGCCCATCGTTTTCTGAGCACACCCAAAGAAGATTTGTGGTGTGAGCAGCTCTGCCCCACTGCTTGGGGAAAGATGCCCAACACTCCAGCAACCATTGCCCTTGCAGCAGAGAAGGGAAGGGAGCCCTGCACAGGAGCTGGCTCCAGTCAGGGGGCACCTGGAGCCTGATCCGAGGGGATCTGGGGACAAGGTGACCTTGGAATGGCCACAGTGGCACCTGGAGCCTGATCCGAGGGGATCTGGGGACAAAGTGACCTGGGAGCGGCCACGGGGGAACCTGGAGGGGATCTGGGTGACAAAGTGACCTTGGAATGGCCACAGTGGCACCTGGAGCCTGATCCGAGGGGATCTGGGGACAAAGTGACCTGGGGATGGCCACAGTGGCACCTGGAGGGGATCTGGGTGACAAAGTGACCTGGGGATGGCCACAGTGGCACCTGGAGCCTGATCCGAGGGGATTAGGGTGACAAAGTGACCTGGGAGCGGCCACGGGGGAACCTGGAGGGGATCTGGGTGACAAAGTGACCTTGGAATGGCCACAGTGGCACCTGGAGGGGATCTGGGTGACAAAGTGACCTTGGAATGGCCACAGTGGCACCTGGAGGGGATCTGAGGGGATTTGGTTGACAAAGTGACCTTGGAATGGCCGCAGTGGCACCTGGAGGAGATCTGGGGACAAAGTGACCTGGGGATGGCCACAGTGGCACCTGGAGGGGATCTGGTGACAAAGTGACCTGGGAGTGGCCACAGGGATGGGCTGGGGAGGGCTGGCATCCCCAGGCGTGGATCTGAACAACGTTTGGATTTCACTGCTAATGAATGTGTGTGCTGTTCACACCCCCACCTTTAAACTGCCCACTTGGACCTCCTGCACCTTTGCCACAGCCCCAGTGCTGCTTCCCAATGCCCATTTCTGAAGAATAAAGGCAAAGCAAACAGAAATATCCATATGTGTGTATCTCTATATGTTTAAATATTCTCCCATATCTCCCTTCTGTGAACTTCCCTGTCTCTGGCTCCATAATAACCCCGTTTTCCCTTCCTACATCAATTCCAACTCCGTTTATTACAGTTTTCTGTCTGAATTTCCAAAAATTATTTTTCTAGGGTTAATCCCTAACCCCCAGGAATACCACTGGGAGAGCTGTATGGCAGGTTTGAAATAGTTACTACTTGGAGCAAGCAGCCTTTTCAAGTCTTTATTTATAATTCAAGGATTGGAGGAGCTGGAGCAGCAGTTTTTGGGTGTAATGCATGACTCTGCTGTAGTTGTGTCTGACAGAGCTGTGCTAATTACTCTGTGTGGGTTTGATGGAGAGCCAAGAGAGGGCTGTAGAAAAATGTGAATCACTAAAACTCAGGTCCCTGAAGTCAAAAGTAAAACAAATAGCGAGAGATCTTTATCTGAGGCAGAGCTTTGCTTGCTGTGTACAGAAAAAAATCCATTTTCATGTTTTGTGCTTCTTTTTTTTCCTCCTTCTTTAGATCCAAGTAGTGTTTCTGTCTGTATTTATAAAAAAAATTTTGTAAAAATGTTTTTATAAATAAAARTTGATTTTATACAGTTGGGGCAGACAGTGCATTCATCCTGCTCTAGCTCATTTTCCTGCTCTTTGGAAAGCTGTAGCTGGACTTTGTGTGGCCTTCAAAGAGTCACTTAACCTTCCAGTGCATCAGCTTAGTCATTTGTAAAAGGAATATTATAATAATAGACACCCCTAGGGGCTCTCCCAGGTTTCAATAATTAATGGGGCTAAAGCAGTTGGTGAGCCCAGATTAGAGGTGCTAAATAAAGGCATTAAATTCATATTTTTTACTCCAGAAAAAGCAAAGCATCAGCATAGGAAGTGCTGCTTTAAAGCTGGGAGTTGCTGTGAGCCTCGTAGGATATTTTAATTTCCATGCTCCCAATTCAGCTGAGCTCTGAAATCCATTTGTAATTTTGCAATGCCCATTTTTYCCCTGCAGCTGCAAGAGGGAGCTGCTCGAGCCAGAGGAAGAGGAGGAGGCTCTGTGAGTGTCTGTGTGTCCATCCCTCTGCMCCTCAGGAAAACCAGAGGAATATGAGAAACCGGGACAAAGATGCAAATCAATCGGTGGAGAAGGAGAAACCACAAGCTGTGCATTTGCAGGGAGGTTCTGGGGGATGGATGGAGGCTGCTGAGCATGACCTAATGCCTCAGGAAAAATCAGCAAGCACCGACCTCAGCATCCAGGCAGCCCGAATATTGAACCAGAGGTCCTTGAGTAATTGTCCTTTCTTCACTCCAGGGGTGAAAAGGGTACATTAGACATTCACCAGCAGCAAATGGCACCTGACATCTCTTTAAGTGAAAGTCAGCTCRGAATTTTTTTTAATGGCCGAGCATAAATCTTTTAAATTATAAATCAATAAATAGTTAATTCAATAATAGGAATCTTTTAAATATTTAATGAGTCATATGCAGAATGGCTCCATAACTGGATGTTGATGGAACTGTGTCAAAGGAATTTGAATCAAACTTTTCTAAAGTCCCTGTATTAAAATAGTTATTGATTCAAACATAAACTATGAAGACTCTGGCAAAGTCAGGGGGGGCTGSAGGGGCTCAGCATACATTTCCTCATCCAGGAAAATGTGAGGCCAACAGCTTATTTTTAATGATGGATTCTGGGGCTTTTCAGGTTGTATTAATGCTCCCACTACAAAAATGAGAAAGACCCTAAGCAGACAAGATTTCTCATGTGCATATTCATTAAAAGCCTGGTTTAAGGACAGCTGTGCTCTGAAATAAATTCTTAAATCCTGGTTTAAGGACAGCTGTGCTCTGGGCCAGCCTGGTTTGGGTAAAGTTCTGTAACCAGCACTGCCAGGGGCACCAGGAACCATCTCCACTGGAAACTGCCCTAAGTTTGTATTTATTTATTTAGTTTTCAGGTGAAAGGCAGTGGAGGTGTCACTGTGGACACCAGAGCTGAGTTTAGGATTTTTTAGGATCCTTTAGGATCAGTAGTTAGTGTTCACTTACTAATTAAGTCAACACTTCCCTTAATTACCCTTAATTGAGGGTGTTTGGTGCTTAATCCTCGGACCACATCCAGTGCTCTGTTATTCCACAGCACCTTCACATCTCCCACAGCCCCACCTCGGATTCCCAAATAAAAAGGGAGCTTTTGGGGACAGGGATGGTGCTGAGAACAGCCTGAAGGAGCTGCTCCAGTGGGGAAATGCAAGCAGGGGAGGGGACACAAAGAGAGGGGAAAAGGAAGGATTCCAGGAAGAATTCCAGGAAGGATTCCAGGAAGGAAGGAAGGAAGGAAAGATTCCAGGAAGGATTCCAGGAAGGAAGGATTCCAGGAAGGATTCCAGGAAGGATTCCAGGAAGGAAGGAAGGATTCCAGGAAGGATTCCAGGAAGGATTCCAGGAAGGACTCCAGGATTCCAGGAAGGAAGGAAGGGATTGTCTGGCACAGGAGCTGGGATTGGTTTTGCAGAGTGGCTGAATCTCAGGTAAATCCACCCTGGAGGTGTTCAGTGGGCATGCAGTGTGTGGATTCCAGAAACAGATCCTGATGTCTGAGGAGCACAAAGGGCTTTGGTCACAGAACCATGGAATTATTGAGATTGGAAAAGACCTCGAAGATCATCAAGTCCAACCATCAGGTTTGGACCTYAACCCAAGGTTTATTCAGTATATCAGGAACTTCCTGCCTTGGAACCACTCAGCAATGTTAACAGGGGAGTCTCCACTCCTTTCCAAACCCAGCAATTTGATGKTGCCTCCTGAAATAASGRMAKGTGGYRTCAGAAACTCCTCACCACCACATCMTGCACCCATCACAAAGGGGTTTGTGTCCTGAGGAGCCACAGGCTGAGTGCTCAGGGTTGGTCTCACTGCCCTGCAGAGGAGCCAGGACCAGCCCAAAGCCAGGCTGAGCATCACCAGGATCTGCTGCTGGCTCTGTAATCAATTGCAGTTGGTTCAATATTTCTAGCAGATCAGAGTCCCATTTGTATTCTGCACACCTCTGCTTTCTCCTCTCTCCCTGGCTGTATAAATATCCCTCCAGAAAAGCTGCCTGCATATCCTTGTTGGGCTTTTTTTCCCCTCCCTGAGATGACAGATACTGTAACAATGGCAGTAGATTAATATCTCCTTAATCAGCCAAATGAACATGACATACAAGGGTGACAGCTCAATTTGCTGCTAACAGATTGTGCCTATCACAGCCCCTCCATTCCAAGGGATGGTTATTTCTGGAAGAGATCACATGCTGAGGGGAGGACCCCACAGCTCAGAGGCTCCCATTAAATACATCAAGCACCTCATAGGTGTTACTCAGCCTCCTGTCAGGACACTGCTTGTGTGGGGAATGAAATGAGCCTTGACACAGACACTGCTTCTGTTGTTGGCTCCCTCTCTTTATTGCCAGCTATTTGTTGTTGGCTCATGGACTTTTTTTTTTTTCCTCCCCTGTTGGAGCAGCTCAGACTCTGAGCCTGATTCCTGAGGAGATGCACAAAGAGATGTTGTGGGGAGGAAGGAGCCTGGGGGGAAGCCACACGTTAAATCTGAGCCCCACAGGCTCAGGGCTGGTTTGCAGGTGGGATTTTGGGAGGATCTGGTTGCTAATTCTGAAATTCAGATTTGGATTTTGGGCTCAATCCAAATCTTTCTTTCCCTGCCTCTTGCAGTGTTTGAAGGGACCGCAGGAACCACGGGCAGGTTCTCCCCAGGGGTGTCCCAGGCTCAGCCAGGTCCCTTTGTGCAGGACAACACCTGAGCCCAGCTGGGGAAAGGCACCAGGACATGGAAATCAGGCTCAGGCCGCGCTTGGTGAGCCCAGTTTGGGGYTTGCAGCTCTCATCTCCACTGGAAACTGCCCCAAATTTGTATTTATTTACCAGTTTGCAGTGGGAGGCGTCACTGTGGACACCAGACCTGAGTTTAGGATCCTTTAAGATCTGCAGTCAGCGTTCCCTTATCAAACACGTGCTGCTCTAACTCAACACTTCTCTTAATTACCCTTAATTGAGGCTGTTTTGTGCTTAATCCTTAATTAATCCTTAATCCTGTGGCTTTGCTGATGTGCAAAGGTGTCCTGGGCAGGGCAGGGTCTGATCCTGCAGCCCCTGCTGCTCCTGGGGGGCTGTGACAGCCCAGCACAGGTGGCATTTGGTGGCATTTGGTGGCATTTGGTGGCATTTGGTGGCAGTTGGTGGCTGAACCCCAGGGCTTCAATTTCCCAGTGACTTCCACCTCCTGCTTTCGTTGAGACCCTCAAAGTGCTCTCCCCACCCTGATTTTGCAGCCAAATGTATAAACCACATCTACAGGTGTCTGCCAGACCCATCCAGAGGCAGGGATCTCCCCAGAGCTCCCAGCAAATCCCAGCACTCCCCAGTTCCCTCAGTTTCTTTCCTGCACAGCTCCCAGCAGTTTGCTTCAAGTCAAGACAAGACCTGTGTTTACTTTTGAAAGATAAAATCGAGTGGAAAAGGTTTCCAAAGTAAAATTGACAATATATTGCTGAAATAATGGCATGAAGACAAATCCCCATGATTGCAATTATGGAGTTAAACCCTGCTCAAGGAGGCTTCTGTCATTCCCCACACTTGCCACAATTTCTGTCACACAAATGTGTTCATTATTTTTATCATTACTTTTTTTTTTTTCTTCTTCTTCTTATTACAGGTTTTGCCATGAGAATAACTCATCAAGGTTTTATGACTAATAAATTCTCTAAATTACAGTCCAAGGATGCATTACTTTAATTTTTCCCTCCATATTCTGTTTTTAATTGCCAGGCCATTTCCCACTTGCCTTTTTTAATGACTCATTAGGCTTAAGGGGAAAGAACAGAATTTAGTCCAAGACAGATCTTGCATTGAGTTTTGGACACTTCAGAAGGGGAGTGATACATTAAGAGAGGAAAAATCTGAGAGGAAACTTCAAACTTCAAAGGTTGAGGATATTCAAAGCAAAAAATTTAAAGAAAGCTGCAGGCTGGGTATTGTTTATTAATTATTTGAACAATTTTTTATTGTTTAATTGTTTGAACAAATATTGTTTATTAATTATTTGAACAATTATTTTTTATTGTTTCATTGTTTGAACAAATATTGTTTATGAATTATTTGAAGATTTATTTCTAATGAGAAAGGCAGACAAGATTCTTTTTAGTTTTTGTAGGATGTAGATGCATGCATGAGCTTTAATGTGTAAATGGACCTCCTGGGATCATTTCAGAGTTCTGAAGATTAAATTTAGACGTGTCCTTAAAAACCTGGCGAAATCAGGGCTGGAGGGAATAAAAGGTGACGTTTTTTGGGGACAAATTCCTTTTGTGGGCTCTGTGCTGGGGCAGGTGAGGGCACCTGCTGGTCTCTGCTCTGGAATAAAAGGGAATGCTGCACATTTGGGGTTTGGTGAACCCACTGCAGATTTGGGGTTTGGTGAACCCACTGCACATTTGGGGTTTGGTGAACCCACTGCAGATTTGGGGTTTGTGGAACCCACTGCAGGTTTGGGGTTTGCTGAACCCACTGCACATTTGGGGTTTGCTGAACCCACTGCAGATTTGGGGTTTGCTTAACCCACTGCACATTTGGGGTTTGAGGAACCCACTGCACATTTGGGGTTTGCTGAACCCACTGCAGATTTGGGGTTTGAGGAACCCACTGCACATTTGGGGTTTGCTGAACCCACTGCAGATTTGGGGTTTGAGGAACCCACTGCACATTTGGGGTTTGAGGAACCCACTGCAGATTTGGGGTTTGTGGAACCCACTGCACATTTGGGGTTTGTGGAACCCACTGCAGATTTGGGGTTTGAGGAACCCACTGCACATTTGGGGTTTGCTGAACCCTCTGCACATTTTAGGTTTAGTGAATCCACTGCAGATTTGGGGTTTGTGGAACCCACTGCAGATTTGGGGTTTGCTGAACCCACTGCACATTTTGGGGTTTCCTGAACCCACTGCCCCTTTGTGGCCTCCTGAACTCACTGCCCATTTTGGGGATTTGGGGTTTGCTGAACCCCAAATTTGGGGTTTGTTGAACCCACTGCCCATTTTAAGTTTACTGAGCCCACTGCACATTTTGGGGATTTGCTGAACCCACTGCACATTTTGGGGATTTTGAGTTTGCTTATTTTAAGTTTGCTGAACCCACTGCTCATTCTGGGGTTTGCTGAACCCACTGCTCATTTTAGGTTTAGTGAACCAACTGCTCATTTGGTGTTGCTGAACCCACTGCWCATTTTGGRGATTTGGGGTTTGCTGAACCCACTGCWCATTTTGGGGATTTGGGGCCTCCTGATTTTGGGGATTTGGAGTTTCCTGAACCCACTCCCCATTTGGGGTTTCCTTAATAACATAATCCCGGTGTGCTGCTGATCCCAGGAGTGACAGATAATCCAAGATACCACGAGTGAGTGGAGGAGCAGCTTTCAGGTGGAAAACCGTGGCTAACAAAAACTGTTRAAACCCATGAACATAGCGCAGAATAAATTTCAGAATATTTAAGAAAGTAGGAAATCTGCTGGGAGATACACAGCTAAACCTATTTATAGTTATATTTATCTCTATATATTTATATATTTTTATATTTATATATTTATACCTATATCTATATCTAGATATATATTTATATTAACAATTTTATATTTTTATTTGTATTTATATTTATATTTATATTTATATTTATATTTATATTTATATTTATATTTATATTTATATTTATATTTATATTTATATTTATCTCTATATCCATATCCATATCCCTATCTATATCTATATCATAGTTATAGTTATAGTTATAATAAATATTATCATTAATATATGCAATATATAACAATATAATAACAGATTATATTTCCCTATTATATATGATATTTATATTTATATTTATATTTATATTTATATTTATATTTATATTTATATTTATATTTATATTTATATTTATATTTATTTGTTTGGGAACAGGGATTTGGCTGTGCTGGGCCTTCTCTGAGCACACCAGGTTTGTCCCTGCATGTGCTGGCAGAGCTCAGCAGCTGCACTACCAACCCTGCACCGCTTTAGGATTTCCAGGAGGCCCCAGAGAGCGATGAAATCCCCCTGGCTGCAGGCACAGAGCAGAAAGAGGAGTTTCACTGCGAGTACCATCGCAGCCGCTCTAGAGGGAGGCAGAGCGCCGCTGCTCCATCCCCGGGCTGGGCGAGCAGCACAATCAGCAGCACGGRAAAAAAAAAAAAATCAAAATGTTCTTTGTCGAGTGGGTTCCAGGTGGCAGCACGGGTTGTGCCGGTGGCAAAGTGCTGAAATATTCAGCTCCATCACTGGCTCGGCAGGGTTTTGCTGGCCAGCACTTTGCCTGGATTGCAGCCCGTGCAGGGCAGGAGCAGGGGGTGCTTGGGGGAGCTGGGGATGAATTTGGGGCTAATCAGGAGTGGAAGTCATAACAAAGTGGTGCCAGGGATCACAGCTGGGCTCCCAGCATGGGGAGTAATTATATCACACCTGTGATATATCTGTATCTGATCTATATCTAAATCTCTATATATGTCTATATCTGTATCATCTATAGATATATCTAATATATATCTATATCTATATCTTTCTAATCTGTATCTATCTATATAATCTATATAATCTATATCTCTCTATATCATCTATATCTAAATATAATCTATATCTATATCTATATATCATCTATATATCTATATATCTATATCCGTATTTATATCTAATATATATCTGTATCTATATCGAATATATATCTGTATCTATATCTAATATATATCTATGTCTATCTAATCTATATCTATTTCTATATCTATATCTAATCTATATCTATATCATCTATATCTCTAATATATCTATCTATATCTATATATATTTATATATCTACCCTATCTCTATCTCTAAATCTATATCTATCTATCTATCTATCTATAATCTATATTTGATCTGTCTCTATCTCTGTCTATATATCTATATATTTCTATTTCTATTTCTATTTCTATTTCTATTTCTATTTCTATTTCTATTTCTATCCTATCTCTATCTCTAAATCGATATCTATCTATATATAATCTATCTCTATCTCTGTCTATATCTATCTCTATATCTATATTTAATCTCTTTAAATGCACTCCTCAATATTTCTCCTTTCTCTCCTGACCAGCAGCAGTTTGCTGGGAGTGCTCAGTGATTCCACCAGGTGCTCTCTTGGGCTTCAAAATCACAAATTTTGGGAGTTGCACCCTGTGTTTAGTGTGAGATAAAATCCAGCCTTGCTGGAGCTGATGAGCTTCAGCCCAAACTTGAGGAAATTTTCTCTTCTGCAACATTTTTGGCTGTGTTATTTTTAAACTGGCACAACAACCCAGTTAGTAAATAGATTTTGATCACTATCCAATTTTTTAAAATGCATTTGCATGCCTGTTGAGGCTTTGTGGATTATTAAAAATAATTTATTGAATATTAGACTCCTCCAGGACACTGCTCACTGCTGTGTGGCTTTGGCAAGGGGTGGAACTGGCCTGGCTCTCCTGCTCCTCTGCACCTGAGGATGATTTTAGCCTTGTGTGAGAAAACCTGAAATGCAGTTCACCCCAGCACACAGAGCATGGAAATCTGCACCTTTTCAGCCCGGAAAAATCCATCCCAGGGAATTGTGTGCCACACAAAGTTTGCAGATCCCACTGCAGTCCCAGTCAAGCTCTGCACCTTCTGCCTTTTGCAGGCCAAGGTTTCCCTCTGCTAACTCAAGTCCTAACCTGCATTAACTGTTTAAACCCAATTTTGCTTGCAGTTAAAATTGAATATGACTGTTAGTCTAGAAAATATGGCCTATTTCCTTTTACTAGTTAGCTTTTAAAGGTGTTTTACAATTCAAATGAGCCATGCAATTAAAGGTGACATTGCCAGAACTGGACAGACTAAAATTAGACATTCCTGCTGTGTGTTAGAGCCTGGCCCACATTTAGATCATGCTGTCTTTGGGCTGTACCTGTCTGCTCCAATCTTGTGAGTCAACAGGACACTGAAATGTTCCAGAGTCCTGGTGTGTTGTTCTATTCCTTCTGTCTTCCAGGATTACCTGATCCTTTAGGGCTCCAAGCACACTCATAACAATATTTCAGCTTTATTTTTTTTTTAATGATGGTTTTTGCACTGCCTTGATCACCACAAACCCATAATTAGGAATAAATCCCTGAATTGTGCATGCCAGAGCAGGCAGCAGGGTGTGTGTGTGCTTCTGTGCTGCTCCAAGCACACTCACACACACTGATAACAATATTTCAGCTTTATTTTTTTGTTATGATGGTTTTTGCACTGCCTTGATCACCACAAACCTGTAATTAGGAATAAATCCCTGAATTCTGCACCCCAGAGCAGGCAGCAAGGTCTGTCTGTGTTTCTGACCTGCTCCAAGCACACTCACATACACTCATAACAATATTTTATTATTTATTTTTTAATGATGGTTTTTGCACTGCCTTGACCACCACAAACCCATAATTAGGAATAAATCCCTGAATTCTGCACCCCAGAGCAAGCAGCAGGGTGTGTGTGTGCTTCTGACCTGCTCCAAGCACACTCACACACACTGATAACAATATTTCACCTTTATTATTTTTATGATGGTTTTTGCACTGCCTTGACCACCACAAACCCATAATTAGGAATAAATCCCTGAATTCTGCACCCCAGAGCAGGCAGCAGGGTGTGTGTGTGCTTCTGAGCTGCTGAACAAGGGCTGAGGGAGCTGCCAGGCTCGGGGACAGTCACTCCCTCCTGCTTTGATCTGTAGTAACCTCAGAGTAACCCCTGAGTTACAAGGGTGTTGAAGGAAGGGTCTCTTTCCACTGTCTGGCAGCAGCAATGCCCAGAATCCCTGACATCCCACCTTCTAAAGAGCCCAAAGCATTAATTAAGATGTAATCAGGGATGTGATTATCATTAGCAATTAGACCTGTGCAGGATTCTGTCCCCACAGTGCGAGGAGTCCTGAGCTGTGCAGTGAATTCCAAAGTCAGAAGTGAGGGATATCCCCAGAAAATTCCTGCTCTGCTCTGAGCAGGGGATGTGGAAATCTCTCCTCATTCCAGGCTCAGCTCCCTGGGTTTCACAAAGGCATGCCCTGAAATCTGTGCAGCTGTGTCACCGTCATATTTTCTGGAAAAAATCCCTTCACCAGGATTTCTTCTCCTGGGAAGCTGAGAAGCCTCAGAGAGAAATGAAAGCAATAATGATCTGATGGTTTCTCCTGTGTTTGCTGCTTTGGAGTGTGGCTGGACATTGTTTACCAACAGGTGCATGTTTGATTGGTTTCATGTGAATTTTAATTAATGACCAATCACCWTCAGCTGTGTTGGACTCTGAGAAGTCAGTAATGAGTTTTTATTATTCATTCTTGTTAAGCTTTCTGATGTATCCTTTCTCTTTCCTTAGTATAGTTTTATTTCTAGTATTTATTTCCTTACTTTATTTCTGTTAGGAAAATTAACCCACAAACACCAGAGGTTTATGTCCAAAAAGGAGACAGAGGAGTCCCTTTTT
>JACDOX010000365.1:93335-108758 GCA_014549065.1 Cardinalis cardinalis
ATAATATAATATAATATAATATAATATAATATAATATAATATAATATAATATAATATAATATAATATAATATAATAATCAGCCTTCTGAGACCATGGAGTCAGATTCTCATCTCTCACCTCATCCTGGGGACCCTCACAAACTCACCTGAGCTGGTTTTGTCCTCTCCATCCTGGGCACTGCAGGGAATTTTCTCCTCTCAGCCCACCTGAATTGCCTGACATGATGCTGAGGAAAATTCCCTCACTTCTTTCTGAGAAAAAGGGCAAGGATTGAATATTTCCAGCTCCAGAGGGATGTGTGCCCACCTCAAAGGCAGAAAGAGAAAGGATATTCAAAATAYTTGAAAGAAATTGTGAAAAATCCAGGAATAGATCAACATAAAGTGTATTTTAAGTTCCCCAGTGCAGCTCCCAGGCAAGACAAGATTATATCCCACCAAACACATTCATGGAGTGTTTGTGTAGCATGTATAAGGGCTTTTACAATGTGCTGTTCAACTTCTGTGTTATAAAATAGCACATAAATATGCTAAAAACTTCTTGTCTTGCCTGTCTGCCTTTCCCCATGTCTCACTGCAGTGCTGAAGCTTGGCCCWGGCAGCAGGCACCTGATYCAGCATCAAGGAATCTCTWAAATTCTCTAAAAAAMTCAGTTTTTACATCTACAAGATGCAGCATGRCCCTGGGAGCAGCACTGATCCAGCATCAAGGAAACTCTAAAATTCTCTTTAAAAAATCAGTTTTTACAGCACCAGTTACAAGATGCAGCACTGATCCAGCACCAAGGAATCTCTAAAATTCTCTAAAAAAATCAGTTTTTACATCTACAAGATGCAGCATGACCCTGGGAGCAGCACTGATCCAGCATCAAGGAATCTCTAAAATTCTCTAAAAAATCAGTTTTTACATCTACAAGAGGCAGCAATGCCCTGGCAGCAGGCACCTGATCCAGCATCAAGGAATCTAAAATTCTCTAAAAAAATCAGTTTTTACAGCACTATTTCCAAGATGCAGCATGGCCCTGGGAGCAGCACTGATCCAGCACCAAGGAATCTCTAAAATTCTCTAAAAAATCAGTTTTTACATCTACAAGATGCAGCATGGCCCTGGCAGCAGCACTGATCCAGCAACAGGGAATCTCTAAAAAATCAGTTTTTACAGCTACGAGATGCAGCTCCTTGCAGAGAAAGAGAAGTTTGGGGCACTTCCAGCCCTGTGCCAGAGTCAGCCCCAGGTGAGGGATCTGTGCAGTTTGGAGAAGTTGCAAAAATAAAAGAAACTGAAGTGCAGGCGCCTAAGGATGGAGAAAATGTAAAACTGGGATTATGCYCTGAGGGATGGGGTGAATTCTCCACTTCTGGAGCTTCCCTGGTACCTTTTGGCTCCGAGGTGATGAACCAAAATCTCCCTGAGATCTCCCCCCACTCAGGTACAAATGTATTCCCCCACTCAGTAAATCCCCCCTGTCAGAAAACAAAGTACTTTTTAAACTTTAAAGAGCAGAGTAATGGAAATGAAATACAAAGGGAATGARAGAAGGAAAAAAAAAATTGAGTAAAATGTCTTTTTATTTTGGTATTCCGCAGCAAAAAGTTGTGCACTAAATAATAAATAAGCCATGCAATGTTTTTACAGCTTCTTTCGTATGCGTGAATATTTAAAACATGCAAAAATGTGGAATAGGCATTTACTGGGGACAAAAGCAGAGAACTGATTTTATGTACAGAGAGCAAGATGGGAAAACCAGAGAAATGCATGTTTAATGGCTTGCTGCTCACAGAAGGGAGATATTTCCAAGTGTGAACATATTTGTAGACAAACCAATCTGACAAGTCTGCTGGGGGATGATGGATTACAGCAGAATTGGCCTCAGAAGCAGAATTTTGTCGTGTGGGTGCTCGTGGTGTAAACAGTGCCTGGGGCTGGCAGCAGGGCTGGGAGCTGGGGCTGGGCTGGCACCTGAGAGCTCCTGGGTTTGCTCAGAGCATCCAGGGATGCTTTTCAGCCCTTTGGTGGATTTATTCGGGTTATTTGTGTCCTGGAGTTTGGGGATCCAGGAGGAGACTGAGACAGGGACAGCTCAGATCTCTGCTCTGGGACAGGGACACCCCCAGGGCACCCCTGGAGCTGGGCCAGGGGGGTTTAGGGTGGGTTTTGGGAAAGGTTCATCCCCCAGAGGGTGCTGGGCACTGCCCAGGCTGCCCAGGAATGGGCACAGAGGCTGCCAGAGCTGCAGGAGCTGTCAGGGATGCCCAGGGTGGGATTTGGGGTGATCAATGATCCTGAGGGTGCCAGGAGCTGTCAGGGGTGCCCAGGGTGGGATTTGGGGTGATCAATGATCCTGAGGGTGCCAGGAGCTGTCAGGGGTGCCCAGGGTGGGATTTGGGGTGATCAATGATCCTGAGGGTGCCAGGAGCTGTCAGGGGTACCCAGGGTGGGATTTGGGGGCGATCAATGATCCTGAGGCTCCCAGGAGCTGTCAGGGGTGGGATTTGGGGGTGATCAATGATCCTGAGGGTCCTTTCCAGCTGAGGACATTCTGTGACTGTAAATTTGAAGCCTGTGACTGTGCCCCCTTAAACTGGTGTTTGAAGAGAGGCTGGGGGAGCCCTGGTGCAGTGCCAGCCCCTCTGCCTGCTCAGGAACATCAAATCCTCTCCTCATCCCCTTCAGAGATGACAGGAACCCCCACAGGTCCTGTACAGCGCKGTGAGGGCCCCAGTGAAGGAGGAATGATGAGGAGGACTCCATCGATATCAGAAGGCTAAATAATTACTTTATTAGACTATATTATTCCATACATTGAAAACTGAACCTGCCAAGCACTCAACCCTGCACACAACTCTGAATCTTGTGACTGTCACTCCACAGTCCTGACACACACACACCAGGCCCTGACAGGCCAAGGAAACAAAACTCCATCACTKTGGGCAAACAATCTCCACATTGCATTCTACTTTGGCACAACACAGGCACAGAAAGTGAGATAAGAATATTCTTGGGAAGATTTATGCCTTGCTTTTCTCTGTGAAGAGAAATGTGGAGCTGCACRCTTGGCCCTGATAGGCCAAGGAAACAAACCCCATCACTTTGGGCAAACAATCTCCATATTGCATTCTGCTGTGGTACAACACAGGCACAGCAAATGATAAGAATTGTTTTTCCTTTCTCTGAGGTTCAGAGAATGTGAATCCCTGAAATATTCTTGGGAAGCTGTGCCTTGCTTTTCTCTGTGAACAGAAATGTGGGGCTGTACACTTGGCCCTGCTAGGCCAAGGAACCAAAACACCACCACTGTGGGTAACAATCTCCACATTGCACTCTACTTTTCACAAACACAGGCACAGCAAATGATAAGAATTGTTTTTCCTTTCTCTGAGGTTCAGAGAATGTGAATCTCAGAAATATTCTTGGGAAGAATTGTGCCTTGCTTTTCTCTGTGAAGAGAAATGCGGGGCTGCAGTGCTGGGYGAGGAACAGAGGCTGGCCCCAGCCCCAGAGCCCCAAGGTGCAAACCCAGCCCTGCAGGGTTTTTTGGGGTCCCTGAGCTCTGGGTACCACCTCAGCCTCCTGCCCCTGCCCCTGGATCCCTGGCAGTGCCCAGGGCCAGGCTGGACAGGGCATGGASCAGCCTGGCACGCAGGGAGGTGTCCCTGCCATGGCAGAGGGTGGCACTGGGTGATCTTTAAGTCCCTTCCAACCCAAACCAATCCCAAATCTGGGATTCTGGGATGCTGTGCTGAGCTTCCCAGGAGGGAGGAGGGACAGGGAGTTTGTCAGGGACTTTCTCCAGCRCCACTTGGCTCTCCTTTGTGCTGGGAAGTAGCTGAAACCAGAGAAGGAGCAGCCTGTTGCCCTGACTGGCAGGGGCTCCCTGCTCCCTGCCTTATGCTTTAACGCTTCTTTAACTGGATTTTTTTTTTTCCTCCTGACTTTTGATTTCTTTCTGCCAACTTTATATTTTAATGCGTGTTTTTATGGAAATATTTATGGTGCACATGTTGCATATAAAACACTATCATAAAGCTTTTTTGCTTCAGTCCTGTTGAAATAAATGATGTTATTATTATAATAATTTCATAGAGTTATATCTGTTCTGTAATGAAAAAGACCTGTGGCTGCTTGAGCCATCAACCCAGGCAGTTTTTACAGCTTTCTGTAGCTGCAGTGACCTCATGGAGCTGCTGAAGCTTTTAAAATACTCCATTTCCCAGCAGAAGTGGGCACACAAAGCAGAAGGAGCWGATAGAAGCAGGAGGTTTGACCATGAAAATCACACGGCACACAATGTTTTATTTGATGGGGTTTGGAACTGCACCACCAAAAAYGGGGTTGTGTCCTTCAGAAATGAAGTGCCATGGATGCTGCCCTGGTGGGATGGGTGGATGTGTTGGTGAGGGATGGTCTTTGGGGCTTGTAAAGGGCTTTTTCCTCCATCAAACATTTGTCCAGCACTTAAATTACAGAGTTCTTGTCCACCTTCAGCTCAAAAACCTTTGGGTTTCTCAAACCCAAASCAGCCTTTGGGTTTCTCATCAAGCACAGACCCAAACCCAAGCTGCAAGGGAGCCAAAGCAGAAAAAAAACAGCATTAAATTTGTGCCCATCTGCTTGTATAAGTTCATCTGTGTGTGCACACTCACCAGCCTTAATGACAAATTTGGAAAGGGCTAAAGCAAACAACTGCAAAGTACTCAGGGTTTGCAAGAGATTTTAAAAATTAATACTCAAACATGAAAATGCTTTATAGAAGAAAGGAACCTTTTAGTAACTTCTGCATCCCAGGAAGAAAAAGTATAATGAATAATTCAGCCCTGTGCTGAGGAAACTGATTTGCTGAACACGTGGAATAAATCTGGGGGTGAGCTGGTCCAGATCACCTGAATTAAAGAGTTTGGAGCAGGAATGATGGGAGCAAAGCATGAGGGTCTCTGGAATATCGTTGTGAGTGGTGTTGTTTGTTATCACTGATGTTATTTAGGATCRTGGTGCCACAGGATGCTGCTCATTGTGGGAAAGCAGAAGAAAGTTTTTAACATTTCTGTGACTCAGGAGATGAGGCAGGATGGAGCATCACCTGGCTGGCAGCTCTGAGGTGGTGGGAAATGGTCAGACAGGCAGGTTTACATCAGCTTTCAATTAAAAAAATAAACAAAAATCACCAGAACAGCCCCAGAATTCAGCAGCTTTTGGGACTCAGCGTCTCTATTAGCCTAAAGAATTTTCCACAGGATTATTTAATCTTTGTGGAGAGCACAGTCAGGTGGCCCTGGAGAAGAGGCTGGTGTTCTTTTATTTCTGTCACAGCTCAGAGTCAGAAATTCTCCCCCCAGTGCCTGCTGCAGCCTTCCTCAGCAAAGCCAAGTGTGAGCTGCAGCCCCATGAAAAGTGGAGATTAAATTCTCTGCCAGGAGAGCTTTGCTGCTGCTTTGCCATAGGAYAGGGCCCCAATTTGTTCTCTTCAGGAAGAAATGCCTCAGTTATCCCAGAATAACCCCAAGACACGAGCCAGGAGCGAGTCTCTGTTACACTGAGCAGATAATACTGTGAATGAAATAAAATTTAATTCAATAAATTATTCCAGAATCAATCAGGGGCATTTTGGAAGCAGCTGCACCTGCAGAAACAGCTCCTTGTTAGATCTTCAAACCAGGAGTGGAGTTCAATGGCTGAGGGGAAAAACTTGAAAGCAGAGAGGGCAGCAGGGTCTCTCCAGCAGGTCAAGGTCATCCTTGGGCAGCATCAAAGGGCAGGAGGTGGGGGAGTTTCAGGGAGAACAAAGAGCAGGGCAGGAGATGGAACCCCAGTTCAAGTGTAAGTGTTGAGGGGATGGGTGGACTGAAAACTGTTTTGGTTTGGTCTGAGCCTCCACATTAAGTGTTTTATACGTTCACAGCATTGAATCTGATTTAATCTCTGATTTTCATAAATGTCACACTCTGGGCATTAATTGTTGCCCTCAGGTACAGGAAGTGCCAGGAGTCCAATTCCCATGTTGAGGAGATGAGTTCACATGCTCCTACCAACCCTCTGGAGCTTCCTTCCCTCCTCTGAGTGACCCAAACTGAGTGAAACCACCTCAGGGAGGACCTTTGACCCTGGCAAAAGCAGCTCCAGGTTGTTTTTTCTGGGATTTCTGTGCCTCTGTGGTACCTGTTGAAGGCCCACACTTGACTCCATCACCTCCTTTTTGACTTTTCTTGTGRAGCTTTTCTCGTGGAGCTCCTCATGGCTGGGGTGAGGAGAAATTTCCAGCAGAAAGAACCAGTGTTTCCTCACTTGTCAATGAACCCCAGGCACAAATTCACTTGCTGCCCTCAGAGCAACCCTGGCAAGGCTGTGTGGTCCATTTGGAAGGCCAATCCCATCTCTGGATGCTGGGGGGGGGCACAGACTGAGCCCCTTTTCTGCCATGCCATAAAAGAGAGCGGGGTTTTGCGTAGTGAGCTTTGGAATGAGCCCCTCGCAGCAACAGGCCCCATAAAATTTTTATAACCCATCTTTTATAAGGTAGAATGAGTTGGTCAAAAGGAGTTTTTTCATGTGTGCCTGTGTGCACATGGATCAGACTCATGCACAGGTCAAAGAAAGCTGGACCACAGGCCCAGTGGATGTGGAAATCTCACCCAAAGGTGTGGATGAGAGGGAAAAAACTCTTGGGAATGGCACAGCACTGCTTGGAGAGGCATCAGGAGTGTCCAAAGCCACACTGGACAGGGCTTGGAGCAACCTGGGCTAGTGGAAGGTGTCCTGCCCATGGTTGGGTTGGTCTCTAAAGCCTTTGTGACCCCAAATGTTCCATGGTTCTAAGGAATGGCAGCACTTGGCTCCTGCTCACCCTCAGGTGAACACCAGGTGAGGTAAAACCCTCGAGCCAGGCCCTGTAAAACCCTGACATTTCAAACAAATTTAGAATTTTAAGGAGTGACAGGCTCAGCCTCTCAGGCTGGGAACATCTCCATCCTCCTCCATCCAGAGGTGACCACAACCCTGCTGTGCCCCCAGGCAAAAACCCTTTTTCACACCTTTGCACTTTGATTTGTGCTAAAGGTGTGAAAACCCCTTCTGACACCACAGACAGGAGTGGAAGAATTCCATAAAGTTGTGCGAGACAAGAGAGAACTTTCTCCCAATATTTGGCAGCAAATAAATAAAAATAAAAAAAAAAAAAAAAAAAAGCCCCCCAGACATCACTCTGCAACAATAATTTAGACATGGGCAGGATTTGAGGAGTTGTAAGGAATATTACCTGCCATAAAGTTCGAATGGTGTTGAATTTACAAAAAATGCCTGATGTAAAATCATACTGTCAGGAACAATTAGGCATGGTGCATAAAAAACCTCTTACAGAGATTACACTTCCCAGATTGTTTTACAGGAAAACTTTGTGTTAATGTTACGCTTTGAATGCCTTTTGCCATGAAACATTTAAGGAACAACAGTTTATAGTCTCTGATCTTTATGGTTTGGAAGAATGAACACTCTCCTCATGTTAGGCCAAATTGATGTTTTAAATTCAGGAGAAACCCCATCATGGCATAAAAAAAAAAGGAGAGAATGTCCTGAGAAGAAAGTGGTCAAATCATTCCAAGATGTTATGGGTTTAAGGGTTTTTTTCAGCTTTTTTTCCTATGGAAAAATTTTCATGGTCCTGGGCATATGGTCAAAAAACACAGAAGTGAGATATTTTTAGACAGGCACATTTGGGATAAAATTACCCACTCTGGAGTGCTCAGGGACAACCTGGTGGCACTGGGGATGGCAGGAGAATGTTCCTCCTTTGCATGGATGCTGCTCCAGCACTGTGGTCTGGCTGAGGAGCACTGAGGAGAGGCTGGGAGCCTTCTCCTCCTCCTGCAGCATGGCAGGCCCTGTCTCCTCTGTGTCCATGTGCATCCCCACATGAGCCAGGCTCAGGGAGAGAGAACCTCTGCCCACCCCAGCCCTGAGCTGAGCAGGGTTTGCTCTGGCAGGGCTGAGCACAAACACAGCCTGCCATGAGTATGGCAGGGAAAGGGGCTGAGAAAGGGGCTGGGAAAGGGTGTCCAGGCAGCTGAGGGACACTCCTGTCCCCTCCCACCGAGGAAAGCTGCAGGAAGAGCCCCTCCAGTGACTGACACTGCCAGGACATGGCTGGTGCATCCCCTGGGCTCCAGCACCTCCTGTGCAGTGCTGGTCCTGCCCTGGGCCTGGGCCTGGTCCTGGTCCTGCCCTGAGTCTTGTCCTGGTCTTGCCCTGGTCCTGGTCCTGCCCTGGGCCTGGGCCTGGTCCTGCCCTGAGTCTTGGCCTGGGCCTTCCCTGGTCCTGGTCCTGCCCTGGGCCTGGGCCTGCCCTAAGTCTGATCCTGCCCTCGGTCTGATCCTGGTCCTGCCCTGGGCCTGGTCCTGGTCCTGCCCTGGGCCTGGGCCTGCCCTGGGTCTGGTTCTGGTCCTGGTTGTGGGCCTGGTCCTGGTCCTGGTCCTGCCCTGGGCCCGGTCCTGGTCCTGCTTTGGGTCTAGTCCTGCTCTGGATGTGATCCTGGTGGTGCCCTGGTGGTGTCCTAGGCCTGGTCCTGGTCCTGTCTTGGGTCTGGTCCTGGTCCTGCCCTGGATCTGATCCTGGTCCTGTCCTGGGTCTGGTCTTGCCCTGGGCCTGGTCCTGCTCCATCTCTGGTCCTGCTCCCTCTCTGGTCCTGCTCCATCCTTCGTCCTGCTCCCTTTCTGTTCCTGACCCATCTCTGTTCCTGTCCCATCTCTGTTCCTGTCCCATCTCTGTTCCTGTCCCATCTCTGGTCCTGCTCCCTCTCTGGTCCTGCTCCATCCTTCGTCCTGCTCTCTCTCTGTTCCTGTCCCATCTCTGCTCCTGTCCCATCTCTGTTCCTGTCCCATCTCTGCTCCTGTCCCATCTCTGTTCCTGCCCCATCTCTGGCCCTGCCCTGTGTCTGTTCCTGCCCTGGGCCAGCTCCTGCAGCTCAGACTGTCTGCAGGGACTCAGATCCAGCTCTCCCAGCCCGTCCTGCAGTTTTTTTCCAGCCCTGTCAGCACCCTCAGCCAAGGCATCCCTGGCAGCTCGGGCTGGATTCCGTTTGGCCTCACGCATCATCACCAGCCTTGCCAGTCCATTCAGGCCCGGGGTGATGATGTGTGAGGCAGAAAAAGCCCAGCCTGGCCTCCAGGTGCTGGGCACAGTCAGCAGAGGGGCAGGGGAATGCTCCTTCCTTGGTCCCTGTGAGCCAGGGCGACCTGGGAACCCTTGAGGCTGCAGCAGCTCCTGGGYTCAGCAGGGTGAGGATCCCTCTGTGAGGATTTTGTTTTGGTTTTCCTCTCTTTAAGGGGTGCCTTAATGGGCACATGAATATTTTTAGGAGTGGCCTGGCATCAGAATAATAAATACATCCYGAGCTGGACTGTTCTGTGTGGGATTTTCTGTTCCCACCACCCCATATTAGGAGATGCAGTTCCAAAATAACTGTGAGTGCCCACAGCCCTGCAAATAACCCACTGGAAACTGCAGAGCAGGAGGCAGAGCCAGGCAGGAGCAYCCAGAATGCTCCAAAATCATATTCCATACATTTTCTGGCAGGAATGGAAAAGCAAACCATGGAATATGTGCAAGTAAACACTGAGTTTGCAGAATTCCACGTGTCTGGAGTCATGTGCTGTTTGCTTGAACTGCCTTGGGAAAAGTTTTTTAGGATGGTGACCAGACAACCTCAGGCTTTGGGTTTGAAGGTGATTGAGCTGGATTTTGGTCCCTAAATGTTTCCAAGGGTTGATGGCACCACATGGAATCACARCCCAACAGATCCTCACAGGTGTGTGATGAGCAGAGCGAGGAAAACCAGGGAGATCCCCCTGGGAATCCAGGAACTTCCCTTCTGCAGCTTCAGGTTTGCACCCAGCAGGGAGAAAAGGCTGGGAATGAAGGTGTGGATCCATAAGGAGGGTGAAAATTTAGAGAGAATTCTCATTTCTTCTCAYTTCATGTGGGATWTAGAGGAATTCACACTGCTCAGGAATGCTAGGATGGGATCCAGAGCTGATGGATACCAACAATTTCCAGCACCTTCAAGGAAAACTGGATTTTTTGATTGATTCTGATGGTGTGGGATGAGCTGCAGAGCTGCACACCTGGAAAATCAACCCTGAACCCTCCTGGAAATTCTCCTGCCTGCTCCTTTTTCATCAGTTTATTCCTAGAACCTCAAAAATCTCATCCCAAAAGGCTCCACCAGACAGATGGGCTGCTCTGGAAGCCAAAGCACCTCAGCTGTCCTGGTGTGTTGTGTGAATTTGTGGGCTCATGGTAGAGATGTAAGAGCTGGAACACAGGTTTAGAGCAGGACTTCTAGAAAATGGGGTGGTAAAAAGAGAGATTCTCCACCCTGGGCTGTGTTTGGGGAGAAAACAGGGCTGGCAGAGTGGCCAAGGAGTGCAGAGAGTTCAGTTATTTTTCTAACACCTTTTCTGACCACCTCTGCTGATTCTGGTGATTTATTTGTTTATTTTCAGATTTAAAGGACTTCTCTTTTTCCAGCCAGAAGAGCAGAGAGCTGTCAGCAGGGCTGGTACCCCCAGCAGTCCAACAGCTCAGTCTGGCCGTGGGAGAGGAGCAGGGAGGGATTTAAACGGGGGGCAGCAGTGAAAACAGGGGAGAATTTGGGCTAATTCACCCCCAAATCATCGTGGGTCAGCATTTCAGCATGCTCTGCTTGSTTCTTCCTCTACCAAATGTGCTCCTCAAGCGTCTCTGAGTGCCACAAGTCCTTTTTGGATCGCTGGGAGAGTTGCCTTGCTCTCCATTGGAAGGCAGAGCCAAGGAATAATCCCATTTTCCAGCCATTTTTGTACCAACAGAGTTTGTGTGTCGTGTCTGACCTCCTGTAACAAGGTTAAACCACAAGGATCCCCTGGAGAAGTCGCCATTCATCTTTTATATGTGAAGATTTTCGAGTATAGAGAGGGGATAAACCTAATACGGTGTTTAATGGGAAAAAATTATGACACCAATAACACATCTGTGTCTGTAATTTCACAGGTTTTCTCTCTGTATATTTATATATGTATATATGTATAATTTAATATCAGCCTCAGGGTTGTGGTCTCACATGTCATCAGCTTGCAGGAAACTGGATCCTTGGCCTAAGTATCAGATGAGTTGCTAATGTTTGGAAAAAAAGCAAAAAACATGCTTTAGGTCTCTGTTTTATGGCTGTTATTGAAGTAAGAATTTGTGATTGTAACCCGAGTGCTCGCCTGGCCAACATGTTTTCATTATTGTCTGGATAATTGAAAGTCCAGGCAAACTTGGATGCTGGGAGACACTGCACAAGAAGGTCTTGGAGCTCCCAAGTGTTGAGGTGGCTCAAATTGAGGATGAATATATGAATATATTTCAGCATTTAATGCAAGGCTTGAAGGTTTGTTTTATTCTGCAGACGTGGCTGATTAACTTGTGCTTAATTCATTCCCAGTTCTGGTTCTGCAGCACTCCCAGGCTGTCACCCACAGCTCTGCTCTCCTCAGCTGCACTTTGGCTTCTCAGGCTTAATTTTGCTGCAGTTCAGGGTAAATAATCCATGGAAATGTTATTCCATTGTTGTGGAAGGTGTTGTGCCAAGGGAAGGGAGCTTCCCTCTCGTGGGAGCAGAACCTTTCTGATCTTTGGAGATGCACCTGTGGAAAGAAGCTGCTGGAAAACCAAGCCTGGAAAACCAAGTTTAGACATTTCTATCCACATCCCACCAGCTCTTGATGAGTTTTTGTTTGGTTTTGTTTGTTTTTGCAAAAAAATGGGTGATCYTGGTTCAGTTCATGGCTAAAAAAGCCCCAGAAGCTCAATTTGTGGGCAGGAATTGATATTTATTGAAAATTCCCACAGCTGGCAGGGCAGGGATGGGGATTTAACCCAAAAGGAGGTCCTGTGTGTCACTGAGACATGATGACAGGGGCACCTCTGTGCCACAGTCAGGCCTGTTCCTGTTCCCTGGGTAAACACAGGATTCAAACCCTCAGGATTTATGGACCCGGAGCTTTCCCCACCACATTCACCCCAGAGCTGACACACACACAGCAAAAGGCAAATGAGTTTTGCACGGTAATCCTTATTAACTGGGCAGAACTGGGAAATGAAACCCAGCAAAAAAACCTTTGGGTGGCTTTGGAAAACACCTTGGGACTTGTGTGCCAGGTTTCTGGATCCTTTAATTGGATGCACGTGTCTGTGCTGACAGAAATGGGGGCTTGGGCTCTCATTAATCTTCACACAGCAGAGCAAGGGGTGCAGAGTGGAGCAGCCCTGGCTGGTGCTCTCCAATTTGGGGGAAAAGCCTTTGAACGAGTGAGGGAAAAGCCAAGTCCACCCTGAGCTCTGCAAGGAACTAATTATTCACCTGGGCTCTCCCCATCCCAGCTCCTAAGCCCATAAATCCCCTGAGCAGCAGACATCCACCAGCTTCTCCTCTGAATCAGGGCCTTTATGAACATCTCAGCTTGCTGGGGGAAGATTCATGGCCTGAGCTGCCTTTAAGTATTTTTGTTATGAATAGGAACCCTTAAACATTTCCTTCTCATTTAATTTATCATTTTTTTTTTTCGGGCTTTCAACACCGTGTACGAGTTAGAAATAATGGGAGGCAAAGTCTGTCCCTGAGAAAAGGGACTTAAAATAATAAAGTGTGCCCTGGGAAGGAGAGGGGTGAGGGGAATAAATTGCCCATTAGCAGCAGGGACCAGTGTCCCCAAATATTGACTTTATTCCATGCTGGAGCATGTTGGGCACGAGGTTTCTACTTAATTTTGGAATGTCCTGTAGGATGATGATACCCAGAATCACTACAGCTCAATTCAAGGTCATTTTTAATAATTAATAATCAAAATCCGGTGATTTTGATTTTCACAATAATCAAAATCTGATTTACTCACACTTGCACCAGTGGGGTTGGGTTTGGGTTTTTTGTGGTGTGTTTGGTGATTTTTAAATTTTGTTTGGTTTTTTGCGTGTTTTGTTTGTTTCTTTGGGGTGTTTGTTATGGTTTTGTTTTGTTTGTTTTCATTTTTTGGGTTTTTTTTGCCTCATGGACTGAGAAAGTTCAGGCTGTGGTTTGAATTAGGGGTTCAAACAAATCAAAAGGAAACAGTGACTTCCTCCCATTCAGGTACCCCAACAATAAACCTGAGGAGATTTCATTTGGAAATGGATTGTGGATTTATTAATACTTTTACTGAGTCCCTTTTACAGCTTGCCATGTCRTTTAACATCCCAACAGAGCACCAAACCTAAAGCTAATAATACATTTAGAGCTTAAAACTGAGCTGTGTTTAGACTGAAAACTTTGYTTATGGCATCCTGGATGAACCAAAAAAATGGCAAAATCTGAGAAAATGCAGATGAAGGATAAAAATCTCTGYGCAGAAATCCCTTGGACTGTTCAGTGGGGACGACCTGTGCCTGAAATGCAAATTCTGCCCTGCTTTTGGGCCAGTGAGTGAAATAACAGCCTGCTTTTCTCAGCTGCTGAAAGCCCCTTTCTAGGGGCAATTTGGTTCCCTGCCTTTTCAAAGGGAAATTTCATCCACCTGATTTTTTCCCTGGGTTCTGTTTACAGGTGACAGATGGACTTACAAATGTGCAACTCATCACCAGGGCCACAGTGACCCTGCCCTTAGCAGTGCTGTGTGCAAGGTGTGCTTTGGGGAGATTCAGGAGAAAAATGGGCATTTTGGGGGAATTTCAGGAGGAAAATGGGGATTTCTGGGGAGTTTCAGGAGAAAAATGGGCATTTTTGGTGGATTTCAGGAGAAAAATGGGCATTCTTGGGAATTTCACATGAAAAATGGGCATTTTGGGGGGATCCTCAGGAGAAAAATGGGCAATTTGGGGAATTTCATGAGAAAAATGGGCATTTTGGGGAGTTTCATGAGAAAATGAGCATTTTGGTGGATTTCAGGAGAAAAATTTGGGCATTTCTGGGAATTTCAGGAGAAAAACGGGCATTTTTGAGAGTTTCAGGAGAAAAACGGGTATTTTTTTAATTTCAGGAGAAAAATGGGCAATTTTGGGGATTTCAGGAGAAAAATGGGCAATTTGGGGAATTTCGGGAGAAAAATGGGCATTTTTTTGGAATTTCATGAGAAAACCAGGCATTTTTTGGTGGATTTTGGGAGAAAAATGGGCATTTCTCTCATTTATCCCAATTGTGCTTTTTCTAAAGTCAGTGCCAACCCCCCAGGAGCCTTTGGGGGRAGCAGCTCTCAGCTTGGTGCCGAGTTCACCTTCCCACCTGGTACCTGCATGCTCTGGCATCTCTTCCAAGCAAAATTTTAGGAATAAAACACCTGAAGAAAACGAGAACTCCAAACTCATCACCCCCAGGGCTTCTCTGCTTCCCACTGATTGAGGAGAACATTTTTTTTCCCCCCTGTTCCAAGCCAGGCTGAAGACAGCCTGTGTGGTTTCATCTAATCTGCTCCTGGAACTGCCACCAGCACGTTGGATAGCTGGGATTTGGAATGTTAACCACAGAATCAGCCTGAGGAATTTATAATTCACCTCAGCTATGGTGGGATTTGGTACAATAAGATCATTATTACCTCCAGATAGCCTTCAGGTCATTAATTTAAATTAGAAACGCCTTCAAACAGGATATTGTGCTCCTTCCATAGGCTTTAAAGCTTAAATAAGCTCCAGAAATCCTTGGTGCCAGATAATTCTGTTGGCAAATGTGGATCACCACTTCCTGACAGTGCAATACCTGCCTGTGGTCGTTGAAAGTGGCATTAGAGAGGTTCTTAATTGTGTTAATTATTATTGTTGCCTTTAAAGGACTGAAGCCTCTCACGAGATAATCACTTGTCACTGTTCTTTGGGGATTTGGCACTGGAGAGGGGGTGGTTTCTTGCATAACTGGATTCAGGCTAAAATAACTGTGACCTTGTAAATGAGGTGGATGTTTCCTAGGGCAGCCAACTCCTGGAGCAGTGGAGGCTGTGGGAGGGAGGTGGAGCTGGAAAGGGAATTTTTAACAACAGGAGACAGCACTGGGAAGTGGGGAAGGCTAAAGGAAGGACTGGGAGGGACCTGGATGTGATGGGTGAATGGAGATCCAAAAATGACTTAAATATCTGAGGGTGCAGAGATGCTCCAGTGCAAAGAGAGGGTTGGAGTGGAGGCAGCCTGGAGAGGCAGGGCTTTGGAACACTCTGGGGATGGAAATATTGGGAATCATCTGCCAAACTGAACTGATCAGTTGGAAATCATCGGCCAAACTGAACTGATCACGTTGGAAATCAAATGCCAAACTGAACTGATCAGGTTGGAAATCATCTGCCAGACTGAACTGATCAGTTGGGAAATCATCTGCCAAACTGAACTGATCAGGTTGGAAATCAAATGCCAAACTGAACTGATCAGTTGGGAAATCATCTGCCAAACTGAACTGATCA
>JACDOX010000365.1:117297-143131 GCA_014549065.1 Cardinalis cardinalis
TATTATTATTATTATTATTATTATTATTATTATTATTATTATTATTATTATTATTATTATTATTATTATTATGTTTTGGAGGAACCATCCTTCGCTGCTGAGGTTTAGTGGTGTGCAGTCACTTCATTTCAGCCTTTACGAGACTCACACAATGATCAATGTCAGCCTTGCAAGCACCTTGGACGGCAGCAAAAAATAAATGAGGTTATCATGGACATCCAGTGGAGTCTCCTCACACTGAGGAAATGCATCTCCAGCACTGGAAAAACATTTATTTTTATCAAGGATGTGCCTGCTCATCCCATATCCCAAGTCCAGCTCTGAATTGCTTGAAGGAAAAAAGAAAAAGCTTCCTATTCACTTGCAAAAAGCTGCTGCTTATTATATCCCTTCTGGTTTGMTGCCCCTAATATAGACATGGCTAAAAATCTTCCCAGATCTATTTTGAGGGCTGTCTGAGCATAAATATTTTGTTGATGACAAAAAAGTGGCTTGTTGGTATATTTGAGAGTCTTCAAGGGCTAAATTGGGATTGGGTGGGAGCCAGGATTGTGCAGAGCGAGGCATTGGGAAGACAGTTTGTACAATGTGTAGCAGGGAGGGCAAGGAGGAAATATGTCAATTTGGACAAAAACCCAAAAAATCAAACAACAACAGCAAAAAAAATGGGGTGGAAACAAGGAAAATTCTACTCAACATGGTGATTGAAATCAGAGTAATGGGAAGAAAAAACAGATTTAATATACGAAGCACAGGAAGAAATGAAAATGGGTTACTTTTAGCAGCAGAGATAGTTGTCTTGAATTCTGGGGGTAGAATTCAGAGTTGAGAGGAAATCAAGAGAGGTTCCACAAAGATATTTCTGTGGGAGAAAACAGGAGGTAACTCAGCAGAAAATCCTGTGCAGGCAGTTCTGGATGAATCAATGGATGAAACAAAGCCAAAGAAATCCYTCCTTGAGGGCTCCAAGGCTCTCCTGATTTCAAGAGGAGCTGATGCATCAAAGGGAATTGGAGATCATGGCCCTGTCAGGGGCACTTGGGGATCATCACCAAAAAAAGCCAAAACCCAAAAAAAGCCCTGRAAGCTGCAGAGCCAGGATCAGCTGTCCTTTTTGATGGCAGAGGGAATCACTCATGTGCCAGGGGAGGCTTTAAACACTGATGGATTAAAAAGGAGTAAAAAGCACAACTGGTGATGGCTGGACTTCATTAATTTCAGCCCAAGTTTCTGAGACATCGTGGAAATGTCACTGCTGATTGCTGCAGGGGTGGCTGAGGATGAGGAGGTCTGGCTGAGGAGTRACCCAATAGTGGCTGCTGGGTGGTAAATCCTTGCACACCCAGCCTGGGTGGGGGCCTGTTCCTCCACCCTCCTGAGTGAGGAATTTAGGGACATCCCAGCCCCCMTGGGGAGGAGGGCAGAGGAATTCCCAGCTGTTTCCTAAATAATGCTGCAAGGAAGATGTTTGAGTGATGTGCAATTCATGAAAGTGCCCAAAATCTGCTGTACATGAGCAGATAATGAGCCTCTTTTGGAACCACTCTCAAAGCTGGTTGTGTCTTCTTGAGCATGAAACCTGATGGAAGCTTTAATAGAAAATATTTCACTTCCACTTCTCAAATCAGGCCTTGACTTTGTGGTGAGATGTGGGAGAGATGAACCTTGCTGAGACCTCAAGAACTGATTACCAAATTATTTTTTATTCATAACTGATTAGAATTAACACAGTCTATATCTGAAGGCCTGTAGACAGAGAAYTAAACTCACCTCTGGAGCTCCAGCCTTGGCTTTCCCTATTCTCTGTCTCCTGGCCCATCCTAGACCTAAAGCTGTGCCACCAGACAGGTGAAAAGTTAAAAAATTCCCTGCTTGTTCCATATAATGTTCTCAAATCCTCCCAGCACTTGGAAGAAAAGGCTCTAAAGAACTCCTAGGGGTCAGATTGTGCCATTTTTGTGCAAMAGCAGTGTCACAATCACTTGAAGTGAGCCCCTGGCCCGCTAAACAACTTTTCAAGAGTTTGGTTGTGATGCTGAGATGTAGGCATTGATGCATCCAGAGGGAAGGATGTTGGTGGGAAGCATTAGGAGAGTTCAGRACATGGTGAAATATTAAATTACACMATTTTTCTAAACCTTTCAATGTTCATATCTGGCTGAGGAAGAGGTCCCAAACCCCCCCAGATTCACTTTGTCCTGCAGAGAGCAGCTCCCTTAGGGGCGCGAGAGGCCTCTGTGGAAGGAAGAGCTCAACTCCAGTGACTCCTTTGGGTTTGACTCCTTGCARTTCTGATCCGAAGCTAATGCCCCATTATTCCAGCAGTGGCTGGTTGCTTGCTGYCATTTCAGGCACCCCTCAGTGCCAAGCAGCCCTCGGTATTTACCCACCTGAGCCTTATCAGTGCCTGCTCTCTGTAACCCGGATCCCCGGGCCATTATGGAGATTTGGTGGCTGTTCTCAGTTGACACACTCATTCTCTAAAGACAACATCCCAAATGAGTCTATTAGGGCTGGGAGCTGCTGGGCCAGCCCTGCTAAGCAGGCTGAGATCAGAGTGTTTGCACTTCGAATTTGCTCAATTGGGCCCTTTCCATTATTGAGGCTGGGTGGCTCCTGCTCCCCGCCCTTGTTCCCTGCATTAACTCTCTATTACCTTGTTTGTTCAATGCCAGCTTATGAATGTCAATTTGTTCTCCAATTAGCTCTGCCTTATTGACTGCCCTCAGACTGCCCAGCTAAGCTTTCTGAAGTGCCTATCACTATCAAAGTGATTTGTTTAATTTTTTGAAGGGATATAACTTTAATGCGTCCTTTTATTCTGCTGTTATCTTGGTTGCCCCTATCTGGAGTCCGTTTATGGAGTGGGGTTTGTTCTAATAGCTTCATATCTGTGTTAATATTTCGTGGCAGTTTATGTACTTAACTCGTGTGGGAGACACATTAATTCTCCTCTCCTGGCTGTGATGGACTGGCAGGAACCTGTGAGAGGAAGACAAATTTCCCAGAGGTCTGGAGGGTAAATGCAGATRGGGTTTGTGGGAGGAAAATTAACAAATTAATTTACTTGAGCACCTCAGTACAGGAGATATTTTCCTCTGTGGGACTCAGCAATATCCTGGTTTTCCCAGTACATTGGTACCTGGAGGGACATCAGGTGTTGGGGGAGAAGGAATTATGGAATATCCTGAGCTGGAAGAGACCCACAAAGATCCTCCAGACCAAATCCTAGCCCTGCACAGACRCCCCAGAAATCCCACCATGGSGTTAACTGGTTGCRCTTGAGTTAAAACAAACATCTCAGGCATGGTTTTTTGGAGTTTCTCRTTCTTTTCTCCCATTTATCTCCATAAAATTGAAGAGTCAAAGCCTTTCCTCTCATTCCTGAGTTCTTTTTTTAGCAGCACAGGGAACATCTCAATGGGAAGCAGGATGCAGGTGATTCCTGACTCTTCTCCAGACTTTCTGCTGTGGACATCTCTGGGAATTCTCTGTTCCTAGGAGCAGGGCTGGGTTTAAATTCCCTGTKTTGGTGTTAATTGGGAATTATCTGTCACAGCAGAGACAATAACACACAGYACAAATGGTTTATTTTTCTTTCCTCCCTCTGAACTCCAAACACCCTCAACATCTTTGCCTGCCTTGGGTCTCCTGCTCCCAACCAGGAAAGGTTCTCTTTGATTTAGAAAAAAACTCCTGGAGAGATGACATTGGGAATATTTTATGCTGAGCTCTCATGGCTGTCCAGACTTTTCAGTTGTCAGTTTTAAAGTCTGGAGGAGAAAAAAGAAAAACGAAAAGAAAAAAAAGAAAAAGGAAAAAAAAAAGAGGAGAAAAATAGGAGAGAAAAGAAAGAAAAGGGGGAAAAGGAAAAACCCAATTTTTTTTTTCTAGAGCTTTTGGGAGAGGAAGGAAATTCAGTTTTTCCATCTGTTTTAGACTTGATTCATGACACCCAAAGGAACTGGACCCAGGTCTTGCAGGGACACTGTCTGTGGGTGTGACACTGCAGGTGCTGAAGCTCTTTGAGAGACTTCCCTGACCTCTGATCCCAGGGGAATGTGGAGTTCTGAGGGATCCCAACTGCTGCCCACAACTGCTGGRAGTCCAGCCTGGCAAAATACAGAAATTAAATCAAATTTCAGATTCTCCTGCTCTTTCATTCCCTCTTTTCTACAGCAGCTTCTCTTCGTGTTTTCCCACCAATTTTTTTAACACTGCTCCCCAAATCCATGGATAATTGGGTTCATTGGCTCCCCAAGCACCCCAAATATTGCTGTCACTTCTTGGTTTGGACATTCCAGGTCTGTTCTGATGGATTGGATCAGTGCTGCTGCTGCTGAGCAAAGAAGCASAAATCCAGCTTTGATTTTGGTCAAATATTTCCCATGTTATGACAATTGAATCCWCTGYCTGAAAATAACATTTCTCAGCCAGYAACATTTCTTTCTTAAGCAATCCACCCCAAAAAAAGTTATTTGGATTTGCTGAAGAAGTAAAACTGTGGCAAAAGCAGAGAAAACTCTCAGGAAGGGAGACAAGGAATGGTTGTGAGAGGGGTTTGCTGSTTTTTTCAGTCTGAGACAGGTGGGTTTGGGCATCAGAGCAGTGTCAATAAATGGCTTTTGCAGTTATCTAAATGCTTTGGCTCTGCTTGGGCGTTTAATCTCTTGTAAAAGCTGTTTATTGCTCTCGGCGCTGCTCTGTGAGGGCACAAATGCCACAATTAGGCCTCTCAGAGCCTTCCCAAAACACAGCTGATTAAAGGTCACGCAGAAAAATTGAGATGCTGCTCTCCTTAATGAAGAGAGCCGAGCTCTCCTGCATAAAAGCTCAGAATCAGTCCCAAATGCGGGCTGGGAGGATGGAGGGGATGTGGGTGTCCCTGGGCAGGGTGAGGCCCTCGGGGCCGTGTTTGGTTTCCAGGTAACAAATTGCCATCACCAAAGGTGCTCCTAAAAGTCCATTTGAGTTCTCTTCCCCAGGCAGGTTGTTAACCCCAAGGTGCTGTAAAATGTAAGTGGCATTTAGAGGTGGCATCACAAAGAAGGGGCAATCAAACCTCATTAACGCCGGAGTTTATAATTGCAGATTGCTGTAATTTGTGGTGGATTCGGGATTTATTTCAAGGGTGTTATTTCTGCTGTTGGGGGCTAATGAGAGGTGGGAGAAATTTATGTAAGTTTAGGCATTTCTGCTTCTTTAGCAACCAATTGACACCAAATGAGACTTCAGCCTTTGGTTTGTGATCAGAAAATGCACCCCAATAAATATTGCACTAAATTTGGCCTGGGGGGAACCCAGACCTTTCTAGGTCCTGGTTTCAGTCCCTCCTCTTGCAAGGAAAGGAATCATAGAACGATGGAATCATTAAGGTTGGAAAAGACCTGTAAGATTGTCAAACCAGTGCCACCACAGAATCATGTCCCCAGGTGCCACATCCACTCATTTTTTGAACACTGCAGGGATGGTGACTGCACCRCTGCCCTGGGCAGCCTGTGCCAGTGCTTTACAGCCCTTTCCATGAGAAAATCTGTCCTAATATCCACCCTGAGCCTCTCCTGGCCCAGCCTGAGGCTGTTCCCTGGGGCTGTCCCCTTTGTCAGGGACTTGTGCRGAGCCACAAGGCTCCCCCTGAGCCTCCTTTTCTCCAGGCTGAGCCCCTTCCCAGCTCCCTCAGCTGCTCCTGAAAGATTTGTGCTCCAAACACTTCCTGAGGGTTTGCTTGTTTTAATTAAAAGCATGTGGAGGATGAGAATGAGGCATCTTCCTACAGGGTTTTCAGGTAATGCCSGGAGGAGGAGAAGAGAGGAAGGAAAAGAGACTCTAGCAGTGGACAAATATTGGGATTGTGACCACCAGCCAYGTGTTCAGGGCACACARSAACTATTTAAARCAWAAAGACAARTTTCAGGGAWTTTTTGTCCTGATTTCAGTGCCTGATATTTATATTTATGTAAATCACAAAAGCAGGTGATGCCCAGAGGAGGATGGATCTGTCCATTGGATCAGAACTTCCTGCTCATCTCTGGCAATTTAGTGAAAGGAACTCATTTGAGTCCTTGATTTTCCGTTTTTTTACATAATAAATACTTTCTCAATAAATGATTGATTAATAAAKAATTCCTTATAACCATTTTTTGTTGTTTCTAGGGGTCCATCCAAGCTCAGGGGTGTCTGAGCTCAGCCCTGAGCTCGTTTGCTTTCAAGCAGCATTTGGTTGGTAGGATAAAAGGCAGGACACAGGTTCTTACCCTAAACCAGGGAAGTGTCCTAACCTTCCACAGAGATTACAGCTGAGCTAGTCCAAGATKTAAGGAAGTTCATAATTAGGGATTTTAATTTACTTCATAGGATCTTTGAAAGGGGTGAATTGAGGTAAAGAATTGGGGGGTGTGCCCTTAGGCCTTGCTGCTGATGGGAAACAAAGGGAAAAAACAATGGAAAACCAGCTTAGATTTTTGACTGTTGTTCCATTCTTTAGCTCCAAGAGCTGCTTTAACGTAGCCTGATTGCTGAGGTAAATTAAACTCCTAATCACATTGACCCAATTATCATTCTGAACATTCTGTTCCCCTCGTCTGAGGTTTGGAACTTGTGACTTTGCAGCTCCCTCCAGTTGTGACAGTGGTGTCACAGTCACTGATGCCATTTGATCTGCCCTGGCCTGGTTTTTCCTCTCTGTTCCCTCATCCCTGAGAACTCCTGGCTGGAGAGTTGGACTCTCCCACAAACYTTCTCCTGAAGTTAAAAACTTCAGGGGTTTTAACTTAACTCTTATTTAAGTAAGAGTTGGTTTTTCACAGCGATGCTGAGCTCATGGGGAATGAAGGGACCTCCCCAAGCCAGAGGAGAAGAGAGGAAGGAAAAGAAACTCTAGCAGTGGACAAATATTGGGATTGTGACCACCAGCCACGTGTTCAGGGCACACAAGAACTATTTAAAACAAAAAGACAAGTTTCAGGCTTGGAAGAAGTCTGAGGGATGAGCTAGGGCTACCTGAGCACCCTGGAGGCTTCCAGAGCATCGGAAATTCTGCCTTCAGTGTCTGCGCCAATATTTGCTGTAGAAAACGTGTTGCAAAACCCAAAAAATCCCAGCCCAGCAGCATCTGTGCACTCCCAGCCAAGATGCCTGAGGAGAGCCTGCAATTGCTTTAATTTTTTTTTTTTTTTCTGCATGGTGACGACATTAAAAGATGTGCAAGTTTTATTTTTTGACTGCACTCATCGTTCACTAACAGAAATAAAAATGCAAACCCTCCAATTTAAGTCCTTCAGCCAAAAATATGTCGATTTGCAAAGCAAAAAATAGCAGCCCCTGCTATCCTTGACAGCTGCAGTTTGGCTGATTTTAGGAGATATCCCGAAAGGTGAGCTTGGAAGGATGTCATATCTGACTCTTATCTTTGAATCCCATATACTTATGTTTATTAAAATCAATATAATCCATTAGCCTACTTTGTTTCCATTTTTAATAATCTATTGATATATTGCCTGGGCTTTTATGGGACTAAACAAATTTCCTCTTTATGTGCCCTGTAATAGCCGGAGGTCAGGCTGCTTGAGAGCAGTTGCTGTATATAAATGTTTATTTACTGCCTGACTACTGATTGAGAACATATCTGGTCCACAGGCTTCAGATGGCTTTTAAACTAGAGATTTATGGCTTACTTCCTGTTTTCCAGACACAGTACACCATTTTTAAATAAAGTAATGAATGCAAGGTATTGTGAAAATAATAGCCAGGGATTGCCCCAAACTCCACGTTTGGGAGCAGGGCCTGTCGGGCCCTCTGTTATTTCATCATTCATTTGTTTTCTATTGGGGTGGGTTTTAGGGACATTAAACACTCTTCTGGTGCAGTTTCCTTTGTGCCCAGGGTGTCTTTGTAGTCTGGAGCAGCTCAAGTGCCCCCTTCAGCCTCTCCATGGCCAGGCTGGGAATCTGAAGGGAAGAGCCCTGCCACAGTTTGCCCATCCATTTATTTTTTAGGGGAAGGTGTCACTTTCTAGCAGCTTCTTTTCTGTTAACCCCAAGTTTAGCAAAGCATTTACAGTCAGGATGGATTTTGCATGAGCCCAGGTCTCTCCTTTGTGTGGTTTCTTGCCTTTTTTTGCTTCTAGCTGAGAGCACTTCACAGAAAATGCTCATTTTTAAGTCTCTAAAAGTAATTTTGACATATTGGTTTGTTCTGTTTCTGTGCTTCTTGGATGCCACATTTCATGACATGTCAATTAACCATGTTTGAGAGGCTTTTGTTCTCCAAAAGTGTGATTATCTACCCAGAAAAATCTTTTGTCCCTGCTGTGACAAGACAAGGAAACCACATTTTTCATCGTGTTTTGTGATAAAAGCGCTCACTCATAAAATATCTCAAATTGGTGATGGCAGACAAGTGGCTCAGTTCGCACTTGTGACAATGGGATCCCTGTCAGCAGAAGTTTGCATAAGTTCCTGCTCTCAAGGTGAGAATTTCAGCTCCAAATCACAATTCCATACAATAAAATTGGCCATTATTTAGGACATCCCTGCCTCACTGGGATTATTCCACTCATAATTCCCGAGAGCCCAAATTCCTTGGCAGAGAATGGGGTGCGAGTACACGAGCAAGAAAATGGAATTTCCCCCTGAAGTTGGGCTCGTTCATTGATGTGTTTTTGCAATTTTCATTGAACATCGCTCCCCTCTGGCCACGATGTGGTTCAGAATCACCATTTTTAAGGGTATTTTKCTTTTTTACAGAAACCTTTTGGTTTGAAAATCCAACTCCACCTTGTAGGAGGCGAGGATTTCAAAGGGCTACTGAGGGTTGGTGGCCATAACCTGCTCTGCCTCATTTAGAGCCACCCTGGGCCCTGCTCACCCCAGGAGGGGAAATTTGTAATGATTTCAGTGCCTGATATTTATATTCATATAAATTATATTTATATTTATGCCATATTTATATCTGTAGATGCCTTTAGGCCCAGACTGGGCCTTGCTCGGTGATTTTGGTGTCCCCTTGACACCAAAAAGTTGGTGTCAAAGGGACAAAGTTGGTGGCAAAGGGACTGAACAGGCACAGGATGTGCCAGCTCCTATTTGGGTGTCTTATACTCACCCTGGCCACAAATAAATTTATATTTATGCCATGTTTATGTCTGTGGATGCCTTTAGGCCCAGACTGGGCCTTGCTTGGCGATTTTGGTGTCCCCTTGAGGGACAAAGTTGGTGGCACGGGGACTGAGCCCCACAGGACGTGTCAACTCCAGTTTGGGTGTCTTATACTCACCCTGGCCACAAATAAATTATATTTATGCCATATTTATGTCTGTGGATGTCTTTAGGCCCAGACCGGGCCTTGCTCGGTGATTTTGGTGTCCCCTTGAGGGACTAAGTTGGTGGCAAAGGGACTGAGCCCCACAGGACGTGCCAACTCCAATTTGGGTGTCTTATACTCATCCTGGCCACAAATAAATCATATTTATGCCATATTTATGTCTGTGGATGTCTTTAGGCCCAGACTGGGCCTTGCTTAGTGATTAGGGTGTCTCCTTCAGGGACAAAGTTGGTGGCAAAGGGACTGATAAGCCACAGGATGTGCCAGCTCCAATTTGAGCATCTTACACTCACACTGGTCACATCTCTAGATGCCTTTTCAGCAATTTCAGTGATGTTATTGTGATTTTGCAGCCTGAAAAAGGTGTTGTGCATCCGTCCAGCTCTGAGGGCGGAGCTCTGGGCTGCTTCCTTTGGTCCAGGGTGATTTCACCCAGCTGGAAACCCACCAAAATAAAGATGATTTGTAACACTAAACCAGCCCAGCTGCATTTGGCRTTTGTGGTGTTGCACAGGGTGTTGTTTTAAATAGGAATAAAGCAGTGGCCTCTCCTTGATGAGTGCCCTGCCTGCTGAGGAGCAGATCCCCTGSGTTTCCTGGCTGTGTGTGATTCCCAGTGCTGATCTCTGGCCCCTAGATGATGCTGTTCATCTGTCAGGATCCAAGAGCGCCTCTGACAACAACTGCAGTGTTTTGGGGATGCTGCAGCGTGGCAGGAGTTCAGTCAAAACCACCAATTACATTTTGTCCAGTGAGGAAATGAGAGTGAAGAGAGGTGGCTGTGAAAGTGCCACGTTGGAGTGGCCCCGACACACCAATACAGGCCCTTTGAGGGAGTTTTATGTGTATTTTTAACCTTTTATCCCATCAAAATGAGTCCTAATGAAGGCARCACAGAGCAGGGTGTGTGCCTGGGSAACACAGAGCTCCTGCTCTTTAAAACGTCTCCCAACAGACTGAACTCCCTGGTCCTTTGATTGACCATTGCATGTCCAATAKCACCATTTTCTACCATGAGCAGGTGGCTGTCTTTAGGGATTTGTTTGGCACCAAGAAAGGGAGGGGCTCAGTGACTCTCCCAGTGTTCCAGGAGCATTCCCAGCCTGTTCCTGCATGGAACACCCCATGTTACCCCATGATCTATGCTCCCTTTGGACTCTGAAGCATGGATCCTGTTTGTGTGGGTGTTCCTGAGATGCTCTGGGGCTTTTCCCTCATTCTCACATCCACAGCTTGATTCCACACCCTTTCCACTCAAGTGGAGAGTGACAGATTTTAAAGGGAACCCACTGATGCCACAGCTTAACAGGATTTTCCAAAGCACTTGTGTGTCTAATTCCCATTGATTTTACATGAGGGAATTGGCTTCCACTTCCAGGACATGATTCTTGATCATTCCTTTGTTTTTACAACACCCACAACATCAGCGAACTCAATTTTGCTGAAGGGATGGTCCAAGGGAGAACTCAGCTTTGAAAGATTCTTGCATTATTTTTTAATGGAGGCCTTCAAAAATTTGGGAATCCTCCCATTGCCTTCTGGAAGAATATTCAGAAGTTTAGGGCTTGACTCAAGAACTCAACTGCTCCCACTGAGCGGGGCTTGTTCTGCCCGTGGTCAAGCTGATCTGTGGTGGAACTGAAGGAATTGTAAAGGTTTTACACCCCAGGTGGACTTGGCTGAGAGAATTTCCTGACTCTTTGCTCTCTCCCCTTCCATGTGCTCCAAGCTGCTAAACTTCTCCCCTTTGTTTGGATGTCAATGATTTCCTTGATGACAAGATAATCCAAATGACCTCTTCACTGCCCTGTAAAATCAAGGTAGGGGAGGAGCACRCCCAGGGATTTTGGGCTGTTCCAGAGCTCTGGCAGCAGGTTTTGAAGTCTCTTTCTCCTCCCTCTCCTCATTTTTGGGAAGGGTTTGGGGCTGTGGGTGCTGGAATAWAAACTCTCCAGCAAGTGCAATGTGTAAATTTTGAAAGAAAAAAAAAAAAGAAAATATTAAACATGTGGTTTGTGTTTCAAAACCCGGAAAATATTATGAAAGCAATAAACTATCCCTGCTGCAGCGGCTGTGCCTCAGTGAGTACACACACTCGGATTTGGTTACGTGTCACTCTCCAGCCCCATTCCAGGAGAACCTGGGCTGGCTGAGGAGCAGCAGGGCTGGCTGTCCCTGGTGGAGCCTCTGCCACCCCAGGGGAGGTGACAAACACCTCCCTCCATCCATGCAACTTGTGCTGGGCTTCTACAGCTGTTCCAGCACTGGGGAGCCTCGTGCCAGGGCTGTGAATAAACATTCAGGGGGCAGAGGTGTCCTCTGAGCTCTGTGATGCTCATCATTAGCAATGTGGCTCACGCGGTTTCCTCCTGGCAATTAGACATTTTGGCTCATTTATCCACCCAGACAGACACTCAGTGGCCTGAGGGATGGAAAACAGCCTGGAATCATGGAATCCTGGGATGGTTTGGGTGGGAAGGGGCCTTAAAGCTCATCTGTTCCACCCCCTGCCACGGRCAAGGATGCCTCCCACTACCCCAGGTTGCTCCAAGSCCAACCTGCCCTTGGAGAAGGAATTGTGGAGCATCAAGGAAGGGTTCAGGAAGAAATAATTCCCTCCCAAGCTTCCCAGAAGGTTTTGGAACAGGCTGAGGACATTGGCAATGGGATTCCTGTGCTGTTGTGGCTTCAGGTTTAATCCAAGCTCCAGTTAAACAAATCATTGTTTGGGGAGCATGGACACTTCATTTTTTTAATAGCCTGTGACCTGCAATAGAATTTAGGTTGGGTGTTAATGACCAAAGGTTTTGCAAGTAATTAAATTTGTGGCAAGAGCTGTCCCTGAGAGGCTGGGAGTGTTCCTGAGAACAGGCTGGTGCCTGTGTGGTGCTGGAGTCTTAAACTTGAGTAGGAGAGCTGTGAGGAGCAGGGATGGGGCTGAGACTCATCAGTCCAGGTGGCTCCTTTAATCTGCATCATGAGTTACACACACTGCTGAGCTTGTTTCATGAATTTAGTAACAAAATGCTGTGAAATTATGAATATAATTCTGTTTTTTTTTTTCTTTGGGCAAAATAAATGACATGGGTACAAATGAGATGAGATGTAGCTCACATCACAGAAAATGGTTTCATTTTCAGGTTGGGAGTTTCAGGTTTAAATTTCAGATTGGGAATCTCATGTGTAAATTATCCATGAAGTTACTCACACTTTACAAAGAGAAGGCATGGACCATGTGTATATTGTAGGCCACTGTTAAAATGGGAATATGTGCATCATTTTAGGATCTGTGCACAATTCACAGAGAATCTTGTAATCCTGCAACCATTCTGCTTTTTGTGAAATTATCCTCCTATCTTAGCTTTTGTGCCATCCTTCAGGAACCTGAGAGGCCACAGCATTTCTCTTCCATTATTGTGACCACAGTTCMAAAGGAGATAAAATCAAATAAATTTTAAGTTCTGCCCAACATCTCRGCTCCTGACAGAGTCCTACATGGGATCTTTGCTGGTTGAGGCTCTGCTGAATTACCTGAGCAGTGCTTTGAGTAGGAGTTATTAAATTCATTGTAGCAGGCTTGTGAGCACTCACCTTTTAAAAACAGGAGGGTTTGCATCCCTTCTTGTGCCCTGGCAGGTGGCTGTGCCCTGCCACCCYTCCAGTGGGCAGGAGGGAGACTGGGACTCACACTGGGCTGTGAGAAGCCCCCAGCAAGAACAGACACAATAAAGCTGCAAAATAAGAAGAAAATATTGTATTTAATTTTTTTTTATCCAGAAGAGGGGATGGGGAAAGGCTGTAAATACACAAACTTTGCATTTACAAYGCTTTGTGCTGCAGCTTTGCACGGGAGGTTACCTACTGTGCACTGTGTCTTTAAAACRCTAATGGGCCCACTGAAAAARAGAAAAAACACCAAAAAAACCYCGACAAACCCATGACAGTCCACCAGCAACTAGCACACTAACAGGTTCTCATCTGACACCAGTAGGGAACCAAAGATATTTTATTATTTGGAAACTCCATATAGGGAAAGCCAGCCTTGAATCTGTCATTACTCCAAGAACCACACCTCCCCTGGGAGTTAATTATTTTCTTAAAATGCAACTTGTACTGTTAGTTTAAAACATTCCAACTGTGTTCGCACTCTTTAAATCTTCTGTAAACCTTAGAGTTTAAATCACTTGCAGATAAGAGTAATTCTATTAGAAAAAAAAGAGTTGGTGGAAGGGGAAAGAGAGGGAAATAAAAGGGCATTGATAGAAGCGTCCTTTGGGTGCCCATTGCCCTGTCACCTTTAGAACTTGGCAGGAGCTGCAGCCCACAGTAACTTTATAGGTCCTGGCACAGAATGAAACAAAATAGGTGCATGCCACATTTTCCTTCCAAAAAAACGCCAGGCAGAGACTTACCCGCTTTGTGAGGGGCTGAGTATGGCAGAGATTAAAAAAAAAAATAAATTAATGCTTAGTGGGGCTGACAGGTCAGAGCCTTTGCTGGGCTTGTATTTTGAAGGAAGGCATTGGGCAAAGGGCTGTGTCTGGCTGGGATCACGTTTGGGAGCAGAGGTGTTTAAATACGGGGCGCTGCTGCGATGTTGGAGCACCTCAGCTCCTCTTGCTTTGGCTCCTTTTGCTGCTTTCATGGCAATTCTGGGGCATTACAAGGAGAAAAAAAAAAAAATAAAAGAGCCTGTTGCAGTGGGTTTGCCACGAGTGAGGCAGGAAAGGAAGAGGGTGAAGTGTCATTTTTGGAACTGTCTGGGCAATCCTTCGTATGCTGCGCTGGCCGCGCTCCGAGGATTGAGGGGAATTCAGCGGTTCCAGAGCTTGGCTTCTTTTTCTCCTTCGTGCCCTGCCCAGCCCCTCTTTCTCCCTGTAA
Source organism: Cardinalis cardinalis (assembly GCA_014549065.1). Taxonomy (NCBI): domain Eukaryota; kingdom Metazoa; phylum Chordata; class Aves; order Passeriformes; family Cardinalidae; genus Cardinalis; species Cardinalis cardinalis. The sequence goes on from JACDOX010000365.1 coordinate 131,500, forward strand.
TTTGTTTGGGCTGAAAATCAGCATCCCAAATTCTTTAAGGGCTGTTTTTCCTGGTTTTTTTGTTTTTTTTTTTTGACCAGTTTGCTTTTGCAGGAGTGTCTTGGCTGAGCTGGGGCCTGTGCCAGGCACCCCACAGCTCTGGGAGCTGTTTGGGAAGGAAAAAGATTTGGGAAGGGCAAAAAACTCATTCCTGATGGTCCTGTGTGACACTGGCTGTGACTTTGGGAACACCTCTGCTTTGTGGGGATGCTCAGAGACCCTACTGGGGGACAGACACGAGTGGTGAAAATCCTGTGCCTTCTGAGAGTGCTGCTGTCACCCATTAAATAATAAAAATTGTTCTTTTGTAAAGCAAATCCCACCCTCCCCTCCAAAAACATTCCGGATTTCTATTTTGGAAATACCCTAAAATTTGAATGGCCACCCAGCCTTTCACKCAGTCCAAGGGCCTTGATAAATGGAACCCCAGTTCTCACTCARTGTGATTTCTGCAGGTGAGAGCGCTGCAGAGACATCTTGTCCTCTCAAGCCCTCAAACCCTCAGCTTTGTAGGAGTTCACGGATTATTTGGTAGCTGCTGGTGCAGGTATCAGGCTCAGAAACCCCAAATGTGAGGCCCTAACCCAACAAAACCCTGGGCTCAGTGAAACCCCAAGGTGCTGGGGTTTGTCCCAGTGATCTGGGGGAAAAACACACTCTGAATTTTAGTTTGAGAACTTCTGCAAAGAAACACCCGTGATACAGGACAGGAATTTGTCAGATGCTTCCACTTTGCTTTAGTGGGAGTCTTTAGGGGTGTCCCTAACCCAGAGCAGAGGAGGTGACAGAGTTCTGGGCAGTTTTGAGCACTGTGAGGTCACCAAGGCTCCAGAGGATGAGGATGGAGGTTGAACCTCCCTGGGAATGGATCCYCTCTCCCACCCCTGGCAGGTCAGTGCTGGCTGCTCCTCAGGGAGGGCTCATCCCAATTATTTATGAAGGAATCTGAGTTTTGATGCCTCATTGCCTTCTGCCTCGTGGGGCAGAAGGATTTTAAATTCTGTTCTTGGCTGGGGGATGTGCTGGGAGCTGAGCTGCTCTCCCTGGAGGGGCTGTGCAGGTGGGACACCCATCTTTGGGCACCTGGAAGAAAGCTGAGCATCAGGAAGAAGCCAGGATCCTCTCTCCCAGCTTTATTTGCATCCTCTCCCTTTTTTCCTGATTTTTTGAAGTGCCCAGGGTGCTCCATGRCAGCCCAGATTCCCTGCCTGCCCCCCACCTGCAGGCAGGGAGCTGATGGAGTCACATCCCTTCCTCTGATGGGACCCCTATCCTGTACAAGAACCAGCAGTAATATAAGCAAAACCAGAATTCTTTTTCCCCCCAAAACCAGCTTTGACTGAAAATTCTTGCCCATGGGTTCAATCAGAACGCATCAAAGATGTCTTCTGGAGCTTTTTGTGACTCTCTCTGGTTCTCTTCAAGCAAGTAAAACACTTCTTACAAAAGGAATCCAACATAAAACCCAGAGCAGTCTTTACAGAGATGACTATCAGAGGAGGAAACACTTCTGATTATGTTTTTAGGCAGAATAAACCTGTATAAAGGACACATTTCCCCTTAAAGCTGAACTGTGTGTAATGAGACACAGGAGCCCACTGAAAATAATGAGCTGTTAAAGAAATAAACAGTTAAAATAATAACAAAAGGCTAAACAGCTTTGGAAAGACCAAAAAAAAAGAGCCAAATGTGATCTAAAGACAGAGTTCCTTGCTTACAGAGAGAAAGGTGATCTGCTTGAAGTGCACAAACTTGAGAAGCCCTGGGTAATGTTGCTGCTGTTTGCACAGTTTACCCAGACAGGCTAAAATATCCTATTAATAATTATAATTTGCATTYAGACCTTGGAAATACTTGGCAAAGCCAAAATCTCTCTTTCAAGGCTCCCTAGGAATGAAAGTGATTCTCTCTGGCTGATGCTCAGCCCTGTCTGTGCTCTCCAAGAGACTGATGGGACAAGGAAAAACAGCCTTGAGTTTGGTTCAGGTTGGATTTTAGGAAAAAAATCTTCACTTTAAGAGTGGTTAAACACTGGGAAAGCCTCCCCGGGGAAGGGCTGGAGTCACCATCCCTGGGATTGCTCAAAAAATGTGTGGAGAGAGCTCTCCACTGGATGCTGCCTGCTCCTTTCTTCTCACACAGTAAAAATTTGCCCACTGGCATTAATTCCCATCCCAGCTTCAAGGGAATTTCTCATTCTACTGGAGCACAAAACAAGCAGTAATTAGTTTTAATGTATCTAAAGCCTCTTCAACAGAGAAGAAAAAAAATCTCATATCCTTGGTTCTCCTTGGTGGGACTAAGCCTCATTAAGGTCCCTGAAGTTGAGGGAAAAAAACCAGAGAAAATGAAATGTGCTTTTTTATGGGGGTGAGAGTTCCTTTTCTGCTTTATTTTTACCTGTTTTTTCTCATTTTTCTCTTTTTGGGGGTTCTCTGAGTGTTCTCCCTTCAGAGCGCAGAGCAAAGCTGGGGGTGATTTGCAGAGCAGAGACATCAAACCAGTGCCTGGGATTTGTCCTGGGAGATGGTGGAGGAAAGGTTTGAGGGGGGGAAAGATGGACAAAAAACCTTGTGGAGTTGGGGGAAAAGATGGACAAAAAACCTTGTGAAGTTGGGGGAAAAGATGGACAAAAGGCCTTGTGGAGTTGGGAGAAAAAAAGGGGGAAAGCCTTGTGGGGTTGTTGAGTTTTGTCAATCTTTTTAAGGTTTTTTTCACATGAAACAAGGCACTTTTCTCTGCTTTCTGRGGCCATGTGTTCTAACACTTGGGAGAAGAGACAACAGGGCTGGCAGAGTTTAGGACTTGGCCAACATTGCCAGAGCCTTTCTGAGGAGGTGAGGCATCCAGGGAAGTCCAGGCTGTGCCAGCTTTCCTTGGCCATGTCTGCAGAAACCTTAAATTCTATTTTTCACCTTGCATTTGCTTGTTTTTGTTTCTTTTTCCCCTCCTGGTTCCCTTCCAGGACTGCTGAGTGTACGAGGATGCGAGTAAAGGGACATTCTCTGTTGCCTAAATTGTGTCAGTTGGAAAGCTTTAAAAGTTAATATTTACATGAAATGATCTCCAATCCATCTTGCTCGATGCCTGTTTGTTTAACATATTTAGGTGATGGCTGCATTTGTTTTTTTAAACTATTTGCACGTTAAGGTACTTAAATTCTAACAAACCCCATCTTTCTCCAAGCCCTTATCACAGTTGTTAAAGATTTTTTCATTAGTTCTATAATTGCAACTTTTAAAAACATGTTTGGGTATTTCTCATTTCAGGACAAAAAAATAAAAGGCGCATTTTAACATAAAAGTCCTTTAGAGTGTGGAGAAAATCAAACTTTTTTTGCTGAATTTCAGGTGTTTTGATGGGTTTCACAATAAAACACATTTCAGATGCTCCTGGAAGTGTGGGGAAATTCAATTCCAGAGGTGAGGTCTTCAACCTGCAGAGATCAGTGCAGAATCAGGAGTTTTACCAAGGCACAGCCCAAGCCAAGGGCGTCCCCCGTGGGTTTGATGAGCAAATTCTGAATTCCTGGGGAGCTCTGTGGGTCTGGGTGTGCAGAATTTTTGGGGGAATTCTTCAGGCCTGATTTTGCTGAATTTTGGGGAATTTTGAAGGTCTGATTTTGCTGAATTTTGAGGGAATTTTGAAGGTCTGATTTTGATGAATTTTGAGGGAATTCTGAAGGTCTGATTTTGCTGAATTTTTGGGGAATTCTGAAGGTCTGATTTTGCTGAATTCCTGGGGGTCTGTACAGGACTGAATTTGTTAAATTCCTGGGGAGCTCTGCAGGTCTGAGTATCCTGAATTCCAGGAGAGATCTGTGGGTCTGATTTCACTGAATTTTTACAAGASCTCTGCAGGTCTGAGTGTGCAGAATTTTGGGGGAGCTCTGCAGGTCTGAGTGTGCAGAATTTTGGGGGAGCTCTGCRGGTCTGGGTTGGCTCCATGAGTTCCCCCCCAAGGGAAGCGAGAGGTTTTCAGCACTGGCTGTGAGAAGGAAGAGCAGCACTGCATGAAATAACTTTCTAATCAGAATTCCCTCCTCCCTCCAACTCTGTTTGGACAGACAGTTAATTTATCTCTGTTTAACTGCGGAATCAATCCATCCATCAAAGCTCCAAGAGCTAATTAGCTGGAGTCAGGGCAGCTGGGCTGGGATGCAGGCTGGGGTGGGGAATGCTTCAGGAAGCTGCAGCAGGGATACAAGGGAATATTTCCCCTAAAAGCTGCCCAGGAGGCTCAGGCRCCCAGAACCTGCTGGTTTGGGCAATTCTGATCCACAGGATCCCTGAGGGAATCCCTGCTGGCCCAGAGCTGGCCCACCAGGATGGATGAGCATTCCTGTGGATGGGAAAGCAGCTGTGGGGCTGGAGGTTGAACCCAAAATKTTGTGGGCAGTGCCCTCACCCAGCTCTGACTTCTTAACGGGGATAATCTTTGGAACACAGAGTGGTTTGGGGTGGTGATGGATTCATTTTATTGGGATTCAGGCTCCTCTGTGCTCAGCCTTTGGAGTGATTCCTACCCCTGGTGCATCACTCCCACATGAACCCATTTTCCCTTCCTGCAGTCAGTGCCATCCCTGGGCCTTGTTTTACACCCAGTGGCCACAATTATTAAATTTGGTGTCCATTAAAAGCAGATAAAGGGCTGGATGCTCCACTTGCCCTGCCCCAAGCCAGCCCGCAGCCCCTGCTTTCCCCACACATGTTCCACGTTAGCCCTTTTCATTGACTATGAATCCATAAAAACCCATGTGGAACAGAGGGTACCCAGTGCAGCCCTGTCTGCCTGACTCCTTCCCATTCTAATTGGGCAGCAAAGCTGTTTAATAGAGTCTGTGGAGTCTGTTTAACTGCATTCTGCCAGAACAATGCTCTATTCATGTTCTCAACAGAACTCTAGTGATTGCACTAATATCTTTAAACTAGAAAACAAGTCTTAATTGGAACAGATGCTGCAAATACCAATGCAAATGRCCAGCTCTGGTGTGATCAAAACCAGGCCCAGCCCATTGATTTGTTTTTAATAGCAGCTTTCATTTTTTATTAGTGTACACAAACCTCACTAACACTATACAAAAAGTCAGTAACAATATTCTGAAAAATCATCTTGTTTAAAGCAGACTCAGCCCTGCATTGTTTCTGGCAAGGTGCTGTTAAAGAGTTTCCGTCCTGTTTTGGTAGATCACGTTACTCAAACACTCCTCTCTACTTTCTTCCCTTCCAGGCTTTGAATAATCCCGGTGATTTTTGGAGAAAGCTGTTGCTGTTACATGTAATAATCTGTTTAGATATTTACTCACATTACAAACAGGCATTCAGGTTAGATTAGGACAAATAAATCCCCAATCTTGCTAAGTATGTGTGTGTGAGACAGGGATTTGCTTGCTTTTGGAACCTGCTCTAGCAGAACTCAGCCATTTCCAGCCATGGACTCTTTTTTTTTATTTTTATTTTTGTGGCCTGGGGAAGTCAGAGATATAAAGAATACAATGCTTTTTATGCTAAGAATAAAACTGTAGTGTGATTTTTCTGGAACAAATCGGTTTTGTTTTAAGGATGTGTGAGCTATTTGATAGCAGCAAGAATATCAAAACCACTCAGGGCAGAGAGAAATTTATTGTGGCACACCTGGCACTCAGGATTAGTTTATTGGTCTGGGTAGGCAAATATTCCCTCAGTAGCTGCTACTTGGAATTGGAAAATATTTATATATTTATATTTATGTGTATAGACAGATATTTGAAGCTGACTGCAGGGATTAGATGCTGGTTCAGTCAGAATCAAGAGGAATTGCAGGCAAAAAAAAGAACATGAGATGTTCTGGGCCTGCTTTCAAATCTGTGGGCTAGTGTTGGCTTTTCTTTGGAGAATCTGCTCTCATTGAGGCTTTGCAAGAGGATGAAGAGGCTTTTCAGGCACTGGGGTGTGTTCTGGGGTGCCTGGGGGAGGCCCAGCTGAGGGTGTGGGGATGGCACAGGGACAATGCCAAAGGAGGGTTGGGATGATGCTTGGGGGTTYGAGCTTTTCTATTTTTCATCTCTTTGTAATCCTGCAGTTCTTTCCTGTAGAACTCTAAACTCCATGGACAGTGGGAGCTGCTGCTTCCCCATTTTGGGCAGACACAACAATTCCTCTCCAGGCCTGACTGGCTGGTTTGGGCCTGTAAAAGCTGGAGCCACTTTTGGGGTGAATTTGGTGACAATTTGGCGACCTCAGCTACAGGTGCAGAAACTGTGTAGGATTTTCCCARTTGCTGGGAAGRGTTCTCCRGGTCCTTGCTGTGAAACTGCAGACTCTGGATGATGGTATTTAAAGCATTTAAACAATTGGTGATGGATCTTTCTCAGTCCTATCCTTTTTCTCCTATAATAAACATTAAGTTCATTACCTTGCTTATTTTTGCTCGTTGCTAAAGCCGAACAAGCAGTTTTATTGGATATACCATTTTATTTTTTGTGTTGCCTCTATATTCACAGTAAAATAAGACAATTCTTTCCATTGGCATCTTTGATTTTTAAATCTTTGTGTTGCCTTTATATTCACAGTAAAATAAGACAATTCTTTCCATTGGYGTCTTTGATTTTTAAATCTTTGTGTTGCCTTTATATTCACAGTAAAATAAGACAATTCTTTCCATTGGTGTCTGTGGTTTTTAAATCTCCCCCATCATCTGGCAGAACACAGGCACTGTGGGAAATGGATTTTTAAAAAAAATTCTCAAGTCTTGACAGAAGACTTACACAGTGTAAATTTTGAGATGGGTGTTGAAAGGAGCCTGGGATGCTCAGGTTGTCTTAGTGCTTGCACTCTGCTCCCAGACAGGTGGAGAATAATGTTGGGAATGGTTTACAGTCGGTGTTAGGGGAGGTTTTTGTAGAGATCAAATCACACAGTGAGCTGGAAAATCCTGCCCATTGTTGTGGCTGCTGCTGGCACTGGGACGTGGCTGGGTTTGCCTTGCTCCAACCACAGTGGGGGGATTACAGTGGGGTTAACTCCCATCATTACAGACAAAAAACCCAATTAATAATAATAATAAAATATAATAATAATAATAATAATAATAATAATAATGATGATGATGATGATGATGATGATGATGATGATGATGATGATTTTGTAGTTGGATGCGTTGAAAGAGGAAGGGAACCTCCATATCTGAAACACCTTTTTGAAAACCAAATCCACCACTTAGGTTTTGAGGGATAAGAAAGCAAATCTTGTGTTTATTTAGGATATTAGCAAAGGAAACAAGTGGCTTCTCTCTGCTGCTTCTGCTGCAGGGATCAACAGGCACACACTGGCCTGGGTGTTGAAGTTCTTGCTCCATTTTTGCTTGGAAAAAGCTCTGAGCTAAGCTACCTTTTAGATGTCCAGCTGGGCAGCTGACAGCTGAATTCTGATCCAAAAGCAGGGAGCAGCAATGTTTTGTGGATATTTAATTAAAACAGCAGCCTCTCAGCGGAGGGAAAGCTGCCACAGTTGCCTTCAGCAGTTGCTCGGTGCTTTCTCTTTAAGTGGCTCATGAGATTTTTAGTTTTGGAATTAAACTTCTTTCCCAATATGTCTCAGTCTTCAGACTTCTGGGCCGATTGTGCAATTGCTCTTCTGGTTTTAATGATCTTTGTTTGGTAGGACAGAATTGTAGCTGCTACCTGAACATCTCAGAAGAAATTTCAACAGAACAATTCAACATCTGATGTGAAAATGTTCAAGGGAAACCCTTCAGTGTCTGCCCAGAGCCAAACTGAATCATTAATAAGCGGGTACTTTCTATTACAGGAATTTTTGGTGGCTCCCACTATCCCTCTGATTACACCATGATTTTGCCTAATGAAGTTCCCAACTGCTCATGATTTTTCAGTCAGGTGCATCTGCTCCTGCACTCATCCATCTGCATTAGGAGCATTCCCAGTTTCCATAGTAACTGCACAATTTAACATATCTGGCCTTACAGTACCTTACAGTGAAACACTCTGGCCATTTTATAAATGTGCAGCCAGAGGTGAGGGGGGAACAAAGTGATTTGCCTGGGGTTACAGAGTTCATCTGCAGCTGAATGGGGTAAGAACATTGCTTTTTCCAGAGTTCCAGGGAAATGCTGGAGCTGCCAGGCTGCCCGTTCCCAGGGAGGCGTTTTGCTGGATCACATCAGCTGAAGGTTGTGTCCCAAGTGTTCCTTTTCTCAGCCTTGGAAAAGAGACTCGCAGAAATGAGGAGCTTGGGGCTGGAGCTGGGTGAGTAATGAAACCAGAAATCAAAACTTGCAAGTAATGTATTCAGCAGAAATGCCAGCCACATTCCTGGGATAAATAACTCCCGATGAATAATTCAGCCGGCGTCATCACTACAGGGCACAGGAGCAGGATTGCTTTCTAATTATTTGGCCTTTTCCTCTGTAAAAGTTCAACCCAGCTTCAGTTCCAGCTCAGGGCCTGGGTTTTGCTTGTGGCTTGGCTGGAGATAGCCCAGGGTCAGCTTTGGAGCTGTGCTGAGCACCCTCATTTCTCTCTAAAACTCCAGGAATTTGGGCTCTTGGAGGGTACAAAGCCACCCTTCAAAAAACAAAATTAAAAAAAGGCATCTGGAGCTTCAAAACTTTGTGAAAATAGGAAAACTTTGAAAGCTGTTGAGGAATCCTGGATTAACACAGCTCGCAGGGAGTAGGGAAAAGGTTGGTGGCCTTTGGAACAACTTCTCACATTAATTTTCTTCCAACGCTGACAGCTTTGATTTATTACCTCAAGGCTGCTTAGAAAACACCCAGACATGAGCGAAGCCAGGAGTTATGGAAAGAAAAAGGAAAATATGGTAAACACAGTGATGGATAGCACTGGGAGACAGACAAACAGTGCCCTGCTCTGCTGCTGCACCCAAATCTTGGCTCCCAGAGAGGATCCAGCCCTGGCAGAGCTGCCTGGAATTGCTCCCAGCGGAACAACAAGCAGGGAGATTCCCTTGGGACCTGCTGCTTTCTCATCTGCCAGTTCAGTTTTGGTGCTGATTTCTGCCTCAGAGTGGGTGTTTGGGGTTGAACTGATCACTGGTCAGCCTGTGCTGGGGGAAAAAAAATGTTGTTTGCGAGTGTTTCTCATGCAGAAATTAAAATAAGGTGGTTTTTTCCCAACAGAAATTTACTGAGATGAGTTAAAGTCACCAAAGTTGTGCGATGAGGATCCCTGGCTGCTCAGGCCTCTCCCAGCCCTTTGCTGGATTAAATTCTAATTTACAAAAGAAGAGCTGGGCCCACAAAGTGAAGTGAACAAAATCACTGAGGAGCACAAATTGTCTTTAATGTCATTTACAGCTCTTCCTCCAGACCCWTATTATATATAATAATATATTATTATATTATTATATATTGTATTATATATTATTTATTGTATTGCATATTATTTATTATATATATTGTTATGTTATGTTATGTTATGTTATAGATATTATAGTATATATTATATATTACACGTTTTATATTATATATTACGTAGTATATAGTATATAGTATATAGTATATAGTATATAGTATATAGTATATAGTATAGTGTGTGTATATATAATATATAAATATTATCGTATTATAAGTTTAAGTAGTGTTTTGTAATTAGACAAAAAAGTCCACATTGCAGGACACAAGTTATTAGTTATTAAGCTAAAAATAAAAATAATTTAAGTGTCATTTCTTAATTAGATAGTTTTCCCTTAAAAGACCTTTTAAAGATAGATACAGAACCAATTTATAACCTGTTAGGGAAATGTTGTAAAACTCACACTGAGCCACTGGCCCTGCTCCAGAGGGCTCTGCACACTCTGTGGGAATGTGGGAATTTGGGGATGTAGGAATGTGGGAATGTGGTAATTTGGGAATTGAAGAATGTGGGAATGGGGAATTTGGGAACGTGGGAATATGGGAATATGGGAATTTGGGAATTTGGGTATGTGGGAATGGGGAATTAGGGAATTTGGGGATATAGGAATGTGGGAATTTGGGAATGTAAGAATGTGGGAATTTGGGAATTTGAGAATGTGGGAATTGGGAATTTGGGGACGTAGGAATCTGAGAATTTGGGAATATTTTCCACTTGTCCCTTCCCAACAGCCCAGAGCTGGGCTGAGGAAACAACAACGAGATTCTGGAGCAGCTCAACACCTCTTTAATGCTGAATGAAGGGTGAGAGAGCCCTGCTTTTCCCTATTTCACCACTGGTTGGACTTTGGGAGCTCAAAGACAAGGAGAACRTGGAGGAATCCCCAGAGCTGCTCCAACTTAGCCAGGCAGAAATTGAAGTTTCTTTTTAGAGAACAATGCCTGTAGCCTTATGTGTAATTYATAATTTGTTTGCAAATTTCATGTCCCTTTGTCCCTATCTTTTACAAGTAATTAAGGAAATATTTTTCCCCTAATTTGGATTTTTTTTTTTTTCATTCAGCAAACATTGATTTTGCTCTTTTCCCCAGTGCTGTTGTTCCTGACACAATTTATGGGGTTTTTTGGTTTTCTTTTGCAGAGGRAATGTCTGGGAGCAGTCATGGGGGTGGGTCCTGCTCCCTCTGAGGAACGTGGAGCAGGATGAGGAGCTTTGTGCTCTGTAGGAATTCTTCTAAGACATCACTCTTAGCAGCAGACACTAAACCCAGAGAGTTTTAAACCACTTCATGCAGTGAAAATCCAAAAGGGAGATTTGAGCCATGTGGCACCCATAAAACAAAGGCAAAACCTTTCAAAAGTGTCTGATATCTGCAGATAGGGTCAGGKTTTTTTTTTGTTTTTAATGTTTCAAAAGTGTTGAATATTTTTTAAAAAACCCTCAACAGGAGTTTAAATAAACACAGGCAAGTGAGTCAGTAAGAAGATATAAAATCATCAGGAAAGGCTGAGTTTGTTTTAATACAGGGATTACTGTAAACACTCGCAGTGCATGGTAACAATTTGTAGCCCATGTGTTTTGAAATATCATAACTGGTGTCAATAAACACATTAAACCTCGACTTCAAAGAGCTCTGGGGATGTTTGGAGTGTCACAGAGACATTGCAACCCGGGGGTTTGGGATGGAAACAAGTATGGGAGCAATCAAACAGCTCCTCTGTGGAGAAAGGGATCTTGTCAGGCTGTTAGAGCTAAGCATCTGTGAGGGTGATTATTGCTGTGGACAGCTCCAAGAGCTCCCAGCCCCTGATTTCTTTTTGGTCTGCCTCCCCTCCCAGCCTGGCCTGCTGCTTTGGCTCTCCCACCTGCTGGGTCTCACCACCCTTYGGAGCAGGGCACGTTTCTGTCTTGGTTTGGAAAGACAGGTGTCTGCTAAGGAAGGCAGGAGCCTCCCCTGAAATGGAAAATGTAAATTTCCTCCCTCCAGATTAATATAATTATGATATTAAGGGGCTCTCGGGCAAAGATATGGGAATAGGAATAACAGTTCTTTACTAGGAAAATTAAAAAAATATAGAAATGCAATAATACAAAAAGAAAAAACACTGCCAGAGTGAAAGCAGKCSCTGTCCCCTGTGTGTCAGGGGGGTGTCCCAGCCCCATCCCATGGGGGCTCAGCCCTCCTGCAGTGCCAGCTGTGGCTCTGCTGCAGCAGGGATCCTG
>JACDOX010000365.1:179953-198195 GCA_014549065.1 Cardinalis cardinalis
TTGGTTCACGCTGTACCCCCCTCAATACCCTGRGTATTTTTCAGATGCCACAATTTGGCCACAAAACTGCTCTTTTTGATTTTAAAATGAATCTTTTCCCTGTGTAAGAGCACCCAGGGCTGGTTTAAGAGATGTGTAACCCATGAGTAAGGCTGGGCACCGCACTCGTGCCTGATCTGAGCTTAAACTGTTAAAACTCAGGATTTCTGCTGAAACTCAGGATTTCTGCTGAAACTCAGGATTTCTTTTTTAAATGCAAGGCCAGATCCCTGACTCATGTAAATCAGCATCAACATCAATGAACCTAATTTTCACCAGCTGAGGACACGGCCCCAGAGATTTGTGTGCATGTGCATAATAAAAATGTACAAATATGGGTCTAGAACTGCTTTAAGGGGGTTCGCTTGCAGCCTCTGCAGATCAATATCTGCTGCAGAAATGCACTTTGGCTCGGGTTGGTTTTTCTCCTTCACTTAAGGAATGATCAATTCTATAACCTCAGCATTTTTTAGACAGATTGCTATTTTCTGAAGTGGCAAGGACTTCCTTTCCAGGGGAGTAATCCRCAGAGGATGGGCCACACTGGACATGAGCCATCTGCTCCCTTGCACGCACTCAGCTTTATTTATTTCTTCTCCTTTCCCCTGCTGTCATAACCAGTAGTTCATTTTCTTTCCCTATCTTTAACTTTACAGCAGCGGCACCTTGTTGGAAGTGATACCAATTTATTGTTTTATTGGCGTGGCAGGGCAGGAGAAAAATCAGTTTTATTTCCTACTCTGGATGAAATCACTTCAGGGGGACTAAAGAAGCTCAGGGCAGTTTCTCTCCTGGGTTTGGAGGGCACAGAGTGGTGCCAATGGGGGGTTGATTCTTATAAAATATCACCTAAATCCATGAAGAGGAAGGTGAAGAAGAAGGACCAGCTTCTGCCTTAAAACCTCTATCTTGTTTTATATATATTAATATATTCYAAACCCTTAAACTCTAAGTTTCCCACCGTGTGATATTACACACTTTCATTCAGCCCATAATCCCAGTTCTAGAATTAATTTTTAGAATTAATCACACCCATAATCCCAGTTCTAGAATTCGATTTTTGAAGCTTTCTCAGGTGCATGCAGTGTTCTCTTGTCAGCACAGAAAGTCTGAAATTCTCAGCAGCCAGAGTTCCAGCACGGGAGGGTCGGGATTGGGATCACAGCTCTCTCTTGGTGGCCTGGGCTCTGTGGGGTGTCAGGAAAACTGCAGGATAAGGGGGCGAAAAAGAGACTTTTCCATCATTGCCATGAGCAGCTTTACCTGAGTTTAGGCTCAGGATTAGGCTGGGACCAGCTCCAGGCAAGGACTGGCCCCAAGATCCAGGGCTGTGCTAGCAGAGGAGTTTCTTCTCTTTCTCTGGGGTCAGAATTTGTTGGCTGGAAAGCAATGCAGGAAGTTTGACCCAAAGTTTTGCTCTGAACATGGAAAAGTTGCAGAATGGAGAAGTGGTGGGATGAGGGCAGCTCCTGTGCCCTGTTATTACAACAAAACCGACTTGGAGCACGCTGAAACAACATTACCTGCTCCAGGATGCAGGAAAAGCAGGAATTTGGCATTTCACTGAGCTGACAAAGTAACTTTCCCAGCTTAAAAAAATAATTTACCCTCAGCTGCTCCGTCTGTGACATGGGAGGGATGCACTCTGTGATTTCTGGACCAGCAATGTCTCATTAATCACCTTTGTGTTGGTCCRGCTCCCACCGAGCTCCTTGGGATGATTTTGTTGAATTTGCTGCAGCAGATTTTTCCCTTTTTTTTTTTTTTGCAAGTTTCATATTTGGCTTAAAATCTTTCATTCCATCTCAGACACTAATAAAAAAAAGCTTTTGTTTSCTTGTAGTCTGGCATTTTCTTTGCTTTCAGGACAGTGTTTAGTGTTTTTTATTTCATGGCAAATGGACCTTTTGGGCTCAATCATGTAAATGAATTTTTAAATGGCTGTGCTGTGAGTTCATGTAGTATAAAATCACTCCACCATTTATTTTTTCTGTTTATAGAAGAGGACTGGTTTCATTTTATATTTTATTGCCTCAATGTGAAATAAAGGACCTGCACCACTTGCGAGTGATCATATATTTTATTTCAGAATTATCACATAGGGATAAAATAAATTTCAATCCCTACATGGCACAATAGGCAGATTTAAAAGGAGTTGATACCTCGTGGAGAACTTTGAAAAGCCTTTTGCTCAGCAACAGTTCTGCTCACGTATCCCATATAGGAGAATAAAACCAGATCTTGGTTACTTTGGGAGTTCTTAAATGTTTCCTGCTAGAATTCCCTGCAAGTCTTTAGCCAGGGAAAGTCCAGGGCAGAATTTGGTCCTTTGTCCTCTGTTCCTGATAGTGTTTATTAGGGAGGGATTTTCTCAGGTGAGCCTGCAGGAAATCCAGGTTATCTTCACTGGTGTCCTCAAGGGAATGCCTGAGGAGCTACTGATGCTCCCTCAAACATTCAGGCATTCCTGCTTTTCCACACAGACACTGTATTTGCTCCRTTGAGACCTTTTAGGCGATTCTAGTGCTTCCTGAAATAAGTTATTTCAGGGCTTTATGGTTATTGGTATAAAAAGTGGGTGCACCTGTGAAGCAAAGAGACACCAACCTGTGAAAACCCCCAGAGGTTCCCTGCTGGACTCCACAGCTGCTCCAGCAGCAGGTGGGTGATGCAGATGTTCCCCRTTTCCAGGTGTGGTTTTCATTTCCTCTCCTAACTCTTGGCTTTTTAAGTCCCATTTCAGATAAAGAAGCATTTTTGGGTGGCTCTGGAGTCCCCAGGGTTGGTGGCACCAACATCATCTCCAGCCACAGCCAGAGAGTTTTTCCCATGACTCAATTCCCAGCTAAATATTGATTTTTGGAGCTGCAGTATCTGTTGCAGCAGATCAGGGGAAAGAGCCTGAGTTTCACACCCATCTATAAATCTATTTCTACCCAATGGACAGTAACCAAACAGGAGGTTTTTTATTATTAAATATCGTGGTTTAGTAGCTTGGGAAACAAGTCTGGAGGCATTAACCAGAAAAAGTTCTGCTGGAGAATTAATTCCACTCAGCGCCTCCTTGGTGTTCCTGTGGCTGTGATATCCAGGGGATTTCTGTTATATTTGTGTGATATTTGTGTTTTATTGGAGAATTTGGCTTTTCAGGCCAGCAATAAGGACCTGCAGGTTGGGCTGGGGRAGCTGAACTTCTGGAGGGGTCAGTGGCTCAGCCCCAATCCCAAATCTGGAGAAAAAGCACAGAGAAATGGCCCTGCCCACCTTCCCTGCCTGAGAATTCCTGGTTGTTTACTGCAGAATCCAGAGCTTTGGGGCAAAGTGAAATGGTGGCAGATTCCTTTGCTCCAAGCCCTCTTTTCTCTCCCTGTGAAAATCCCAAGGGTGTAACAGGGCAAATTGAACCGGGAATTCCAGGATGGAATTTTRCATTTCCCAGGATGGAATTTTGCCTTTCCTCCTGTGCAGCTCTTCAAGGCCTTGAGGGAACCTTCCGCATGGCTGAGCAGCATCAAAATCTCACTGCTGGGAGCCCCAAACCTGCTGAAGGCCTCSGTGGTTCTTGGTGGTCCTTCCATGGACTTTGCAGGACTTTGGAGCAGGCCCTGGAATCTTTGGGATATCCATGGTGTTTCCAGATAAAGAGTTTTTCCTTCTGTCTGGGTCCCTGTGCAGCTCTGGTTAATGATTAACCACCAAGGGGCTGGGGTAAGAAGGATTTATCTCCATGGAAAAAAAAATCAGCCCTGCCTTTGTCTCCACTTCTAAAGTTCTTCTGGTGTGATTTGGCTTTTAAATATTTGTAAATGTGCTTGGTTTGTTTTTTTTTTTTCAATCTGCAATTTTTAGAGTTCTGTGCCCGATTCTTCTCAAACATCCCAGAGTAATGTGTATTTCTGCCCCCTCAGAATCCCAGAATAAGTGTGATGATCCCATTCCAAGGCAATGTTTTGGTAACTGAAGACTGAAGAGACASCCTGGAGGACTTCCATGTCAATACATATATTTTATATCTCTGTTTCTAGTTCAGAATCACAAGTTATAATTCTGCAAGGAGTTTTATTCTTGTTTACAGAGGCAGAGTCTTAATTTTCCTTTTTAATTCTTTCAAGATGACATGTTTAAAATGAGAAAAAGCCMCCAAAACAGCCCAGTACCAACCTGCTGATGTATCTATGTAGAGGTTAAATATTGGCAGAGTGGCCTTTTAGATCCTTGAGCCTCAGTGCTTGCATTAGAACAAAAAAACCCCAACAACCAGCACTCTTGAAAAATTACTGAATTCTCCTTGCAGTGTCGGGTTCCAAGATAATGATGTGTCTGTGTGTGAAAATATTAAATTGCAATAACATGCAGAGTGAGTGGCTTTCTGAATGGGGTATTCAGTTCACAGCTTGGACTATACATAAAGCTAGTGAGTGACAGAATACAAATGGTGTCATAAAACATCAGGGGAATTTAGAGCCAGCCTCAATCTTTTTGATCTATATTCTATCTGTGGAGCTCTCCCCATCTATCTTTAGTTAATGAAACAGTTAAACAGAYTTAATTATTTATCACTGTTTAATGTCAGGAGTTATCAAAACAGATTACACTTCCCCCCACACACTTCAAGGTATTAGAAGGACTCTCAATGTCTTCAGTGAAGTCTGGGATGTTTCCTGTGCACAGACAGTGCTTAAAACAGGTTTTAAAATGTTTTCAACCCCAATTGTTTGGTGACAGCAGTTGTTGAGTTTCCTTGCCTGAGAACAACTTTATTCCTGCAACTTGGCTTGTTTCTTGCACAAACTGCTTTTATTATTCCCAGAAACCAGAGAGAAATGAGAATTCTGTTTCACTTGAGATGAGGAACGGAACAGAATGGGATAGGTCTGGGAGGGTGGGAGTGACAGGGCCCRAAATGAGAGATACACCAAAAAATCCCCCAGATCACTGCAAAAATCTTCTGTGTTCTTCCTCTGCACCCCAAAATCAGCCCCAGCAGCTTTAGAGAGCTCTGTTAAGCGTTGTGTCCGAGCACGTTCTTGTGGCTTCCCATTGCCCACCTCTCTCACGTGTGGATGTGTATAAAACATTTCAGGGAATTTCTGATCAGCTCCTGGATCCCAGYCCCCTCTGGAATGCTCCTACCTGTGGGTCTGGTGTTTCCTAGGAGGAAATTTCAGCATTGCCATCCCCAGGAGGACACCAGTGTTGGTCGTCCCCTCCCAAGGCTGKCCTGAGCTGCTAAAAGCCCCCRTTTATTCCTCAATCTCATCTTCTCATTCCAGGCTTGGGATCTCTCTCATGTCTGGGTGTATAAAACATTTCAGGGAATCTCTGATTCTCCCTGGATCCCAGCCCCCTCTGGAATGCTCCTACCTGTGGGCCTGGTGTTTTCTRGGAGGAAATTTCAGCATTGCCACCCCCAAGAGGAAATTTCAGCATTGCCATCCCCGAGAGGAGATTTCAGCACTGCCATCCCCAGGAGGACACCAGTGTTGGTCGTCCCCTCCCAAGGCTGGCCTGAGCTGCTAAAAGCCCCCGTTTATTCCTCAATCTCATCTGCAGCCTTTGGGATCCCCCTCAGCCCGACCACCTGGGTCTCCTCTATTGGCAGCCTTGATAAGAAATCATTCTTCTCCACCTAAGCTCCCCCTTTCCCCGTGGTTTTAAATTGCTCCCCAGCCCTGACAGACTAGCCTCGTTCAAAGGCAGGCCTGGAGGAGGCTGCTGCTTCCCCTCAGGCCCAGGACTCCATTACCAGAGGCCTGAATCCTGTGGGGACCTTGGGGACACTCCCCTCCTGGGCCCGGCAGACAGAGTGTGGCATTGTGAGCGCAAAGGGCAGGGGGATAAAGGAATCCAGCTTGGCTTTTCCCTCACAAAGAGACCTCAATACTTTTGTTCAGCGGGGGGAAATGGAATAATGCCGCTGGGTTTGCTCCCAAAGCCACCGGCAGCTTCACGCCCTGAGGGCTCGGGCCTGGGGCAGAGCTGGCTGCCAGGGGAGTTTGCAGTGAAATGAGATTAAAAGGCCTCTCTGTGCCAACACCTGGAAGATTTTGCCACAAGAATCAAAGGCTGGGGTAACCCCCCCATGCTGCAGGGATGGGCAGAGAAGCCAGCTGCTGGAAACCCAACCCTTCCTCCATGCCAGGAGGGCACCGGGGTTAGGGGCTGCTCCAGGTTCCTCAGGGAGGAGCCATTCCTGGGCAGCCAAGTGAGGTCCTTTATTTCTTAGGTGTTCTGCCCCAAAACCCTTCCAGCTGCACAGAACTCCCTGGGATGTCCTTTATTTCTTAGGTGATCTGCCCCAAAAACTCTTCCAGCTGCACAGAACTCCCTGGGATGTCCTTTATTTCTTAGGTGTCCTGCTCTAAAACCTTTTTAGCTACAGAGAACTCCCGGGGATGTCCTTTATCTTTTAGGTCACCTGTTCTAAAACCCTTCCAGCTGCACAGAACTCCCTGGGATATCCTTTATTTCTTAGGTGATCTGCCCCAAAACCCTTCCAGCTGCGCAGAACTCCCTTGGCAGTGGGATCCCGCTTGGTTTTGSGTGTAAAAGAAGGTTTTGTGCTGTAGACATCAGTTTTGAGCTAAGTTTGGAAGCATCTACACATCTAAAGCCCAAATTTGTTGTTTGAAATGTGAGAATTGGGGCATTTGGATCAAAGCAAAGGTCAAAAATCATAAAAGCAGAATGGTTTGGGKTTGAAGGGACCTTAAAGATCTTCTAGTTCCAAATCTCTGACAAGGGCAGGGACATTTTCTACTATCCCAGGCTGCTCCAAGTTCCATCCTTGGGCACTTCCAGGATCCAGGGGCAGCCACAGCTTCTCTTGGCCCCCAGTGCCAGGGCTCCACCACCCKCCCAGGGAACAATTCCTTCTSTATATCTAACATAAATTTCCTCTCTTTTGCTTCAAAAATGATCCCTAAATTTTTCCTCTATGATACCTAATGATAATTTTTTCCTTTATGAAACCTAATTTTTCCTCAAAAATGATACCTCTAATTTTTCCTGGACCTGCCCAGTGGAAACCTTTTCCTCACTGCAGCTCTTTGCAGTGCTGCGAGCACACAGAGGGGCTGCAGCTCCCAGGGGCAGGTGGCACAGATGGCTCTGCCAGAGGTCACTCCTGTGGCCAAAAATTCCCTTTGTGTCACAGGACCATCATTTATGGCACCCCACCTCCCTCAATGGGAGGAAAAACTAATATATTATAATATAATATATATTATATATTAATAACATAACATAACATTATATATATATTATAGATAATATAATATTATTATATTATAATAATTATAAAAATTATATTGGATTCCATACCATGATATTAAAAATATTGATAAATTATTGATTAGCATTTAGCCCAGCCTTCAGATGTGATGAAGTGGTGGCTGTAAATGCCCWGAGTGTTGTTGGGTGGGATTTCATGTGGCTGTGCAGGCAGATTTCATTTGGGAAGTACAGGCCTGGCTGTGTTTCAGCAGTCAGGTGCTGACACAGACTCCTGATGCTCCCATGGATTTTTGCTGCTGCTGCCAGGTGATAATTCCTAAAATAGTGGAGTAAAATGTTGTCCCAAATAGGATATTTCAGTATTTTTGGCTCTTAAACCCACAGAGCTGTGTCCCAGGGCAAACTCCTGGGAGGAGAGGGCAGAGGGGACAGATGATGCCAACTCTAAAGGGCAACAAGAGAGAATATCTTAAATTGGGTTTTTTTTTTTCTGAATGAAATTTATCTCCACAATTATTGTAGGAGCAGCTTCTGGCAAAAGGAGTTGTTGGGAGCCAAGTGCTGGAATTTGGCACTGTGGGATAAATAGCAAGTGTCTGACTGGTTTTGCAGGAGGGAGATTCCAGCAAGGGAAATTWACTTTGAGAGTGGTTTTGCAGTTGSAGGAAAAGCCCAGGTTCTATCTCTGTTGACCTAAACACTGTACAGATCCATAATAACAGAAATTAGAATTAAAATGAATGAGTGGCTAAAATAGACATTTCACAATTTGCTGGGAACAAGTCCATTTTTTAAAGAGTATTCTTTTGCTTAGCTAATATAAAAATAGCTGTTAAAACAATTYTATCATTAATTTTGAGGCATTATTTTATCCCTTGTTGAACTCCAAACTTATTCAGCTGTGCAAACTTTTGTACGGAGGGGGAAGCAAATTTGTGAAAAGACAAAATGATCCTGCTAAGGACCTAAAATTCAGCCATTTATTGCTGCTATTTCTTGGTTTAATTTCTTGYTTCTCTCCTTCAAACAAGGAGCGGGAACAACTTTGGTGTTCCCACACTGGGAGAGGGAAGGAGCTGGAAGTGCTGCTGAGGGATTTTTATTAAAACCTTGGAAAAAACCCCACAAACCACCTGAAAATCCACCACTGCCATGATCCACAGGGATCCTCTACACTTCACCTGGATAAAACTTTAGGAGAACCAAAGCCAGGTGAAGGCAGGGCAGATTTCCTGGCAGAGGGGAGAGGAAGTGCTGCTGTTTCCMTGTCAGGATGGTGGGGTGGGATGTTCTGTGGGTTGGTGGGCTGGTGTTTGGTCAGAGGTCAGGCTTTATGACCTTGGAGGCCTTTTCCAGTYTTAATGATGCCATGATTTAATTGGTGTGGGCTGGAGGGGCTGGCAYAGCTCCTTCCCCTCCATCCCTGCAGCCACCCTGGGTTCAGCCCAACCTCGTTGCTCCACAGGGAATATTTCCCAATTTTTTCCTTTGCTGCAAGAGCACTGTGGGAGTGACTCCCAGCACAGATTTTCTGTAGGATGAACACATTTGGATAATTTGGAGGAGTTTGAGCCCTCAGCCCTCACCAGAAGCAAGAGCCAAAGCTTCAGGAGTTTCCCCCTTCACTTGCAGTGCGAGTTTCCCCTTTGATTAAACAGATGATTCTTTGCCTAATTTGTCTATGTTGGCTATTTTTTTTTTTTTATGAAACATGCACTTAATTAAGTAAGAGAAATACAGAAACATGTTTATTCTTGAGATTTATGCGAAAAATGAGAACCCCACTGAAATTTCCAGTAGTGAAGCAATTAAGTAATGGAATTCCACAGTATAAACATGGTATAATTCAACTATAAAACCGATGTCTAAGTAATGTTAATGAGCTGACTTGAAGCTACAAGGGCTCAAAAAGTTCAGTCACAGATGAAAATGGAATTTGTTCTCAATTAGAAGTGAAAGAAAGTTGGTTTGAATGAGGGATAGGCTCCAGCTGGAACCCCCAGATAACTTCCCCACGGTTTGGGCTGACAGGTTGCAGAATTTGCAGTGGGTTGTTTAAATCTTTCTCACAGTAACTACTGAAAAATTCTATTTTCTGTGCTGTAGCACAGAGCTGAGAGCCACAACTCAGGGATTGTGTCTGTGGGAAGCAGCTCAGACCAGACTGATGCTACAGCAGAGCTCCAACTTGAAAGCTGACAAAACGTGGGGGTTTATTTCAATTTGAACTTCCAGTCTGTATTGAAATTTGGCAAATGCTGCAGCAAATCTTGTAGCTGGCAAGTTCAATCCTTGTTGTCTGTAGAATCATCCCCCCCAGCCAGTGGGAGCATCAGGAGGACAAAATGAATGAGGGCTCTCAATGGCACCTTCCGAGAAGTGAATTTCACTTGTTCCATGTTTCCTTCCCTGCTAATCCTGCCCTGACTTTTTTTCCCCCTCTAAATTCCTATCTATTTTGGTAAATCCCTTTTTCCAGAGCATTAATGAAGCAGTTTGCTGGGGGGTGTGTGTGCACAGAGCTCAGGGTCACTCTGCCAGCCCCAGCCCTGCCTGTTCAGTGTTTTTGGCCATGTCCCGGGRGCTTCCCCTGCTCCCCACACTCCATTTTCTTTTCTTCTCCTATTCCACTTCAGAATGTTGTTTCTGTCACCTTCTCAGCCCAGTAAATAGCACGCTGAAGATTTATGGGGTTTAAACTTTTAATGCCATAACAGGTTTTATATATTTTTCACGGCATTATTCAGACGTGTGATGTTATGGTTTAGCTCAAATTCTGGTGCAACTGCTCCGAGCAGCTCCTTCCTTGTGGGCAGCTCCTCTTTGCCAAACTCCTATTTGCACTTGCTCCAGAGCAGGAGGGAAGGAATGTTCCATAAATGTTGCACGGGATTAAAGGATGGAGACTCGGAGCCTGGAGGAAACACCAACCACAGTTTGCCTTTGAGAAGTGTCTGTGCTTCCTTCTCCTTCTTTCTCCTTCCTTCCTTCTCCTTCCTTCTCCTTTCTTCTTCTTCATTTTCCTTCGTTCTCCTTCGTTCTCCTTCCTTCTCCTTCCTTCTTCTTCATTTTCCTTCGTTCTCCTTCCTTCTCCTTTATTTTCCTTCCTTCTCCTTCATTTTCCTTCCTTCTCCTTCATTCTTCCGCATTCTCCTTTCTTCTCCTTCCTTCTTCCTCCTCCTTCATTCTCCTTCCTTCTCCTTCCTTCTCCTTCCTTCTCCTTCCTTCTCCTTCCTTCTCTTCCATTCTCCTTCCTTCTTCTTCCTTCTCCTTCCTTCTCCTTCATTCTTCTTCTTCTTTCCTCCTCTTTCCATCTCCTTCTTTCTCCTTCTTTCTCCTCCCTTCTCTTCCCTTCTCCTTCTTTCTCCTTCATTCTCTTTCCTTTTCCTTCATTCTCCTTCTTTCTCCTTCCTTCTGAGGCATTAATGGGGTATTTTGGGTGGATGTGGGGGTTTTTCACTCGGTTGTTTCCATGTTGAACCCCACCCCTGTCTCCAGCAGSTTTTCCAGGTGCTGCACCCCCAAAATGGTTCTGAACACCTTCAGCACCAGGGTTTGGGATGTGGCACCTTGGTCATCCTCACTCAGAGTCAGGGATGGTCCCTCTGCTGATGGAAAGGTTTCCATCCTGAAAATCCACAGGAAAATTCAGAGGTGGAGGTGAGCAACACAGAATGCTGAGGAGGTCCCTGCTCATTGTGGGACAGTCCTGCTCTCTGCTCTCACATTTTCCTTGTTGAACACCAGACTATTAAAAAGAAAGAAAACAACAAAAAAAAACCCCACCTCACCAAAAATGAATTAATTGAGGGCTTGAATTAATCTGCTTGCCTTGGGTTCCTTTCCCAGTGATCCTAACTCTGTGGAGTTTCATGAGTTTATAAAACATTAACTACTCCAACAAGAACAACAAACACTGTTCCCTCCTCACACAGCTCCCAAACCCAGCTACCAGATGGACCCAGCACCCAGCAAGGGRATATAAATTTTGATGGAGAGAGCCTTGGTGTTCTGGGTATTAAAGTGTGTGCCTTGGGAAATGCAGCACAGTAGATGTGTGTGTTTGTGCTGAGTGCTGTCTTTGTCTTTCATCTATAAAAACACTAATTAAAATATAATGTAAAAACCTGCAGCAGGCCTGGGTGTGCTGCTAAGGTAAATAAAAACGAAACAAAAGGTGTGTGTATATATATCTATGCATGTTAGAGCATTAAAAATGCATTGTTAAACTGCTGTGTGCCCCAAAATTTCTGAATTAAAAACTGAACAGAAACACATCTGGAGTGGGGCACAAAATTCCGAGTTCTGTGTTGGGTCAGTGCTTTATTTGCCAGGAATTGCTGTGTGGGGAGAGCTCCTGGAACCCCACCTCCCAATCCCCCTTTTCCAGCCCCCCCTGTGGCCAGCACCAGCCCTGGCAGCTTTAGCCCAGGGCTGGAGCTCAGCTCCAGATGCTGCTGCTGCTGCTGCYGCCTGGGGTATCTGGGCCCTTTTAACCACTCCAAACCTGAGCCAGCCTGGAAAATTAACTGGGCTGTGTAATGAGGGGAGGGGATGAGCTGTGAGGCAATTCAGACCGATCCTGTGTAGTTTAAAATGTGGAATATCCCATTTAAACCTGCTTTATTTGGTGGTGTTTCATCCAGGRGTGGTGCTGACAGGGAACCACCGAGGCAAATCAGCAAAAGAGGGTTTTGAATTTAGTGTGTGACCTTTCAGGTGGCCCTGGGACAGTGGGACTGTCCCCTCCAGGGCTGCAGGAGATGTTCCACATCTGGGGTGTTCCCAGACATGGAACACGCCTGGAATGCTTCCAGCACTGAATTCTCTGCAATTCCATTCTGAAACCTCYGCCAGAACAGGTCCCTGCACAGGGCACAGCCTGGAGCTGCAGTTTAGGAATTTCCCCCTGGAAAATGGAAGGATGGTTTCTCAGGGAATTGGGATGGGAGCAGGCTGGAGTTGGGAGCAAAGCAGAGTTTCCTCCTTGGGCAGGAAATTTGTGATGCCTTGAGGTGACCACGGGGTTMTGAGTGTTTCCCTTTGCCCACCCAGGGTCCCAGAGCAGATCTTGGCATCTTTGGAAGGTTTAACCCAAAGTCCATCAGGAGCTGTGAAGATCTTTCCATTGGATTCACGGAATCACAGGCTGGTTTGGGCTGGGAGGAGCCTTAAAGTTCATCTCATGGGAACTCCCTGCCATGGCAGGGACACCTTCCACTGTCCAGGCTGCTCCAAACYCTGTCCAGCCTGGCCTTGGACACTTCCAGGGATCCAGGGGCAGCCACAGCTTCTCCCAGGGAAGAATTCCTTCCCAATACCCACCTAAACTTCCCCCTTTCAACTTGAATCCATTCAAGCTTCTCCCCACCCTCCCAGGGAAGAATTCCTTCCCAATCCCCACCTAAACCTCCCCTCTTTCAGCTTGAATCCATCCCTCCTTGTCCTGGCTCTCCAGAGCCCCTTTCTGGCTTCCCTGTGGCCCCTTCAGTTCCTGGAAGGTTCTCTGMGGTCTCCACACAACAGAATGAGCAACCCCAATGTTCTCAGCCTGAGAACTTTGATTCACCCAGTTTTGCATTTGTTCCTCGGTGTGTGAGTGGAACAACTCCTCCCTGGCACTATTGGCCTTATTAATRAATATCTGCCTGGGCAGAGATCCAAGGTTGAAGGTCTCTGGCACAACGGAGGTTACAAAAGGTCCTCTTATCACCACTGGATTACTTTAAAGGTGTTGAAGTCCCCTCCAGAATCTTCTCCTGCTCTTCCTGGCACAGGAACAGCCRCCTTGGTAAAGAGAGAGAGGGGGAAAAAAATAATAAAATCATAAAATCTCTCTTTGTGCCACTCTCCCCCTGAAGAAAAAGCTGAACATCTGATTTAGGTTTGCTGAAATAACAACAGATGTTTATCTTGTATTGTATGGCACATGGCACTACATCCCATAAACCCCCTCCTGCAGCTTAAACCCGAGTTTCTGCTCCCTCATTTGGACACTTGCAGGCTTTGTGCTCTTTCTGAAATGTTTTCATTTCTCTGGAGCTTAATCTGCTACCAAAGTATTTGTAAGTATCACGTTATAAAGCGTGAAATGAGGAATAGCAAAGGAGATTTTCAATACTTCCTTCCCCTAAGCACAGCTACTTACCTGCAGCCCCAAAGAATGGCAAAATTGTGCAAACTTGCTRCAGTCTTTCATTAAGAAGAATCCACTCGATGTGTGGGGTTGGGAACAGATCAACAGGGGAAAAAATCCTGTCTTGGGAAAGTAAAAGCTGGGGGGGAGAAGTGTAAGGGAAAAAAAAAAATCCGTTTTTCTAGGGCTTGTAAAAAGTGAAATATTTTCACTTTAAAAGTTTACATTTATTTTACTGTGAAAAGAGGGAATGCCTGTAGTGGGTGTATTTTTATATATATTTATACTCTCTCTATTTAGATTATATAGAGACTTAATTCCACTCATTGCAACAGCAGAAAACTCTGCTGCTTGAGAGAAATGGCAATTTTCAYCCAGAACTAATCTGTAACTGTTTGTGAGTGAAAATAAATGAAGGAATAAATTCAGGAAGAATTTCTTCATGGAAAGGGATTGGACAGAGAGGTTTGAAGTCCACAAGGAGGGATTGGAGGTGACACTCAGTGTCCTGAGCTGGGGACAAGGTGGGGATTGGGCACAGGTTGGACTGGGTGGCCTTGGATGAGAGAAATGGCAATTTGCATCCAGAACTAATCTGTAACTCTTTGTAAGCAAAAATAAATGAAAATAAATTCAGGAAGAATTTCTTCATGGAAAGGGAATTGGACAGAGAGGTTTGGAGTCCCCATGGAAGGACTGGAGGTGACACTCAGTGCCCTGAGTGGGGACAAGGTGGGGATTTGGCACAGGTTGGACTGGGTGGCCTTTGATGGATTTTCCAGGTGGTTCCAGGTGGATTGGGCACAGATTGGACTGGGTGGCCTCGGATGGATTTTCTGGGTGGTTCCAGGATTGTTGATGCAGTAGAAGATGAATCCTGGCTTGAACAGGGACATTGTGTGGGTCACGAGGTGTTTCAGGTGACAAAAGAGYAGAGATGGACAAGAGGTGTCTGAGGAAATCAATGTTTGGGGAAAAAACAAAATGGGAACATCCTGATCTTGCACAGCCTCATCCCCATCTTCAGCTGAGACAGATTTTGAGCATTTTTGGACATTTTCTAGCTATTTCTGAGCTCCACTGATCCGTGGATGTTGTGGCTTCTCCGTGAGCGTTCTCTCTGAAACGTGGTTTATTTTATGTTTGAACAAACGCAGCCCTCCTTTGTTTCCTCCGCTGAATTCTTTATTTATTATTTCCTAAAATGATTTGATTTTCCCCCCCTCCTTCCCCACACATCTGATTGCAATAAGCTGATACAAAATGGAACCAAGAAACAAAAGGCTGAACATGCTGATAATGTACATTTGGTTTGTATTTATCGTTTTAAGATGTGTTTTAATTGGTTCACTACCAACATCCTGTAACTTCCAGTCAGACACAGGAGAAACCTGTTTCATTTTAAAGTCAGTTAATTCCTTCCCTCTTTCAGCTGGGAGCACTGGGGAAGGCCCTACTGTAGTATCTCCAAATTTAATTTCATTATAACATTTAGAAAAAAAAGGATTAGAGTRCATTTTGGTTTGTGATTCTCCCTTGGATTTCATTGTGAAATGGGATTTTAAAAGAAGAAAGACACAAAATGTGTTTGGGGTAGGTTCATGAATAATTTCTAATGAAAAAATGCAGCTATAAACCTCAAAATCAACAGTTTTCTTGCTATCCCAGAAGCTTAATCTGCTCAGTTTAATGAGGAGAAAGTGRAAAGGTGACAGAAATGCCACCTTGGAGCACTTACCTACAGCAAAATTGGAGACAATGGRATAAAGGTGCAACAACCTTTATTAAAAAAAAGGGAAAATTTGAGACAGTGGGGTAAAGGTGCAACAGCCTTTATTWAAAAATGAGAAAAAAGTAGGAATTGAGAAAAAAGGGGTTGGAAGAGCAGCTCCCACATGCCATAAACACCAAGGGAAACCTCACCTCGCTGGGTCTGCCAGGAGTGTGTTGTTCAAATGTTGTCCAAAGCTACAACATTTCCCTGCTCTGAGAACTCTGCAGAGACTCCAAGTTCATGGCTGAGAATTCCAGCTCTGAGCTTGGAGCCTCCTGACAGCTCTGAGTGCACCAAACAGGAAAATTCATTTGGGGAAGTCTTGCTGAGCAGGAGCTCACCCTGGAGACCTCAGCATGGCCCCTCTTGCCCCTGCTGTCCACTGGCACAGCCACCTTGGACTTCAAGCTCCAGTTGGAATTAGTTTTCACAAATATTTCACATTTTAGAAGYCACAAGTGTCCTTTTGCCCCTGCTGAAATCAGAGCTAATTAAAGCAGTGCAAGTATTTCTATTTTCCACCTCGTTGCAGCAAATTTTATGAAAAATCCTGGCTTTGTTTCATCCACGGCTGTTCCAAACCCTGGATTTAAACCCACCTGGCAGCCTTGGTGCTGCTGGGATTTAAATGGGATCCATGAGCACATTGAGGTCACAGTGAGGATGATGAGGCTTCAATCTCTGTGGGTGACAGCTTTTAGGTGATCCCACAGCCAGCTCTGCCTCACAAAAGTGATATTTTCACACCAACTCTCCCCATCATGGGAAAAAGGCGTCCCCAGCCCCTCTGCTGGGTGATAAGGAAAGTTTCTGCTGCTGTGGTGAGGCTGTTTTGTGTGGTCAGTCCGAATCAAGAAGTTTGTTAACAGAAGTGGCGAGCTGGTGGRATTACCTGGAAGCTTTCCTGGCTTGGTGTTGCACACTTGGAGACCTGCAGGAGCTGCCAGAGCCCAGAGAGGGCCATGAACAACCTTGGTGGCTGATGGAGATCCAGGGGGTGCTTGGAATCAGCCCTATTATTTTATTTTTTYCCCCAAACTGAGCAATTTTGAAGGTTAAAAAATCAGGTTTCCAAAGGAAGTTTTTCTGTCTTTGAGGCAGGTGAGGAGCTGGTGATGGAGATCCAGGGGCTGCTTGGAATCATCCCTAGAAGTTTGTTTTCCCTTCAAAACTGAGCAGTTTGGAAGGTTTAAAAATAAAAACTTAACGTTTTTCTGTCTTTGAGGCAAGTGAGGATTTGGTGATGGAGACCCAGAGGGTGCTTGGAATCAGCCCTAGAAGCTTTCCACCCCAAAACTGAGCAATCTGGAAAGTTAAAAATTAAAAACTTCTYGAAAATATTTTWTTCTGTCTTTGAGGCAGGTGAGGGTGGGTGATGGAGACCCAGAGGGTGCTTGGAATCAGCCCTTGGAGCTTTTGCCCCCAAAACTGAGCAGTTTTCAAGGTTAAAAAATAAAAACACATTGAAAAGAACTTTTTCTGCCTTTGAGGCGGGTGAGGAGTTGGACACTCCTCAGGAAAACCTATGGAAACTTTTGTTTCAATGAACATTGAGGAGTTTCCCTTTTCCACTCGGCTCCTGGAAAGGTGGGGAGGGGGAAAGATGGAAAAAGCTTCGATGTTTTTCCCTGGCCAATTTTGAGAAGTCTCTTTTTCCCAGCAAAGCCCTCACTGGAAGCCTCTGTGCAGCTCTGCCAGGCTGAGCCCTAAATCTGTGGGATGGGAGCTGGGACAGGAGCTACCAGCTCACCTGGGCATTTTTGGGGGAGGATTTCTGGGATTTTTGCAGAAATGAGAGGTGCAGAAGCAGAATTCAAGGCTGAGTGAGAAACTGAGGGCTGATGTTGCAGCAGCGTGGTGAGGAGAGTGACTCCAGGAAGGAGTGATCCCTCAGGCACTGGGCTGACAGTATAAATAGCTCTGGATGCTTTAAAACAAATACAGAATCATTTATTTAGCTCAGCACGCTGGAGCTTTGCCAAGGCTGTGCTAATTATATTGTATCTTGTTTTTATCATCTGTGTTACAAACGATTTCTTGTGCCAAAATGTCTGGACTCAGCTTCTCTCCCAGCATCCCGTTCCCACTTTAGGTTTCTGTCCATCTTCTCGTTTTTCCTTCAGTTTTCCAGTTTCTGGGGAAAAAAAAATCTCAGTTGTGATTCCCTAAAAATAGGGGAAAAAAAGGGGAAAAAAAAGGTGATTAAAGTGCAGGATGATGCCAACACACTCTGCTGTGCATCCCTGTGGATCTGCAGGAGGTGTTTGCCCTTTCAGAAGGTTTTCAGGARGTTTTCTGTGCCTGGAAATCTTGCACCATAAAGGAAAAAGGGATTTTCTGCTGGGATGGTCGGTGAGGAGGTGCTGGAGGCAAAGGAGGGGGTTTGGGCTTTGCAGAACTGGGAGGGAGAAGAGCTGCAGCGATGGGAGATAAGAATAAAGAGGATGCAGAGGGTGCTCAGATGCAAAAGGAGAATAAGGGGAAAAAGGTAGCTGGGACAAAAGGGGTCAAAAGGGCACAGAAAATAAGAAGTGGAGCAGAGCGGGGAGAGTTTCCATGCTGCAAGTTTTGTGAGATAAAGACAGAGATCAGTTTAAAACACTACCAGAAAAAAACTCAGAAATGATAACATTTTATAATTCTGAGGAAAAAGTGATTCGGATTGAATTTTTTTTCATGTTTAGTGAAACTTTYCACCCTTGAACACTTGAATAGAATTGCAGAAGCAGAGGATGCTTGGTCTGAAGGGGCTCTGGGCATCAATCCTGCTGCACCCACAGCTCGGGGGGCAGGAAGGACCTGGGGGGGGATTGCCAAGGGCAGGGGACCCTCAGAGTGACTCAGGGACCCTCAGAGGAGCTCAGGGACCCTCAGAGGAGCTCAGAGACCCTCAGAATGGCTCAAGAATCCTCAGAATGGCTCAAGGATCCTCAGGGTGGCTCAGGGACGCCCAGAGTGACTCAGGGACCATCAGAGTGGCTCAGGGACCCCCAGTGCAGCTCAGGGACCCCCAGTGCAGCTCAGGGTCCCCCAGAGGGGCTCAGAGACCCCCAGAGC
>JACDOX010000365.1:211838-227188 GCA_014549065.1 Cardinalis cardinalis
GGTCCCCAAGGATGGAGCTCCCTGTGCGCTTCCTCCCATCGCCACAGGAGAAGAGGAGCAGCTCTGAGCATCCCTCGGTGCTTGTGCAGCCCAGGGAGTGACAGTGACACTCTTTAGGGTCCAGAAGAATGGAACCAGTCTTTGAGTGATGCCAGGGCTGGGGTTTGAGGAGGGGTTTTTGGTCGGGTTTGGTGGCATTTAGGAAGGACATTGACATGTTTGAGCAGAGRGTCCCCAAGGATRGAGCCCCCTGTGCGCTTCCTCCCATCGCCACAGGAGAAGTGAGGAGCRGCTCTGAGCATCCCTTGGTGCTTTTGCAGCCCAGGGAGTGRCAGTGACACTCTTTGGGGTCCCCAAGGCTGAAAGAAGACTTTGGGTGATGCCAGGGCTGGGKTTTGGGGTGGTGGCACCACCCAGGTTTTTGGAGAAGGATTTGGTGATGTTTAGGGAGGACATTGAGATGTTTGAGCACCTCCGAAGGGTCCCTAAGGATGGAACCAGCCTTTGGGTGATGCCAGGGCTGGGATTTGGGGTACTGGCACCACTCAGGTGTTTTAGATGGGTTTGATGGCATTTAGGAAGGACATTGAGATGCTTGAGCACCTCCAGAGGGTCCCAGCCCTCTGTGCATTCCCTCCCATCACCACAGGAACAGCTCTGAGCATCCCTTGGTGCTTGTGCAGCCCAGGGAGTGGCAGTGACACTCTTTGAGGTCTCCAAGGGTGAAAGCAGGCTTTGGGTGATGCCAGGGCTGGGGTTTAGGGTGCTGGCACCACCCAGGTGGTTTGTGGAGGGGTTTTTGGGCAGGTTTGGTGGCATTTAGGAAGGACATTGAGATGTCTGAGCAGAGGTCCCCAAGGATGGAGCCCCCTGTGCGCTTCCTCCCATCGCCACAGGAGAAGTGAGGAGCAGCTCTGAGCATCCCTCGGTGCTTGTGCAGCCCAGGGAGTGGCAGTGACACTCTTCGAGGTCCCCAAGGGTGAAAGCAGGCTTTGGGTGATGCCAGGGCTGGGGTTTGGGGTGCTGGCACCACCCAGGTGGTTTGTGGAGGGGTTTTTGGGTGGATTTGGTGACATTGAGATGTTTGAGCACCTCCAGAGGAGGCAACGAGGCTGGTGAGGGGTTTGGAGCACAAACCCTGTGAGGAACCTCTGAGGGAGCTGGGGGTGCTCAGCCTGGAGAAAAAGAGACTCAGGGGTGACCTTACCACTCTGCACAGCTCCTGAAATGTGCCTGTGCTCAGCTGGGGCTGCGCTCCTTCTCCAGGAACTSACAGAACCAGAGGACACAGCCTTAAGTTCCACCAAGGGAAATACAGGTTGGATATTAGGAAAAAGTTTTTAACAGAAAGGTGATAAAGTTTTTCCCAGAAAGGTGATAAAGTTCKGGAACGGCTGCCCAGGGAGGTGCTGGAGTCCCCATCCCTGGGTGTGTTTAACAAAGCCTGGATGTGGCACTGGGTGCCAGGGTTGAGTTGAAGGGTTGGGGCTGGGTTGGGCTCGATGACCTTGAAGGTCTCTCCCAACCTGGGGATTCTGAGAATTCTGTGAATTCTGTGGATTCTGTGAATTTTGGCTCAGCTGCCCTCAGGGCCTGAGCTGGGTGGGAGCTGGAGGAGCAGGGATGTTTGGAGAGGTCTAAAGTCTCCAGGAGCCCACAGGCACTGCCACCACTGCTGCCACCCTGAATGCTTCCTCTGAGTGTTGGCAGGGTCCCAGCCCTGTGGGGACAAGGGACACACATTTGTGTCACTGGGATTCCCTCCTCCTCCTCCTCCTCCTCCCCTTGAGCTCACTCTCACACCATTCCCAGCTGGTTCTGCTGATGCCTTGTGAAGGCTGACCTAGAACAGAGACTAGATGGATTTAAAGAATAAAGCAGGGATTTATTAAAAGGATTTCCTCCTCAATGGATCCACCTTGGGCAGCRCAAGAGCCCAGMCAGTG
Organism: Cardinalis cardinalis; assembly: GCA_014549065.1. Classification (NCBI taxonomy): domain Eukaryota; kingdom Metazoa; phylum Chordata; class Aves; order Passeriformes; family Cardinalidae; genus Cardinalis; species Cardinalis cardinalis. The sequence continues at coordinate 213,785 of JACDOX010000365.1, forward strand.
CTGCACCCAAGATGAACCAAAATGGTCACAAAATGAACTCAAGATGAACCCAAAYGGTCRCAGAATGAACCCAAGATGAACCAAAATGGTCCCAAAATGCATGGCCACTCACRGGGTCTCTCACTTTTATCAGTTCTGCTCCATTTGCATAATGGAGTGAATTGTCCAATTCCAGCTTTAGCCCATGCAGTCCCATCCCTGTTTTTCTCTCTCCAGCCCAYGKTGTTTGTGCTCCTGGGCTGAGATTTGGATCATTTGTCCTTGGTCCCCAGCTGGAGCAGGAATTGTTTTGTCTMCCTGCTCTGTGCACAKAGCTCACCATCCCCTCATAGGAAGCCCAGACCCACCCMCTAAAGCAGCACAGAATGTGAAAAATAGAAAACCTAAACCCTGAGGCATCACTGCCATCCCACCTTGAGGGAATGGATGTTGTCCCACTCTTTTTGGGGGCTCAGAGCAGCATTTCTGGGCTGCAGCAGGGAGGGACAGGCGTGGCTGCTTCATGGCACTCAGTGATCTTGGGGTGTTGGATGTTCTGCTCTCTGTGGGGTCCCAAGGGCTGGAGGTTGGGTCMAGCTCCCTTTGCACTYCCATGATGGTCTCATTCTTCTCCAGCATGGTTTTAACCCAAAGAAAGGGAAAAAAACCCTCTTATTTTTCAAGTTAGCTGCTGTTCCTTGGTGCCAAACCAGAACAATTGCACCAAACCAGGCTGGGGGTGATACCATCAGAACTATGGAATTGAGACTGAATTCTGCCTGTTTGCTGAAACTATTTATATTTTTTTCCCCTCTCTGATTGAAATTTATTCTTTTTTATTAACCCTTTCTGTGCCTCTGGTGATGCCTGGGCTGTGTGATGCTGTGTTTATTGGTAGCCTGGTTGGTTTCTACTTCTGCACGTGGAAAAAATTCTTTATTGCAATAAAAGGTTGGTCTTGAGCTGGTCCTGAATGAAAGCTGAGGGTGCTGCTGGCTGGGCACTCCCGACGCAAATGCCAGCATTGTTTCTGTTTTATTTACCTCATAAAGCATGAACCAAGTGAAACATGCCCAGCACAGCTTTGCAGCTTCCCAGGCACACAGTTAAACCTCACCTCGGGGCTGGGCTGCTGGATTAGAGGCGGCCTTGGTGAGATTTGGGAAGTGCTAAACAGGATTTTCTGCATCCTGAGTGGAGTTTCCTCTTGTTGATAGGGTTTAATGCTCCCCTGTACAAATCTCTCACTGTGCAAATACCTCCAATCTCCCCTTTTAGCCACCCAAACAAGTGGGTTTACACCTGCTTACCAGATTAATTTAATTAGCCAAAAATGGAGTGAAAGAACTGCCTGGAGAACAATAGTTCCCAAAGAACTTTTTTTTTTTTTTTCTATTTCTTGTTGGTTCTGGTAATCTGGGGAAGCTGGGTTGAGATATTATTTCTCTGAGCTTCCTGGCTTCTTGTTCCAGTACACAAACTTGAGAAAACAAATGATCAGAGCAATGTTTTGAGGGTTTTCTTTTCATATTTGGAGTAATGCAAACAAAACTTTTCCCAAACTTCCCATGAAAGAACTGATCTAGCTCCTTGCTATCTCAGGTAATACAATTTATTTATTGTCTAAAATTGACTCAGTTCTCAAGGAAAACCCAGGGTTGTTCTTCCACAGAATTTGTGTTAATTCATGAGTGCAAGAAGGTTTGGGAGGAGATTCCTGGAGCTGGAGTCAGTGCCTTGGTGGAGTTTTTTACCTGCTGCTCACCTGTGCAGGGCTGGCCAACCCTGGGAATTGGAGCTTTGGGGCAGAACTCAGAGCCCAACCCTGCTCTGGATCCCTCAGAATCCCCCATTCCAAACACTCTGGATTGGGTTTGAGCACGAATTATTTCATAATTTCAGTAACCTTAAATATTAATTTCAATTTCCCCCTTACTCTGAAGATTTTTATTTACAAACCAAGCCTCTCATTTGAGCAGACAGCGTTCTCAAGCTAAAAAAGGAGCTGTTTGGTCAATGCCAAACTGCCTTTTCACACTGATGCTCCTTTGCCATTTTAGATTTTAAAGACACCAGACAGATTCCTGCTTTAATACACAGAATCACAGAATRATGAGGTTGGAAGARACCTCTAAGATCATYGAGTCCAACCCATGCCCTAACACCTCAACTAGACTATAGCATCCATATTTTYTATATTTTCATCTATATTTTCTATTATCATCTGTATTTTCTATTAAATAGAGTTACTTAGAGGTACACTGGATTGGCCAACGTAAAACCACTGAATAATATTCATTAATTTGGTTAAAATTCAGCTGATGTTTCCCTATTGAACCGAGGTCATGGGCTGCTCCATTTATTTTCCCCCATATTCCCAAATCTTTTGGAAAACAGCACAAGCTTTCCTTAAAGCGCCTTCTGAGCCCTCCATAATGCTACTTTCAAAGTAATTTGTATTTAAAAATAATAATAACAAGCAAACAAACTTGTCAGCCCATGGGATGCTTCTGCCCCCGCGGCTTAATGGCGAAGGGTCTTTATACAGCCAAATCCAGCAGCTTTCAATAACAAAGGATGAAATTCATGAAACAAATTGCTCCTCTCCTCATAAGTCACACTCTCGTGTGCCAGGGGAAAGATGTGTTGATAACATTCAAAGAGTTTGGTCGCCGATGAATTGTAAATTCCCACCGAGGCGAGGCTGTGAACAGCGTGGGGCTGGCCACAGAATGCTCTCAGATTGGGGCATTCACCGCCTCATTCTTGCAGCACTTTTAGGATAAGAGCTAAGGAACACCACGGGGAGATTTTGGTAGGCAGCCTCGAGGGGGGATATATTAAAAAAAAAAAAAAAAAAAAAAGGGAGCAAAATATGCAGAGGCGATTTAATGAACATCCAGGGCTCTTTAGAGCGGAGCTGAGAGCTCTGGCTGAGACTTTGGGGGCAGGGGAACAAAGGACAAACGCTCCTGGCTTTCCTGCCTGACAAAAAGGGAGCAGTTCCCAGCCTCTGGCTGGTCCTCACCCACCTGGAGTGGCACTGGGCTCTGCGAGGGTGGGAGAGAACTTTGGGATTGGAGCATCTTGGGGTTCTCCTGCTGGTGGGACTGAAGGAGCATGGAGATGTTCCTGRGAGCTCCTGTCTGTCCCACCAGTGTCCCTTGGGGCTGTGGTATCTGCACAGGCTTGCCCAGGGCAGGGTTCCYGTGGATTCCCTGGAATAATTTGGGATGTGGGCACATGTTGGTGCTTTCCCAGGTGGTGGTTGGCTTTTCTCTCTGAGCCCCCTGTGAGTGCTGAGCTGGGACAGCACTCAGATGAGTCCATGCCCAGGAGGTTTCTGCGGTAGGATCTCACACTGAAACCTTGAGGAAACGTGGTTTTCACAGAAATAAAAATGGTGGAATCCTGCTCTTTAGTTTTCCCCAGATACGGTTTTTTGCATCTTGAAATTACCCAGTTCAACTTTCCCCTGACAGACCTCCAAGTGACAAAAGCAGGGAAGAGTGACTTGTTGTGCATTTTGGGGACCTACAAGGGATAAAAGCAGGGAAGGATGGCTCTTTGTGCCAGTTTGGGAGCTACAAGTGACAAAAGTGGGTAAAGGTGGCTCATTCTGCCTTTTGGGGCCCTCCAAGTGACAAAAGCATGGAAGGATGGCTCTTTGTGCCRGTTGAGGAGCTCCAAGTGAGAAAAGCAGGGAAGGATGGCTCTTTGTACCAGTTTGGGACCTACAAGGGATAAAAAAAGGGAAGGATGGCTCTTTGCGTCTTTTGGGGATCTCCAAGGGATAAAAGCAGGAATGGATGGCTTGTTGTGTGTTTTGGGGACCTCCAAGTGACAACAGCAGGGAAGGATGGCTCTTYATGCCAGTTAGAAACCTACACGTGACAAAAACAGGCAAGGATGGCTTGTTGTGCCTTTTGGAGACCTACAAGGRATAAAAGCAGTGAAGGATGGCTCGTTGTGCTTTTTGGGGACCTTCAAGTGTCAAAAATGAGGAAGGAGGCTCTTTGTGCCAGTTGGGGACCTACAAGGGTTAAAAAAAGGGAAGGCTGGCTCTTWGTGCCCATTGGGGACCTCCAAGTGACAAAACCAGGCAATGTTGGCTTCCTGTGCCACTTGGGGTGAACCCCTCCCTAATTCCAGCCCGTTTGGAGGCAGCCCTCAGCCTGCCCTCCTCCATCCCAGCCCTGAGCCCTGCAGCTGGGACTCCAAGCAGGGCAGGGGAGGGGGACCCAGCAGCAGGGAGCTCTTCCCCCAGGTCAGGACACTGCTGCAGGCCCCAAAAGGGTTAACAAACAAAGTGCCTGGATGGCTTTGTTCCCTGGCAATCTAATCAGATGTTAACCTACAGTCTATATCCAAGCAATCCTTTCCTTATGATAGTGATTAGTATTACACTGGGAATGAATAGAGCGAGGAAGGATTCCTATGGTAACCTTCAAAATGCATTCCACCGGCAGGCTCTGCCTACTCGCAGTAATTACGTTCTTAACTCGCCTAACAAACGGCATGCTAATTAGCTGCTTAACCAGCCTCGGCTCATTATGACCAGGGTTGGGCAGGCTGGAGCAAAGTGACCCAGAGAGAACAGGCTCCACTTATAAAAAATTAAAAAATAATAGTAATCATAAGGCGTTTGTGAGATTGTCCGTGAGGATGGACCTCCTCCGTGGCTGGGGACAAACCCTTGGCACAGAGGCTCTGCTGCCTTGGAATCTGGCTCCCTGGAATGCCTGAGCCTCAGGYTGGCATCTGCTGGTCCTGAGGGTGAGCTCCAGGTGTCGCTGGGGCTGTCCCAGGTTTGCTTTGAGCAGTGACTTTGTTCCAGAGCGGACTGGGTGCTCCCACCCTGAGCGTGGCTGGATCTTGGTGGCTTGGCTGAAATTCTCCTTGGAATCACAGAATCCTGGAATGGTTTGGGTGGAAAGGGACCTGAAAAATCACTTCATTCCACCTCTACCATGGGCAGGAACACTTCCACTATCCCAGGTGTCTCCAAGCCCCATCCAACCTGGCCTTGGACACTTCCAGGGATGGAGCAGCCACAGCTTCTCTCAGAAACCTGTGACAGGGCCTCCCCACCCTACAGGGAAGGGGAATTTGCCCTAACCTGGTCTAATCAAAGTCATTTTTTATTTTACTGAGTTTAAACTGAGTTATCCATGGAAGTTTTGCTGTTTCAGATGAAAGCAGGTCTGGCTTGGTTAAGGGTTCAGCTCCCTTTAGCTCTTTGGAAGTTGGATGAGTGAATAAATTATACCTGGGCACAAAAGACACAGTTCTGAATGAAACTGAGCTTCCTGCATTCCTGAAACGCACCAAWATCAAGGATGCTTGTCCCACTGGGCACTGCCCTCCACCTGTCCCATGGTTTTACAAAGCCTCTTRGTTGTTTTTTCTGGGACAACACATTCAGGGTCGTTCCCTGGATGCCAGGAAAAGACTTCTCTTTTTGCCCTTGACAGGCACACACCGTCCAGCCATCCCAATCTGGAGTTGGGGTGTTTATTCTTTGAGGATGGAGGGGCTTTCTACAGCTGGGCATGGCACCAGGTTTGGGCAGGGCTGGCTGCTGGGATGCTCTGTCCATCAGGAATGCCCCGTGAGCCTCAGGATTGTAACTCTGCTGAGAGAGAAGCTAACCTGAAGCTCACTGGGGGATTCCATCAGCTGTTTGCTGATTTACTTTCCTTTTTTTCTTTCCCCTCACAAAATATTTCACTCTTTGCTGGTCCTTGGGCTGGCTTCCAATCCAGGGAGCACAAGAAGAACAGCATTGCTCCTGGGGTGGGTTTTTAGGGTTTTTTTGGGAAGTTTTCTAATTCTATTAGTTGAGATGAGGGAAAGTCCCAGCAGGTCCRTTCCAGCAGCCCTTGCAATGGCATTTTCCAAACTGGAGCATGCCTGGGAGGATCCTGCTTCAAAAACCCTCAAAATCCAGTTGTCTTTACAGGCGGCCAGGGTAGCTTACAGTAGCTGCTGTGGTTAAGGAGAGATCACAAAAGTGAGGAGGTTTTAAAACTCTTTTTACAGTTCTTTAGCGTCAATCCACAAAGTTAATCCTAATGTCAACAAAGAATAACACCATTTATGTGCCACTAAATGCAAACTTGTGCTGTTGCAGAGCCTGCAGTGGTAGGGTTTGCCCTAAATACAATCTGTTCCATTTTTATGCCTTTGCACCAGCTGGAAATGCAAGCTCCTACCACGATTTCAAATATTGATTCGCTTAGCACACATCAAAACATTACCTTGAGATATTAAGCAGAATGTTTATTTTTGGCCTTCACACCTCCAACCCTTTTAACACCTTAATGTGCTCGTGCATTTTGTTGCACTCCTAATTATTTTTCCCCTCTTCACCTCTGCAGTTTATTCTTACATTGTTGAAATCCAAGGGTATGAATAATGAGAGAGAGCAGAGCACTCTGGCTCAAACAGAACACAGTTCCTTTTCTTGGATGTGCTTTGGAAGGACCACAGTGCTGCAATTGTGGTTGTTGAGAATTTCAGACTTTCTGTGCTGACAAACAAGAGAAATCTGCATTTGACCTGAAGCCATAGAGAAGGCTTCCAAAATTGAATGATAGAATTAGGATTATGCGTGTGGAGTTTGAATAGAAATGTATAATATCACATGGTGAAAAACTTAGAGTTTAAGGTTTTAGAATATAGTGATGTATATAAAATAAGATAGAGGTTTTGCTGTGGAGGTTAGTTTTTTTTTCTTTTTTCTTGTTTCTTTAACAGAGTCACAGGGTTTTCAGTAAAACTAGGAGCTGTATTTACAATTTRTGTAATGAGTTTGTCATGAGATGGTCTTCATTTAAATGAGAGCAAATTTGCCACTCAAGCGTTGGTACCCACAGTTTTAACTTCCTAAAATAACTGTTTATCTTATTAACAGCAGTGATTTTCCTCACCTTTCATTCAGGAGGAATTTCCCCATGGAAAGGGTGCTCAGGCCTTGGCAGAGGCTGCCCAGGGAGGTTTGGAGTCCCCATCCCTGGAGGTGTCCAAGGAAGGCCTGGATGGGGCACTTTGGTGACAAAGTGGGGATGGGTCACAGGTTGGACTGGATGGTCTTGGMGAGCTTTTCCAAACTCAGAGATTCTGGGATTTTGGGATCGTGTGTATCTGTAGAAAAAAAATGCAGTTTCATTGCCAACTCTCTTCCTCGTCATAGAATGTTGGCCAACTTCACATCAGCAAAACCTGGAAATWCTTTTTTGTCTCCATGTGATGGCTTCTTCAGTTGTTAATTTGGGATTTRCATAGTTCCAAGAAGCTGGATATCTTTTAATAACCCAGTAGGAGCTCAGTGATTTCATCGTTCCCTTATCAATGGCTACTGGTGAACCCAAATATCCACACCCAACAAAGGCTGACTAAGGGATGGATGTTTATTTTGGTTATCAACTCATTTTTCTCTAGTGGAACACTTAATTATATTATAACTCTATCTCTAGTACTGATAATTTCCACAAATATTTTGCATTCTGCCTGTTTAGCCCTTGTTTTTCCATGTTAACAACCCTCCTGGCAGGAGGAGCAGCGTTTGGGAATTTCGTGCCTGCTGTGACAGAACTTGATTTCCTATTTGGACATAAAACCATCCCCAAGAATTCGTGTTCAGCTCCTGTGTGCAGCACAGATATGGCACCGTGCAGAATAATGGAGCTCACGTTTCAGCTCCTGCTGCAAGTTGAGAGTGAAAGAACCCCCAAAAATTCCCTTCTGCTCCCAGCCCAGCTCAGATGGACAATTATTATGGAGTGGCTCTGCTCTGGGTCAGCTCTAACAGCTGCAGCCTCGTGATGTGAGRCAGATAGGGGGGAAATCACGATTCAGGCCAAAAAAAATCAGAATGTTTTTATCCATTGGATGTGAWTTCAGGCGTTTGATCAGAATCAGAAAGAAGCAAAGGTCCCCACTCAGCAAAGAGTCGCCGTCGGCCAGCCACGAGCTGGGGCGTGCTGGTGGCAGTGGGAGGAATGCAGCTGCTGAATTTTCTGCTTTCCATGGGAGCACAACAAAGGCTGCAGCAACGTGGGCAGTGGGGAGAAGCATTTTAAAAATCCTGCTGGGAAATGGAAACGTTTGGGAGGCTCTGCCTGTGTTTGGTGTTGGTGACGAGCAGAGCAGCGCTGGGTTTTGGAGGCTGGGCGGGTTTGCGTGGCAAATTCTGAGTGTTGCCTTCATGGCAAATCTGCCATGGATCTTTGGTGTCTTCAAAGGGGTTCCAGCAACCCCTGAAACCCCCCAAAAAATCCCAAACTGAAATGTGCATCTTTGCATGGAGAATCCATTGAGAAAACAAATTCTACCTGGTAAAAAGAGAGGAGCAAAGCAGGTACTTGGCTTGACTAGGTGGTCATGGTGGAGAATGGCTCCTGTTCTCTTGGCTTTTTGGGGTACAGGGGTTACAGGAATATGGCATTAAAATAAACCAGTTGGGATTTGGCATTGAAATAAACCAGTTGGGATATGGCATTAAAATCTCTTTCTAGAAAGGATCCCTGCTCTGGTACTGCCCAGAAATGTAATTTTTTCTTAGCATTCCACCCCTGTATATTTCTTTCAAATAGAATTTGATGCTAAGAACAGTTTCCTCAGTGGATTTGTGGATTTCTTGTGGCTGCAGTTGCTCCTCTGCCTTTCAGAGCTGCTGTGGAGGCTCATCCCCATCGTGTGTTGGTCCAGTTCAGGAACAGAACCTGGCTCCAAGGGTTGGGACACAAATCTGAGGGTCCCAGGCAGGTTTGGGGCAGGCTGTCCCTGCTCTGCAGGCTCTTCCAGGGAGGGTGGGAGTGGATGAACCAACTGGAATGTGGAGGGTTTTTATTTCTTCCAAGTCAACGGCAGAGTCGCGCAGGGTCCCGTCTCGAATAACTCCCTGAGCAGGAAAATAAACAGCCCAGTGGCTGCAGAGCCCTGCCAGTCCTCTGGCCCCAGGTTTTTCAACAGTGTCAAGTGATTTCTGTGTGTACAAAATTTCCTTTCACCGCCGACTCGGGCAGTGATGTGTGTTAAGAACCAGCTGAGACTTTGGCACTAAAACCCCGCAGAATCTTCTGTTATGTTAGAGAAATCCTCTCCCTCTTCCTCAGGCAAGCCCCAGCTTCTCAATTCCCCAGCCCTGTTGGTAGGGAGAGTGGAATTATCAGCAAGGAAATGCCTCATTTTCTGGAATTAAACCAGAAAGTGCTGGAAATCTTCCTCGTGCTTGCAAATCCACAGGGTTTTTGTGCTGTTTAGCCCTTGGTAGCCAGGGCTCTGCAGATTTGGGGTGCCTGTTTGAAATGGCACCTCCCAGGCTGCAGGAGAGATCCCCTCCTCGTGCAGTTGGAGTTCGTGGCTCTGGACAAGCCCCTAACTCTGAAATGCAGCATATTCATAACCGCCCCCGTTTGTGTGAGGCAGAGAAGGAACAAGGAGTATGAAAACACAGCTCTGTGAAAGATTCCCATTATCCCGCCCCAGATGGCACCAGCTGTACTCCTGGACCAACACTAAATGACTGTGGCTTGTGCCAAATATGTACTTGAGTGGGTTGTACATGCCCTTTACAAATAGAAGTTGAATGTTAATAGATACTGAATGAAACCCACTGCCAAACCAAACAGAGCCCCTGGATATACCCAGGGCGTGCAGGGAAATTACACATCGCGGCGGCCATGCGTGCGAAGGATTTCAAAGTGCTGCTGCTGCTGCTGCCTTTAATGTGGCCCTGGTTAATTCTCCCTATGCTAATGGCCATGCAAGGATGCAGGAAGAAGAATGAGGAGAGGTTAAAGGAGCGCTGCACCGATATCATGTAAATTCGGGGGTAGGGTCAGCGTATGGTGTTGTAAACAACATCACATCTCRGAGTACATGGAGTTCTGATCCTTTCAGGTATTCGAGCCTTTGTCTGCTGATATAACGCCTGCCTGTCAGCCCCACGGTCAGAGGCCCAATCTTTTTTTCTTCCCTCGTTGAAAAGGTCCCAGCGCCACATCGGGGCAACACACTGGCTGCCTATTCTCCTTCCCCACGGAACGCAATCACCGGACAACTCGGCTATAATTCACTCCCTGGCCAGCCCTTTGAAAAGGTGGGCTGCCTCAGTGCTGTTAGCCCAGCAAGATAAATCATGTACTCGAAATTAACTTCCATTGAAAGGAAGGGGTGGAAGAAAAGCCGACTGGTCAGGCGGAGCACGCTAAAGAAAAGATGACTGGAGTTGATAAATGTCATTGCGGATAATTTGGGGGCTGTGATTAAGATCTTATCTAGGTAGGAAGTAAATAGAAAAGACTTAATAAAAGTCCTACCCAGGGATCCGTCCTTATGAACTTGTGAAGTTTTAATTTTTTCTTTTTTATTTTTTTTCTTTTTTTTTTTTTTTTTTCTTTTTTTTTTTTTGTGAATATTGAAGAGAGCTCCAGAAAGGTCTTCATTAAAGGGGAAGTTGTTTTCAGGGCACTGCCCAGAGAGCTCTGAAAGGCGCCTGGGTGAAACTGTACGTCTTTCCCCCACTCCTTTTTCTTTTCCAGAGGGGAAAGAAAGCATCTTTGTCTAAAAATTCCTTCAAAAAGTTAAAGGATAAACAACTGGGGGGGAGCTGATGAGGATTTCTGGGTAACAATCATCTGTTCTTTCTCTGCTCTTTCGCKTTCTTTAATGAATGGCCTTTGCTGCCATAAAATTCCCCACAAATAAAATGTAACCTTATCCCCAATATGTGTAAGGAAGAGAAGGCAGAGGCCCATTTGTCCATAAACTCACAAACTRCTCACCCAGAAAACATAAAACTACCTCCCATTTTTATAGTGCTGCCCAGAATTTGCTTTTATTATATTATTAGCGGTATTTGCTGGGGGTTCTTTTCCCCCCCATTTCAACCAATTACTGCAGCAACCTGCAAGCAAGGAGCAGTAAACTCTGTGAACATCTGTGGGGCTGAGTGACAGGGATGCAGAATTCCCTGTCCTGGAGAGGAGGGAGCCTCCCCCCTCCCCTGCCTGTGCTGCTTTTCCAGCTCAGAGGGAGCRCAGACAACCCCAACAGCTGGACAGATGTGTGGGCACTTCTGCTGCCTAATGAGAATGGTTAAAACTTTATGGCAGAGTGTATCCTGTGATCTGCAACCTCCYTAATCCCAATCTCAGAGGGATGCTGGGCTCGGAGAGGTTTCCAGAACCCTGGAATGCCACCTCCTAAATTACCCAGGCTTCTCATTTACTTCCTCCATGTCCTTTTACTACTTTGCCCACCACACAGAACATATTTCAATATGAAAACTGGGTAATTTGCTTTAGGAAAAAATGATGGAAAGGCCCAGCTAAGGGCACACAGAGAGGGGAAGTGCAGAGCCAGGGGTGGTTTCCCAGAGTGGGGCAAACCCAGTTTGGAGAATTTGGGAGATAGAAAAGGAGATCAGTGTGATTTTAACCCCTTTGTATCCTGGAGCTTTTGCTGCTCTAAAAAACAAACTGGAAAAGGCAAGGAGTGTGAGCAGTTACAGCATTTGCCTTTCAGAAAGGCTCTGATACTGAGTAAATTATTAGACACTGGTGAAGGACAAAAGCAGAACCTGCAGCTGCAAAGTGCTGCTGTAGTGTGGAGGGAGATCTGGGGACRGTCCTGCTGAAAATGAGACATTTCCAGGCTCAGCTGAAGCTGGTTTTCAATGCAGATAAATATTCTGAGAGCTCAGTGTGGATCTCAGCCCACTAAACACAACCTCAGACCTGCCCAGCTGCRCAGGACCCAATCCCCTCCCACAGAGGCACCTTAAATTTGGGAAAGGAAAAGGAGAACCAATATTGGGGGGCTTTACCTGCCTCTCACTTTGTAATTAAACCCTCCTGGGGGGACCTGCCSTGCTGGCATTGATTTTTAATACCCMYTGCACCAACAAAACTTGGGAAGTACCAATGGAATCTGCAAATTTCAAAGGTGTATATTCCCTTCCATGAAAAACATGGATTTCTGTGAGAGAGAAATGAAGTTCTGCACTTTCTGTTTGTGGATTCTCTGAGAAGTGATGCAGTTTTCTAAATGTGAATTCACCAAATTGAGCCAAAGTTTGGGGTTTAGTGCTTTAATACCAGGAATATTTGCACTGGGGAATTGGTCAGGCACTGCTCCCATCATTGTGCCACTTGAGCCACGAGAGCCTCTGCTGCTGCAATGAAGGGTTACCTGCATTAAAAAATAATTATAAAATTGCTATAAATGTTGGTAATAAACAGATGCTCTTCTTATGGTGATAACCTGGTTTGGGGCAAATTTTGGAAGAAAACTCCTAAAGGGATTTCCTCTAGAAAGCAAATTCAAGTGGTTTTTTATGTCTGCAAATGTAAAAATACCAATGGTTATGATAAAAATTTCTGTGCTAGCTCCCATTTCTAGAGTTACTAATGASAGGTAATGAAAATGATGAAACAGAACTTGCAGCAGATTTGTTTGAGAGATTTTCGCCCTGAGATACAAACAGCTCTTAAATAGGAAAGGTGRAAAAGAAAATGTGAGTTTGCAATGCAGCAAATTCGTAACGTGGRGTTTGTGTCTCTGAGCATTTCCTGCAAGCTCTGCTTTAATGACTGACAGTTTCAGCAATTTCCATTCTTGCTTTTAAGAAATTTTAGGAAATGTTGGGCACAGTTTCTGAGCTGGCTGCTCCTCTCAGTTACCATTTATGAAGTCACCTGCCAGGCTTCTGCTTTTTCACACGTTTGCTGAAGAAAGTGAAATGTTTTTAGGGATTTCTCTGCGAAATCTAGTTTGAAGTATAAACTCCAGGCATATTTTAACTCACAAACATTTCCCAGACTGTCAGCATCTTCATTTCCCAATGATTTCATCAGCATGTCCAAATCTCCCTCGTTAATGACTCTGAGAAAACTGTGGACCCAATAAACTCCGTGTCAGGCAGAGAATACAGTGAGGATTGGGAAGTGACAGATAAAGCAAATATCCTGCTCCTAAACAAACACAGCAGGACAGGAGAAGATGACAAATGACGGGATTGTGTCAGCTTGGAAACAGATTGGACTAATGGCATGCTGGACTTTGCACTCCAGGAGATCAATACTCCATCAGGCCGGAGCGCTGCAGCCCCGTGAGTGGCAGGGCCAGGCAGGAGATGTGCTGATAGCTCTGCTCTACAGCCCAGCCTGAGCCTGCACGGGCACTTCTGGCCACTGGCATTTCCATTTTTCACCCTTCCCTCACTGCTGGAGGTGGCCATGGGGCAGAGTCTGGCTCTTTGTGGAGTTTGGCACTGCCAAGTGCAGGGCTTGTGCTGTTCCTCTCCTCCAAACCTTCTCTTTTCATTTTACATAATTTTTCCCCCCCTGCTCCTTTTTTTTCCATTTCCTTCCTTCCTTCCTTCCTTCCTTCCTTCCTTCCTTCCTTCCTTCCTTCCTT
>JACDOX010000365.1:241823-264956 GCA_014549065.1 Cardinalis cardinalis
TGCCCAGGGTGGGATTTGGGGTGATCAATGACCCTGAGGGTGCCAGGAGCTGCCCAGGGTGGGATGTGGGGGTGATCAATGACCCTGAGGGTCCCTTCCATCTCAGGACATTCTGTATTTCCATTTCCCCTCTCTCCCTGTGCCTGGGCCATGGGGTGTGGCTGTCACTGCCAGCAGAGCCACCCTCACCCCTGTGTGCCACCGTCCCAAGGATCTGGGCACGGGCAGGGCCCCCCTGCCAGGGGAAGGGGCACTTTTGGGATGAGGATGAGAGGGATTGGATGGGTCAGAGTGAGTTTCTCACCGSGGTGAGTGGGGATGGATCCCCCAGGAGTGCCCAGCCATACTCCCTGCCCAGTTGGGGCAATAGAGGAGCCCCCAAAAATGGATTTTTCCACCAAAAAATGGATTTTTTTCCACTGGGGCAGCAGAGGAGCCCCCCAAAATGGATTTTCCCACAAACTCCCACTGCCCCCAGGGATGGATTTTATGCAAAAATTCTCCCTCTGTGTTTGCTCTGCCTGCTGAGGGGTTTGAGCCACTCCAAACCTGTCTCCACTCTCTCCCTCCCCAAATCATTGTGGGAGCAGGGAAGGGCTGGTGGGAAGGGGGAACACAAAAATGTGTTTATTTTTGGTGGTGTGTGCAACAAAACAAACACATCCAAAGAAAAGAAAATGTACCAGAGGAAAAAGCAAGTTATAAATGCTCTGTGCTGCCCTGAGAGCATTTTCAGGGAAGGTCAGAGCCAATGCTGACAGAATTTTCTAAAATTAATTTTTTATTTTTAAAGTTTTTTTTAAATTATTTTAACGTGGATGTGACACCTGCCTGACCTCGCTGTGCTTTCAGCAGGTGCTTCCCTATTTCTGCGTGGCACTGAGTTATTAAAAAATCCACTCATGCCTGTGTTTGGACTTGCCAGAATTCCACTTCCCCCAAATTCTTTTTTCTTTTATATTCCCTTTGCTGCACATAATTTTTGGCTTTTTGGGAAGAGATTATTTCCCCACTTCTCGATGCAGCAAACACATAATTTTTTATGGATTTGTGAGAGTGAGGAGACAGAATTAACCTTTCCAAGGCAGGGAATCCTGCTGGAGCCAGTCGAGTTTTCATTGTTTTACTTGCAGAAGTTTTGTTTGACCCAAGCCTGATTGTGTTTAGTTCCTGTCAATTTGAGTTTGGAAATGTTAGTTCTAAACATAACCACCCAGTCACTAAAAGGCCACCATTGTTTATTGTTTTCCTTTTAATAATCTTATTTTTTCCTGTCTTCTAGATGGCTACAAAGAGAGCTAAAATCAGCTCCATGCCCCCAATTTAGTGCATAAAATATCTATAGCAGATTTTTGGGGTTTTCTTTCCATAGATACTGTCTGGGAGTTGTGCTGTGGGATCCTCTTCCAGTGATCCAAGTTCCAGTGAGAGGCTGATGAGTTTTTAATGCTCTAGAAAGGAGTGAATTCTGATTTGGGTTACAGTAAATCTCTGCTTACAGGGAAATGATTCTGCAGGGAAATATTTATTGCCTCGCTCGGAGTTCGTGTGAGAGAGATCAAATATGTGTTGTATTTCACGTTGTGTTTGAGTGAAATATTGGAGATATTATCAGACTGAAGTTAATCAGCTACTCCTTGCCTCACTGACCCCTCAGATTCCCTCCTTTCACACTTTTCCTGCTGAATGCAGCAGTTTTTTGTTTGTTTGTTTGATTTTTTTTGAAGTTGGGTGCTTTCTGTTGTCATCATCTTTGCCTTAATTTTATTTTTATTTTGCCTTTAGAGGTACAAGTCCCTAAAATAGAAAAAGAGGGAAATGCCTGCCTGCACTCGAGTTTTTCATATCAGGAGGTTGTGTGATGCAATTGCCAGGGAAATTTCGGAGCTGACATTCCAAGGTCTTGATCCTGACATCAGCTCCATGTAGGCAGAGCTCTGCGCTCATGATTTAATTGGGATTTCTTGTGTCTTCAGGGATCTGTCCAGACGGGCACCAGGCTGCTAGCAGAGAAAAGCCTGTGTTGCACACAAGCATTTTCCTCATCTTTCTGCTTTCATGACATATTTCTCCCAGAAAAAAAGCTGAATCTTTTCCAATAGCTGCTAAAGTGTATTTGAAATTAAAAAAAAATCTCATCCCTCCAGAGGCTTCCCTCGCTGATAAATGGACTATTATGCTGTGCAGCCAAAGGAGATATTCATATCTTCCCAAAATTGAAAGAACATATTAATAACTGATCTTGTGTCTTAAATAAATTCCACATTAAGTCGAATAAAACATATTTTTAAGGAAAGGAAATGACAGGCCCACATTTGATACGCATCGCTGGGTGAATGAGTGTGTAAAGTTATGCTCATGTTTAAACATTTGTGGGATGAAAAATGAACTGCTCAGGGTTTGCTCTTGCTTCAATCCTGGGCAACCTTTGACTTTCTCAAAGCCTTTACCATGAAGATAACCAGAATKTCTGAGAAAGGTTTAATTGAGGGTTGTTTGTGATCATCGGGAGTTGGTTGTGAAGATAACCAAAATTTCTTTAGAAAGGTTTTCCTGAGGGTTTTTTTCTGATCATCAGGAGTTGGTTGTGAAGATAACCAAAATTTCTTTAGAAAGGTTTTCCTGAGGGTTTTTTTCTGGTCATCAGGAGTTGGTTGTGAAGATAATCAGAATTTCTGAGAACGGTTTTCCTGAAGGTTTTTTCTGGTCATCGGGAGTTGGTTGTGAAGACAACCAGAATTTCTGTGAAAAGTTTTCCTGAAGGTTTTTTCTGGTCATCAGGAGTTGGTTGAGAGAAGGAGAAGCAACCACCCAGACCAGTGATACCTGAGCCACACCAGGCATTTAAATGGGATATTGGGAAGAAATTCTTCCCTGTGAGAAGCTGTGGCTGCTCCTGGATCCCTGGAAGTGCCCAAGGATGGGTTGGATGGGACTTGGAGCRCCTTGGGATAGTGGAAGGTGTCCCTGACCATGGCAGAGGATGGAATTGGATTGAAAACCCAATTTTCAGGTCCCTTCCAAGCCAAACCATTCCAGGACTCTGTGATCCCCTCTGGTATTCACTCACTCAGGTGTTTTTATTTCTTTATTGGTTCTCTTAATTAATAGTTGACCACACACTTTGTGTTCTCTGGGGGAGGAAAGAGAAAAAGGGAGCAAAATTCCACACAGTGCAAGTTTAAGGCCCGGAGGGAGGGAATTTAAATTGAGTTGGTGGAGTCATACCCTTGTAGGTAATCTTGACCTAATTAGTCTAATGGAACATAGTCCAGCACCAAGCATCCGCGCTCCGATTTTTCAAGAAGCAAAGATTAAATTTAAAGAGATTAAGCAACTTTTTTTTTCTTTTTTTTTTTTGCCCCCCTCTGCAAGATATTAGCTGTTCAAAAATGACAAAAATGTCTTTAAGCCTCTCTGAAGGAAGGGTGACCAAACAAGGCTGCCTTTTGTTCAGATCCAGGGCTGGCTCGCGAGCGGGGAGAGGTGGTGTCCGGTCACCGTGTGCGGGACCAGGGACACGACTTATCCACGGCCAGCAAAGCCAATCAGCCCGGGAATTAGCAGGGGGATTAGGAGCTGGAGTTGCCAGTGCAGCAGGGAAATCACTGGCCACCCACCAGGCCTGCTGGAGAGAGGAGTTTGTGAAAGGTTTCTGTAAAAATGCGGGGTGATGTTCTCAGTGCTGGTGGGTTGTGGTGCTGACCACCTCGGCTTCTGCCTGTTCTTGTGGGCTCTGAAATGGATTCAAGCTCCTAAATCTCCCCTTTGGTGGTTCTGAGAGTTTCRGACAGGCTGAGMGTGCTGRTGATTCACAGAATTCACAGAATGACCAGGTTGGAAGTGATCTTCAAGGTCGTTGAGTCCAACCCAGCCCCAACACCTCAACCAAACCCTGGCACCCAGTGCTACACCCAGGGCTGGTGACTCCACCACCTCCCTGGCTCCTGGAATCCTCAAAATTCAGAGAATTCACAGAAYTCCCCCRAATTCTCAGAATCCCCAGGTTGGAAGAGACCTTCATGATCATCGAGTCCAACCCAGCCCCAACCCCTCAACTCAACCCTGGCACCCAGTGCCACATCCAGGCTTTGTTAAACACACCCAGGGATGGGGACTCCACCACCTCCCTGGGCAGCCATTCCAGAACTTTATCACCTTTCTGTAAAAACCTTTATSTCCCTTTCTGTAAAAAGCTTTTTCTTAATATCCAACCTATATTTCCCTTGGTGGAACTTAAGGCTGTGTCCTCTGGTTCTGTSAGTTCCTGGACAAAGAGCCCAACCCCAGCTGAGCACAGGCACCTTTCAGGAGTTGTAGATGTTCAGCACAGAGGAGAAAAAGCTTCAGGGAGAACTTAGTGCAGCCTTCCAGCATCTGAAATGCTGGAAAATGAAGGAGAGGGGCTTTTTATATGGGCAGAACGTGACAGGAGTAGGGGGAATGGGTTCAGACTGAAAGAGGAGGAATTTAGGTTGGATATTGGGATGGAATTCTCTGTGAGGGTGGTGGAGCTCTGACACAGAGAAGCTGTGGCTGCCCCTGGATCCCTGGAAGTGTCCAAGGCCAGGCTGGACAGGGCTTGGGGCAGCCTGGGATAATGGAAGGTGTCCCTGCCACGACAGGGTTGGCACTGGGTGAGCTTTCAGGTCCCTTCTGACCCAAACCTCCTGTGATTCTTCATGAAAGGCACACGGGAAAGGGAAATTTTTGAAGTGTCTGCCCAGGAAGGAAGTGAAGGTGCTGATTTTGGAGATGGTCTGTTGTTAATCTATTAATGTTCCACTTGAGGGTTCAAAAGCTTCTCATGAATTCACAGCACTGTGAGGACTCCAAATGATGATTGTAGGTCTGAGTCCACGGCATCATCCTAAACATTTTCCTCTTGTTCCTGGCTGGGGTCTGTGTGAGTCCTGYGGAGCAAGAATGAAGCAGGATGCGTCCAACCTGACTGAGAGAGGCTGGATGGATTTTACCATCCAAACTGGTAGAAATAACCAGATTTTCTAACAGTGCTTCTGAATGAATTCTTCTATTKCCTGTCTGTGCTCAGACATGAGAGCCTCAMATCATCCCAGCCAATGCCAATGTGRATTTTTTTTTTAAAGTGTGGTGATTTTCTGAGATTTATTTTGGTTGATTTGTGTTTTGAGGGCTGGTATTTAACAGCATCACTGCCTGAGGATCACTGGTAATTCCAGGGGTTGTATTGCCTGATGAGAACCAGGTATTTCCATGTTACCTACAATTCCCCCAAAGGSATGAAGCACAGAACTGCAGCACAGCTACTGTTCAAATTTCAGCAGAAACAATAAGAAGAAAAAAAATAGAAAAAATAGAAACCAGCTACCTGAGTCTTCCTTTTACCTGCTGGTTAAAAATAAGCTTGATTTTCTTTTCCCTGAAATCAGAACATCAGAGAAATATCTCTAAGCATTTTACCTCTCTCTGCTCTCAATCTGAACAAACATCTTAAAACAACAATTCAAAAAACTTATAGAAACAGAAAATCAAAAATTCAAAAAAACCCTCACAACTCTTCATATAACTCCTCAACAAAACAACTCCACGAAAATAATAACAACAGAACTCACCAAAAAACATATTTCAAAGATAAAAAATTGAAACATGTAACAAAGTATTGCCCAAAATTTACAGAAAATACAAAAGCACCAAATCATTACCGAAAATACAGAATAAAACCCCACTATACGAAACAATACAATTCTAAAAATAACATAGATAGAAATCTTTTAGTCCCTGTTGATGATCTTCAGACCCTGGCAATCAGAAAACGCAGCTAAACCCTGGCTAAAACTCAGTTCTGTGCTCATTCCTTTCTCTGCTTTGCTTTTCATGATTTGAAATTTCAACCCTTTGGAGAGATTTAAATTCTAGAAATCATTGCATGCAATAAAAAAATTTCAGGTGTTCTTTACACCCCTCCTTGTAAAACGATTGGCTGTTTTTTGCTTTCCTGCTCTGGGGGGATGATGTCTGCCATCATATCCCAAAAATATATATGGGACTGGAGTGGTGTGGATTGGAGGCACTCAGTGTGAGGCTGTGCTGTCCAGAGGAAGGAGAACTGCTCTGCCAGAGATAAATCCCCTGGGAGATGATTGTTGTTGGGAGGTGTTGATTTGAAYGTCAAGGTTATGGCGTGGGGAGGGYGCCCTGCTCAGCAAACCTGGGCTGGCCCCCGTTGCTGTCACTGGTTCCCAGCAGCTCATGATTGAGTCAAGTGACCTGGGAAACTTTTAGGAGTGGTTTTGAGTTTGTTCAATCTCTAGTTTTTTAGGTTTTGCTTTGTTTTTCTGCACAGCTTTGAGCTCTGAGCAAAGCAGGAGTGTCTCAGTTCAGAAAGTGTTGTTAGCTGTAAGGAACTTGGTGAGAAACCCTCTGGATGTAGCAGATTTTGTGGCACTGGAAGGATTTATTTATCCCAGAGTATCCATCTCCTAAATCCCCTGGGAGATGATTGTTGTTGGGAGGTGTTGATTTGAACGTCAAGGTTATGGCGTGGGGAGGGCGCCCTGCTCAGCAAACCTGGGCTCAGGGCTGGCCCCCTTTGCTGTCACTGGTTCCCAGCAGCTCATGATTGAGTCAAGAGACCTGGGAAGCTTTTAGGAGCGGTTTTGAGTTTGTTCAATCTCTAGTTTTTTAGGTTTTGCTTTGTTTTTCTGCACAGCTTTGAGCTCTGTTGGGCTCTGAGCAAAGCTGGAGTGTCTCAGTTCAGAAAATGTTGTTAGCTGTAAGAAACCTGGTGAGCAACTCTCTGGATGTAGCAGATTTTGTGGGACTGGAAGGATTTATTTATCCATCCCAGACTGTTTTAAGGATTTATTTATSCCAGACTGTTTTAAGGATTTATTTATCCCACACTGTCCACCTTCTAATGTGGGAAGGTTGTCAGACCCTCAGCACTGCCCCCACAATCCTACAGCTGAAGCCTCACCTGTGCCTGTCCTGCCCCTAAAATTTATCCATGTAAAAGAATAAGAAGTGCCCACAGCGCCTTTCTGAAGTCCCAATTCTGCCAGTAGGCTTTTCTGTTTTCTTAACAAACCCCTTGACTGTGAAGCCTCAGCTGAAACACTTCTTGACCTTTCCAAGTGAATCGGCGAGACACCGACCATGTGAGGTGGGTCATATGGAACAGATTTAGACACAAAACTCATATCATCCCACCAGAGGAATGCAAAGTCCCTCCAGATCCCTTCCACAAGGCTGCATCATGTGTGTGAGATAAATCCAAGGGACACAAGGGGCTGCCAGACAGCCCAAAGGACAATAACTTTGCTATCTCAAACCAAACAGGCAGCGCTGCCCGCGGGTTTCCCTCTTAAAGGTGTAGGAACTTCTCCCTGGGGATGGCTGGGTGAGGGGGTCAGGGTGCAAGGAACAGGGGTTTATTGCTGCTTTGGGTCTGTGGTGGGCTGGCAAAATSGATAATCATGAGCAGGAAGGTGCCTTTGGGAAGCTGGGCCAGATTTTAAGGCATCAGGGGCAATTACGGTTTTTTTCTAAGGCTCCAGAACATCCTGGGAGAAGCTTCCATCAGCTCTCGTTTTATGCAACAAACCTACAAGGGCATGGCAGAGAGCTCAGAGGTGAATTTTCTCCTGATGTGACCTCTCATGAAGGAGAGGTTGTGTGAGAAGTGTCTTGTGCTGAGAAATGAATCTTACAGGCCTGAGAGAAACATCTTAAGGGCCTAAAAGAAACATCTTAAGGGCCTAAGAGAAACATCTTATGGTTCAAAGAGAAATACATCCTACAGGCCAAAGAGAAACACTCCTTACAGCCCCAAAAGAAATACATCTTTGGAGTCTAAGAGAAACACATCTCATAGGTCTATGAGAAATACCTCTCACGGGCCTAGGGGATGTACATCTTATGAGTGTAGGAGAAATAAATCTCATGAGCCTGAGAGAAATACACCCTCATGGCCTAAGGAAAACACACAGCTTACAGGCCTGAAAGAAACTCATCCTAGGCCTAAGGAAAATAGATGTTACAGGTCTAAGAGAAGCACATCTTGTGGGCCCAAGGGACATACATCTTTCAGGCCTAAGRGAAATACATTTTACAGGCCCAGGGGAGTATAAACCAGTAAGAACTGTTCAACAGAGGAAGAATTGGGGAGCAGAGGGAATAGGTGACAGTGGGAGATTAAAAAGCACCATCCAGTTCAGAGCTCCAGGTGTGCAGGGGGAGATGTGGATCCTCAGAATGCCCCCAAAATTCCCTGKTTTGGGATGTGCTGCCTGTGGATGTTTCCTCTACACAAAACCCTTCATTTTTAGGTGCTGACCTGAGGGATGAAGCATCTCCTGTTCATTTGTCATCATCTCCTTTGTCTTTGGGTTTCAGAAAATCTGCTGAGGAAATGCAGCTATTATTGATGTTTTTACTCCTTCACAGTCTATTAACAAGAGGAGCATCTTTAAGCCTTTAGGCAATAGTTCAGCTGATGGGGACAATTTCCTGCTGTCACTTTGTGCAGGAGGAGCTGCTTCAGCAGCAAAGGTTGACAGTCTGCAGGCCCTGGTGATTAGGACATTTTTTCCCCCGTGAAAAAAGGAAATTACGTCTCCTCTTGGGAAGGGGAGGAGGAGCTCCACAACAGAAGACCATTATGGTCACCTTGTGCTGCTCCTTTTGATGGAACCCACAAATCCAGCAGACAGAGATAGTGCTGAAGGCTTTGACAGAGGCAAAGCCATTCTTCAGCATTTCATTTGACACTGTGACTGCGCAAACCCTTCCCTGCTCAGCCTCAAGGTGCTTTCTGAACCCTCCTCCAAATTTCCAATGGATTTTTAAAGGGAGAATAGATGCCTAACACCAGTGGTGTGTCCAAAAACCCAAAATGTGATGCCCAAATGCCATTTAGGCACTGAAAAATGGCTGGAGGTTCCTGAAGCTGTGGGTGTGGAGTTCTGTTGGAAATCCAGCCACCAGTGGGACCCCTGAGGCACAGCCCTTCAGCAGCTGGGACCCTGTTGGGAATTCTGACCCCTGTGTTCTGTTTTCTACTGGTGAAAGGTAGAAAAAACCTGGACATCAGGCTTGAGGGACAAAGCTTTGCAAGTTAATTTGAATCATARAAAGTTTGGGTTGGAAGAGACCTCAAGGATCATCTCTTTCCAGCCCCCTGCCATGGGCAGGGACACCTCCCACTAGCCCAGGCCCCATCCAACCYGGCCTTGGACACTTCCAGGGATTGTCACAGCTTCTCTGTGCCAGGACCTGCCCTCACTGGGAGGAATTTCTTCCCAATTTCCCACCTAAACTTCTCCTCTTTCAGTCTGAGCCCATTTCCCCTTGTCCTGCCACTCCAACTCCTGGTCTCGAGCCCTTCTCCTCTTTGCCCCTTCAGACCCTGCAGGATGCTGTGAGGTGTCCACACAACCTTCTCTCCTCCAGGATGAGCATTCCCAACCCTTCCAGGCTGGCTCCAGCTCCCTTGGGACRTTTATGGTCTCCTCTCCAACAGTCCCATGTCCTTATGCTGGGGGCACCAGAAGTGTTTGCAGCATTCCAGCTGGGATGCCATGAGAGCAGGGCACAGAGAATCCCCTCCCCTGGCTCACTGAGAGGTGTCAGGTGCTCGAGCAGCCTCATCCTTCATTCCCTTCTTTCTGAGCTCTTTCCTTTTGCCTCAGGACTCCACAACTCTGACCTCCAGCACCAACATTATACCTTTAATTACGTCTGCCACACAAATGTGTCACCTTCAACTTATTTTAGTGCTGTCTGAACAACCCTGGGCCACGGGGCTGGGAGGCTCAGGGCTGACAGTGCCCTGAGCACGGAGCATTTGAAGCTGTGCCTTGTCTAATCACCCTGTAAAGGTGGTGCTTTGCTCTTAAATTAATCAGCAGGGCTCGTATTTAAGCAACAATGATGCCTGTATTTTTTTCCCCCCCTGAGATTACAGGCCTCTCTCTCATCCATGGTGAACTGGATTCTGCTGTTTATCTGATTTGTGGGGTTTTAAGAAGTTTGGCCTGCACAGAAGTAAACATGTGCTTGACCTTGAGCAGAGCAGAAGAGGAGCTCAAGCCCCCGTTGGCGCTGCTGACAAAGCAAAGGGTTTAAACATGGAAATCAAAACTCTATTTTCCTTCAGTATTTATCCTGCTTTYAGTTAAGCTACAGCAGAAGAAAAATACAGCTCGGGCTACATCTGCACCAATCCTCAGATTATTAATATTCCTATTAAAGAGCAATGAGGATAAAGAGCAAATAGGCAAGAATAGGAATTTCCTTTGCTTGCTGGCACTACGGCATAAAACATTATTAAGATGATTTGTTAAATAATAGAAAGGGTTTTTCATTTCCTAATTTTCCAGCTGCAGCTAAAGCTATCTCCCAGCAACCAGCTTCTCATTCCTTAATATTTAGACTTATGGACCAATTTGAGAGTATTTTCTTTGCTGCTATGATTAATGCTCCTGTGAAACAATGTCATCACCAGCCATCCACCTACCCTGTCAGCCTGGCATCAGCCTGGCTGTGCTCTGCTGTAATTTATGGCTCCAGCCAGTAATTTGCAAATCTAATGTTGGGGAGGCTATGAGGATGTGAAATTTGAATGCTTTCCCCTGATTTGGTAAATATCTCCCCCATTAGTGAAACAAATGGCACAGGGATCAGACATCATCTCCAAGGCTCGATAAATATTTTATCAGCCATAATGGAAATTGTCAAATTGATCTAATTGTACAATACGTTATCAACAAGATATCAAAGTTGGACATGGCCTCTGCCCTTGTCTATCATTTGCAGGCTTTTGTCTTCGATTGCCTCTTCCTGGGAGGAAAGTAGGGAAGTGCAGAGTTCATTGCAAACTAGGGTGAATAACAGGGCCACTGAATATCCATTTAGAAGATAAATTCTGGAGAAATAATTAACTCTCCCCTGCTTGACTATAAAGTAGGACTGCAGAGGGTTCATGTAAATCTCCCGAATGGGAACTGCAATTTTTATGTTGAACCCATATCCATTGATCTCATACATAAAGGGAAATTATCCATCATGGATACTGCTTTTGGGGGAACATTCATGGCTTTGTTCCTTTAAGAAGAGGCTGAATGGATCCAAAAGTGAATTTTAGATGTCTGGCAGCAGCTAGCGGGATGATTTAATTAATTTATTTTTTAAAATTTAGGGGTAAAATGACCTGACTTTAGCTGAAATTAAATGTAATCATTACTCTGCTTGGAAATGGTCAGTCACAGGAAATCCAAAGTTGTAAATAATGAAAGATTTATTTGAATGTCTGATGTTAACAAGATAAAAGTAGAAGATTTTGCCACGTTAATATTCATTCTTGTAGAGTTGCCTGGTTAAACCTCAGCCTATAGAGATGCTTGATTTAACAGAGCTGTGTTTTCAGATWTTTTTGAGAATTCTGGGGGAGAGGGAATCCCATCCATTAATAGAGRAAAACCGATTTACATAAAAATGCTGAGGACAATTTCTCATTTCAGAATTCCCTGAAAAGTAAAAAGGGGAGAGGCTTCCCCTGCCTGGGAGAGTGAGAGGAGGAGACCTGGGATGTTCTCACTCCCCATTCTCTGCAGCAGACTCAACCAGGCAGCCRATATCCTCAGGGGCTTGGGGGAAACTGGAGTCTGATGGAGTAAATTCCTGATATTTCTCAAGGTGGAAAGTCCTGTCATCTTTTCTTTCAGAAAGAACTCCATTTGCAGCCAGCCTGTTAATATTTAATGGCCTGGGACACAGGAAGGGATCCAGGCTGTGCATGGAGCACTGGTCAACCACTCCATGGYTTTTTTGTTCATATTAATATTTTTCCCCCAATTATGCATTGTCTAGGAGCCATAGGATCTGTTTTTCTCTGTGCCTCAGGCTGTTTATTGCTAAAAATGAGGATGTCACTCCTTYCCAGCTGCCCTGAGGGTGTGGACACTGCCCAAGTGCTTGAGGCCTTTCAACTCCAGCTGCAGAAGAAATGGAAGAGCCTTCCTTTCTTTTCCTTGATATTGTTTGGGTCTCAAAGTGCCCAAAAAGCAGCTGAAGGATGTCAGTGGCCTTTCCARAGCTGGAAYATYTAAACATGTTCTTGGRTGCAGCCCTTAATTAATGTTTKTCATWACATCTCTTGGAGGCCTAAARGGAAGGTCCACGCTTGATGCTTTGTCTTGGCACCTGGAGTTTGATTTTGTGCTTCACAGGAAGATCTGTTCAGTGGAGAAGGTGTTTGTAAATCCTGAAAGCTTTGCATGTTTCTCCTGGATGATGATTTTTAGATCAAATACCGCAGCCTTTAATGATGTTTTTCATTACATCTCTTGGAGGCCTAAAGGGAAGGTCCACCCTTGATGTTTTTGGTTTCCTGTCATTTTGAATAAAAAAGAAGGAGGGAGAAGGAGCTATCTTAATAGGAACCTGGAGTAAAAGTAGCTTTAGGTAGCCTTTGGGGAAGTGCTTCAGTGCTAACAAGCTGCAAACATCCTGCAGAGCATTTTCTGCTCTGAAGTTGGGCGGGTGCAGCAACTTYGGGCATCCTAAATGGGGACCAGAGGTACATGGGAGCGTGTGTSTGGAATCAGCATCCATTTCAGCGCGTTAATAACTGAGCACAAGCAAGATCACAATGCTCATTAAGTCAGTGAAGGGTAGAAAGGGGCTGTTTTAACAAAACACAGCACACAGACAGCCCAGACCGAGGGGCTTCAAGGCAGCCCCGTAGCCTCAGGGTTGTGGAATCAAGAGAGGTTTTTAAACATAAGCCATATGCTGGTTCTTTCTTCCAAATGTTCTTTGAAAGTCCACGTTCGGCTTCCCACCCCGTGTCCTGTGAGCATGGGAGTTGTTTGGTATGGTTTGCTCCAAAGGACTTCTGGATATGATTTTTATTTTTTTGGTTTTTAATTTTATTTTTTTTCCTCCCAAACAGGATCTGAGCTTGATGGAGTGATAGCTCCACAGATAGTATCGAGATCCTGGCATTATTCAAAATGTTTTAAAAGAGTGGGTTTGGATAGCTTTAGGCTCTGTTGTGTAGCAGCAGAGTAAGAAGTGGGTGTAATTCAATTTTTGCTGAAGAGGTGACATGGCTCAATATTTGCTTGGCTCAGCCTACACAGGCTCATTTTTGGAGTAGTCTTTTCCTAGATCTGTAAAAACACAAAATTAGTGGCCACCTTGCCTTGTCTGGCAATACAGGTGAGTGTGAAGCCTTTCCTGTGAATTATTAATTCCTGTAAAAATGTATTTACTGAATACCAACCCCTGTAGTGCAGGACCCTCTAAGGAGGAGAGTTTTATTTAACATTTACTTGACCATCTTTAAGCCAGGCTCAGCCAGGAGCCAAGTTCATGCATGTCCTTAAGGGCAACCAGGGAGTGAGGAGAGCTCAGAGTGATCAAGGGTCTGATCCTGGCCTTGCATCAGGAGGCTGGGTCAGAATATTCTGATTTTCCAGCACAGCTTGGTTTGGATCCCGTGCTCCTAAGTCTGTTCATTCCTTTCAGCTCCACCACTGGTGGGCAAGGAGAAGCTGGGAATTTTCCCATTCCTTCCTATCCTTCCCTCTCCCAGTGCTGACTTCCATGAAGATCCATGTTGGATTAAGCTCTTTTTTGACCCAGAGATGGGGCTTTTTAAAAACTTTTATTCCATTTTCAGTCTCATGYGAAGGGTGGGTCCATACAGATATTGTAATTCACACCATCACAATCAGAACCCAACTATTTCTATATTTCTATATCTATATTTCTAGAAATTCCAAAATTCACTTCGAAATGTCAACATTTCACTTCAAAACTCCAAAAATTCACTTCCCACAATCCACACTTGTGACTTTGTGGTGGAGGGRAGGTTTGAGCCATAAAATCCCAGTTATGGGTCCTGTTTTTTTGGCCTGGCTGGGAGCTGGCGCATTCCCAGCCCCCTGCACTCTGCCCATTGTGTTCTCTGGAGCATCTCAGGAGCTCTGCAGRGCTTTTTGTGTCTCTCTGCACACACACACAGAGCACACAGCATTTTCACCGTTCAGGTGGCTGTGAGCAAGCCCAGGTCCATCACCACTGAGCTGCACTTCTTTGGTGAGGTATCTCCTCCCTTCTCCTTCCATCCCRTGCACACACTCCCACTTCCAAATCAGCAGACCTAAGATTTTTATCTGTAATGGCTTCTGGTGAGAGGAAAAAAACCCAGTTGTTCTTAAACATTCATTTTCTAGGCCAACAATAACCCTGGCCTAGACAAATAACTCCCTCCTAGTTCCTACAGAGAGAAGTGTTAGACTACACAGACAGTGAGGTCATTCATAGCCACTATTGTTTCTTGATAACCCAATTAAGAAAGTGCAATTTATCTCGCCTGTTTCCATTTAATTATCTAATTTGTCTGCCCAGCCAGGGTAGTTATCTCCCCTGCACTCTGGGGTTGCTCTCCTGCCTCAGCCCTGCTCCCCAGGTGCTGCTCATTCCTTTGACCTATAGCCAGGGACACTTATAAATCAGGGAAAGAGCCATCACCTCTCTCTGCCTTCTTTTATGGTGAGGAGGGGAGAAATGTGTGTGCTGGGCAGAGAGGCACAAAGCTCTTGCCTTCCTGCTAAGCCCAGACTAAACTTTAATACAGGGATTTTATTTAAATACAGGTTGGCTTGGGGAAAAAAAAAGAAAAAAAAAGAAAAGGGTTGGTGCGAGAAGAGGGATTTGTCAGGGTGGGTGCTCCACAGCAAAGGGTTAAATCCTTGATATTAATATCCACTGGAAGAGTTATTAACACCTGCAATCCTGATATTAACCCTGGCTATTAATAATATATATAATACATATAATATATATAATATATATTATGTATACTATATATATAATTATATATAATTATATATATTATATAGATAATTATATTAATTATAWAAAATTTATATATTATATAATTACATATAAAATTGATATCTAAATAATATAATTAATAATTATAGATTAATACCAGGCTCTCATGGACGCTGGGGGTGAGAATTCTGTTTTACCTGAGATTTCACTCTGGATCAGGGCAACCCCTGGGATCAATCCAGAACCAACCTAGGGGGAAAAACTTGGGGTGCTGGTGGCTGAGAGACTGGAAATGCCGCAGCCTTGAACCTCCCTGAGTCCTGGGCTGGTCCCACAGCTTGGAAAKGGGGAATTCTGCCCTTCTGCCTCACTCAGGTGAGACCTCACCTGCAGAGCTGTTGGGGCCCTGCACAGGAAGCTGCTGGAAAACAACCAGAGGAGCCCAAGAGGACCCTGTGGGAAAAAGAAACTTGTGAAAAAATTCCTCACGATCAATCAGATTGTGAGAATTGGGATTGCTCATCCTGGAGAAAAATTGTGAAAAAAAATCTCACAATCAATCAGATTGTWAGAATTGGGATTGTTCATCCTGGAGAAAAATTGTGAAAAAAATTCTCACAGTGAATCAGATTGTGAGAATTGGGATTGTTCATCCTGGAGAAAAATTGTGAAAAAAATTCTCACAGTGAATCAGATTGTGAGAATTGGGATTGTTCATCCTGGAGAAAAATTGTGAAAAAATTCTCATGATCAATCAGATTGTGAGAATTGGGATTGTTCATCCTGGAGAATTTCTGAGGCCCAGCTCTGCCAGGCCCACCTCAAACACCGTGTTAGACACACTGCAAACCCTTAAAAGAAATACTCAGATTTGTGTTCTGGGTGGAGATCTAGAGGCCAGAAAGCATCATTTGGGGCTCARTGTGGTGAAAATGAGGCGCCTAAAAATGCTGCTGGGTAGGGATTGGAGAGAATTTCAGTTTTTCCTGTGCTCATGCTGCTGTGGAAGTGCAGCAGCAGTGACCTGGTGTACTTTCAGTTCTGAGGTTTGGGAGCCAGGGCCATGCACCCTCCCGAAGGTGCTGGGTGTGCGTTGTGTGTTTTCAGTTTTGTTCTGAGCTTGTTTGAGCGGCTGCTGTTTCTCAAGAGGTGTGTTCTGCGCCACTTGGAGTTAACCATGAACTGTGCTATCTGCTGATAGCTCAGGGATTGTGTTTGCTTTGCTGCAGTCCTGTGCAGTCCAAGCAGGTGGACAAATACCTCAGCAGGGCTTGGCTCTGTTTGTGTTGTGTTGTGTGTGTGGGTTTCTTCCTCTCTGCTCTCCACCCCTTTAGCCCTGGAGCAGAGGAGCTCTTGCACTTGCAGGGGTGCAGGCTGTGTCTTGCTGAATCATGTTTAGAGAAGAATTCAGCAGAGCAACCAGAAACTTGGTGCCCTCAGTGATTTCCAGCAAATCTCTGAGAGCTCTGGCTCAGGGGCTGGCAGAGGGAACGAGGATTTAATTTAAATTTGGATTTATCCCACACATCGCCCAGTGAGGCTCTCCTGCCTTGTTTGCAGAGTGTCAGAATTCAGTGCAACCCTGATTTGGTGTCATCTGCTCCCTCCTTTTGACAGGGATTATCAGGCTGGAGSAGCCTGTTGGGAAATGCCCCTGGAGGAGTTTCTGAATGTGCTGATCTTGTGCTGTGTACCTCCAAATCCTTGGGCATTTTGTTCAGGGATGATTGTCAAGCACTGATGACTTGCTGAATCATGTTTAGAGAAGATTTTAGCAGAGGAACCAGAAACTTGGTGCCCTGCAGGAAGTCTCAGTGATTTCCAGCAAATCTCTGAGCACTGGCTCATGGGTTGGCCAAGGGAATGAGGAGCAGGTATTTGGATTTATCCCACACATCACCCAGTGAGGCTCTCCTGCCTTGTTTGCAGAGTGTCAGAATTCAGTGCAACCCTGATTTGGTGTCATCTGCTCTCCCCTTTTGATAATGATGATCAGATCACGAGGCTGGGGCAGCCTGTTGGGAAATGCCTCTGAAGGAGTTCCAAATGTGCTGATTTTGTGCTGCGTTTCTCCAAACCCTTGGGCATTTTGTTCAGGATTATCATGCACTGATGCCTGGGTGCATCCACACCTGGTGGGCTCCTGGCTGCCCTGGGGCTGTGCCAGCACTGGSATGATTCACACCCAGTGTGCCCATCCCACCCCCTGCCATGGGCAGGGACACCTTCCACCATCCCAGGCTGCTCCAAGCCCTGTCCAACCCKGCCTGGGACATTTCCAGGGATCCAGGGGCAGCCACAGCTCYGCCAGGGCCTTTCCTGAAGTCAAGAATTCCTCCGAAAAACCACAACCAATCAACCCAAACCACAGAAAGGGCTCGAGGACTTTTTTAGGTGCTATGGGGATGCAACCCAGCAGATCCCATGCAGTACCTGGGTAAATGTTAATTTAGAGAGTGCAAGAGCAGAGTTTTGGGGTTTGCTGGCCGTGCAGAAATTGCTGTCTGACCCTCCATGAGCATCTTATTTAATGCTTCTCCCTCCCCTGTCGTTCTGGGGAACCACAGCAGTGAAATCTGCCTCCTCTTTCATGGCAGAAAGCCTGGGAAGGATCCTGTGCTCGTTTCCATTATGATAAAAGACAAAACAACTAAATTAAATTGGAAGCAATCTCTGCATTACACAAGTCTGCATACTCCAAAATTCTCAAAACAAAAGAGGTGCAGGGGAAGCCAATCACTATCAGAAAGCAGGAAAAAAAGTGTCTGTGGGCTAGAACTTTTACAGTTCCTTAACTCAGAACTGAAATATTTTAACTCCTCCACAACCAGAGCCGTAGAAAGAGCAAAAGGAGGGAAGRGGGCACTGGATGTGGACATTCCCTGGATTTAGTGAATGTAGGGAATGACATCATTGCAGAGCAGAGCAGAGCTGCCCCCAGTTGCTGTCAGGGCTGCTGCAGCAGGCAGGGCTGTCTGGAGCTGCAGCTTGCAGATGTTCACAGGGAGATGTGGTCGCCAGCCAGAGGGAAAACACGACTTGGCAAGGGGAGGATGCTGAGGAAATCCAAACTGTCTTCAGCACTCGGGTTCTTAAAGAAAAAAAAAAAAAGAAGAGGTTGAAACTTTGAAAGACTAGACTATTATTTGTTATGGTTAAATTGGCCACTGACCCACTGGCATAGAGAACAAGGTTTTGCATAAAGTTGTTGCTAGATTTTATTTCCTTGGAAATGGAGGAATGGAAAAGTTCGCTGCTCAGGTATCTTGCCTCATCCAATTTAATTATTTTAAGCAAAAAGGGGGGAAAAAAAAGGGGAGGGTGGGGGGGAGGGAATTCCTTGGAGCTCAAGTCACAATGTTATTATCAATTCAAATTCAGCTTTTCTGTCCCTCACTCTGGATGGAACCTGATCTCATGAAACAGAGCTGCTTTACCTGCTGCTGTGTGTGCTCGTGTGCACTGAAATTTGCTCTTGATATGTTCAACCTTCTTTAATCTGTGTTAAAAACAAATGGAATAGACTTACATTATTTTCTAAAATTATTATTTTATCTTTAAATWATAAATATGATTTGCATAAGTGAGCTTTCAGCCCTTTCAAAGACCAGAACTGGTCTTTGCTGCCTGCTTGTGAATTAAATTTTGAAAGGAATATCAGGTCACATGATACCTTAAACACATTGTTTAGGAAAACCTTTGCCAAGGTGACACCTGTGATCTTTGTGGAGCTCTGAGCTCAGCGCAGGGATGGGAATGCAGGCAGGTCACTGGCAGGTTGGGATGCTCCATGGAATTGTGCTCAGCGCTTTGCAGGATCATTTCCTGCCCTGGGAATTCCTAAGAAGGGTCAGGACAAGGATTGGTGCCCATCACAGCATCCCTGGCACTGGGCTCAGCTCCTGGGAGCCCCAGCAGTGAAAAACAGAGAAGGTTTTGCATCAAAAGCTTTAAAACAGGGTTTAGTAAAAGCCCAGACAGATCCATGGCCCTCACTCCATCTYCTTGGCCAAACCACATCCCTAGGGTTTGGGGTTTTAGGGTTTTGTTTCTCATCTGCCTTTTTCTGTCTGTTCAGGTCTTCTAAAGTTTCCTGGGATTCTGTGCAGTGTTTGTCTCTCTGGCCCCTGGTACAAGGGGGGTTTGCTCTGGGYTGTGGCCTCTGTAAATGACATTACAGGGACAGCTGGGATTGACTGGGTGCACACAAAGCCTGCACCCTACAAGGGATATACAAATATGTGAAAATGCCCAGAAATTCCGTGAGCCTGCTGCTCACAGCTCTGGATTCTCCTCCCTGGTTTCAGCTGCCACCAAACCCAGCAGAGTGTGGGGACTGTGGCTGCCCTTTGCCAGTGACAGCAGTAAAGGCGTGCAGAAAAATACAGAATTTTCAGTTTGAGGGTTGGCAGGTACCAATTCACCTTTCTGGCTTATCAAGGAGCCTCTTTTTGGCAGGGATTTATTCAGGGATGAGACCAGCATTGTGCTTAACAGACCTGGAGTTATCCAGGATTGGGTCAGCAGTGAGTGGTGCTGGGATTGCAAACTGGAATGGGCCAAACCACTGTTATTCCTGCCGAATTTCCCATCTGAGATGACAGTGAATAAAAAACATCCCTGCAGAAGTGATGTAATCCCATAAAATTTTGTGATGAAAGTGCAATCAGCCTTTTTAAAAATAAAAAAAAAAGAAAAAAAGAGTGTGTGTGGGGGGAGATATTTACACTGGGGGGAAAAGAACTCTTGTTTTTTGAAAGTATTTCAAGCCCAGTGTGGGAATTTCAGGCCCTGCTGAAGGACTCTGCAGTCACCTGGCCCTGCCTCCCTCGTGACTGATAAGTGCCAGCTCTATTTTGATAAGGCTCCATGGTGACATAGCTGCCACAAAGGAGGGGCTTTCTCCTCTTTCAGACAGGGCTCCCCCCAGGTGAGGCCACTGGGTTGTTCCTGAGTTGACCCATTGACCTTCTAATCACTGACAAATTATCCACTGCTGTATTCCCCAGCCCTCCTTCTGCACTGTTATTAAACACACTAATTTCTGTTTTATTAGGGCAGGAGCGCTGAGGAGCAATAATGACCCTTTTCCTTGACTGCACTGAGGGGTTATGGAAATATTTTTTATGCTTTTTCCCATAAATTTTGGTGTCTTGCAGTAGTTCCCATGGCAGTTTTGCAGACTCGTGGCGCGGTGGGCTTTCAGGTGTTGCATTTAATGCTTTAAAACTGAAATTCCTATAGAGGAAAATCCTTCACACAAGGTGTTCCCATCCCAGCAGCCATGGGATGTGCAGCTGGGTTTGGATTTTGTTGGGATAAACTCTTCCCAAACTGGGCTGGGACCTGTCCCTGGCTCCTGGGCTCTGCACAGGTGGAGGTGCTGCTGCAGGAGGAGGATTTTGAGGATTTTGAGGATTTTGAGGATTTTTAACCCCAGGGAACCCCAGGTGGAGGTGGAGCTGCTGCTGCAGGAGGAGGATTTTTGAGGATTTTGAGGATTTTTTCCCCCAGGGAACCCCAGCACCAGGGACCTGCTGTGGATGGGACCCAGCCCAGGCTCCRCTGCAGTCCTGGAGGGAGCCTGAAGGGGAAAGAAAAAAAGCAGGAAACACATTTGGCCTAAAATAACAGAGATAACTTGATGTTGCTTGCCTGATATTTTTTAACGTTTCCCATCAGTCTTTTCACTAAAGCATTTCCAGTTTTTCAAAGGATTTATTGTGAAGGTATAGGGAGCATGGGGGGAGGGCAAACAAATTAGGGGGTTTAAAATTACTATTAAGTATCTTATTTTCAAGCCCCTTGACTGAGTCCCTCAGTTCAGAAGGGAAGAAATCAATGAACCATAGTCTACATTTTGAAAGAGAACTGGAGAGCTTAAGTTTCCAAGACTGGACTCTTAAAGAAACCCAATTTTTCAGAAAGCTGCAAGTGCCCACATCCCACACAGACATTTCCTTTCTGGTGTTTCCATTGGGAAGCAAATGCTGAGACACCTAAATTAGAATTGAAAGCTTAAAACAGTATCKTTGGTAATCATTTTTATGAAGGGATGGCATTTGTTGTATTTCAGAATGTAAAAAATAATCTAAATTAACTATTTTCATAAAAGTTCTTTAGAACATTGTTGACTGGGGGAAGTTATCAACAGTCCTGAGTGTACAAGGTGATCAAATGAGAATTTAGCCTCTATTAGGCTTTTGAGAAATTTCATATTTGATCTTTTTTTCCTCCTTTTATTGTGTTTATTTGGGTTCAATTGGGCTGCATCATCAGAGGCAGAATTGTTTATATTCAATATACTATTTTTAAAATATATATGTAGTGTGTGTATGTATATTTTATAGAGTGCTGGCCATCCTTAGTCTCAGCTTGTCCTTTAGCACACAGAGGCAGAACTCCAATGACATTTTAGGACTGAGCTTAATCAGAGCACCATAGATTCCCTCAAAAATCAGTGAAAAAGCACAAAACCAGCTTAGATTTGCCAAGCAGATGCAACAATCCAGAGAATCCCAGCACAGGGTGATAAATCCCTGCCCCTGCGTGCCTGGTGGGTGCAAGCTGGGGGTGTTTTAGCCCCARGTCTTTTGTTGCAAGGTTTAAACAATGAGTAAATCAAGTGCAATCAAAGCCTGGCTTTGCCTGGATGGGGACAGGGCCTGCACTTGGCTGCTCTCACCAAACAGGCCCCGGCTCCAGGTTCACAGAATTATTTCCCCCTTATCTTTGTTGTCGATGCCCTGATTGTATTCAGATTTCCACAGAAGGGCTCTGTTATTTTGGAGTAAAAGGGACCTGCTGTATTGTTTGAGAGGCACTTGTTCCAATTCTGAGGACTTTCCATCTGTTTTCCTCTTTCCTTCCTCTCGATAGGAGCAGCATTTCCTCCCCTCCTGACGCTGCTGCAGGGGTGGAGAGGGAGCTGTGCTCAGCCTCCCTCAGGATTTCATTCCAGGGTTTAATCCCTGTCTCTGGGCGAAGAGAAGAGGCTAAGAGGGGAGAAGCAGCAGTTTTTTGTTCTTTTATTCAAAGGATTTGGAGAAAGGACGCATGGAAGGCCTGGGCAGAGAGCAGGATCAGGAGTTTTGCTACCTAAGAGCTCACGGGTGGCCCACACGACACAAGTTTGGGCCCTTGTCCAGGTCATGGTGAATTAGTGGCCCACAACAGAGAAAAACCTTCTCCAAGCAGTGCTAATTTCTCCCTCTTTCCTCTCCCATCCCCACACACCCTTCTCTTCACAGCTCCAGCGAGTGCTGGACGTGCTGGGCTGGCAAAGGAGGGTTTATTCTTCTCTCAGCCTTGATGTGTGGTTGCTTSTTGGAGTCCTGGATGCTGAGAATTTTAAACKTTGTGTGCYGAAGGGCACAGACCCACAAGGAAATACTATATTAGACCTGAGGTCRTGGAGAAGGCTTCCAAAATTGATTGACAGGACTGAGATAGTGGGTGTCGAGTTTGATAGAAGTGTGTGATATCACAGGGTGGAAAACTTAGAGTTTGGGGTTTTAGAATATAGTGATATATATAAAGCAAGATGGAGGTTTTAGGGTGGTGGCTGGTCCTTCTTCTTCACCTTTTTTTTTCTCCTTTTTCTTCTCCTTCTCCTTCTCCTTCTCCTTCTCCTTCTCCTTCTCCTTCTCCTTCTCCTTCTCCTTCTCCTTCTCCTCCACCTTCTCCTCCACCTTCTTCTCCATGGATTTGGGTGGTATTTTGTAATTGGATAAAAAATCCACATTGCAGAATTTGAGTGATTGGTTATTGGATTAAGAGTGAGAATAATTTAGGTCTCGTTCTTTAATTGGATAGTTTAGCCTTTAAAGACCTTGCATAGGAAGATAGTTTGGCATTTTGTAGCTTGTTAGTAGAATRCTGTAGAACTCACAACTTGTAATATGGATAAGAAATTAATAAACATCTAAGCCTGAACRTGAAATAACATCTCTAGTGCTTCAACCCTGACCTKGACAGAGGTAAAAAAGAAGCTGAGAACTGGCAATTGCTGCCATGAACTACCCACACTGAGACACTGGTGACCCCTCTGTGCCCTCTCTGAGGTGGGCAGGACTCAGCAACCTGCCAAACCAAAGCAAAGAGAGGAACTGAGAGGAAGAAAGTTGGCAGGTTAAGAAATGTTTATAGTGTATTGTAATTAGGAAATAKTTGGGTTTTCTGATGGTGTGAATTGTAACACTTGTATTGTCCCACTTCTTAAATGAGACTGAAAAYGGAATAGAAGTGTTTAAACCACCTCTCAGTTGCCCCATCTGTGGGTTAGAAAAGGGATAAAATATAATAATA